>VZTY01000065.1:2625-14621 GCA_013400935.1 Turnix velox
TCTATCCCCAAAGAAGATGCTGGGAGAAACAGCCAAGAAAATTAAAATTAAAAAAAACCCAAAAACCAAACACTCCAAAAACTAGGCTCAAGTTTTTAAATATTTGCCTGAAAGGGGAGGTTTGGAAGGAGAGAAATCATGTACAGTTAAAAATCAAGCTACTGGAAATACAATCATTCAGGGGAACACAATCAAAATGAGAACAGTGTTAGACAAATATTTCAAGACAACCAGGCTACAGAATTGTGAAGGTTTTAGCACAAGCCTTTTTCAAATTCCAAAATCTTACACTGAGTCCTCAAGGACTAAGGTATCAAGCTATTAAATCTCTCATCCATGTCATCTAATTTACTTCCTACACTCCAGTGAAAAATAATGGGCCCTGTGATAAAGATCACAAATGCTGTTTCAGGCCAGGCTGGGGGTTTTCTGCAGCTTAGAGGACAATAAAAAAATAGCAGAAAGTAAATTTAAGAGTAGACAAATCAGGACTGCAGTTCCTGTACAGCATAATTCATCTCCCCCTTCCTTACTTTGCCCACTCAGCTGAAATCTAAACAAACCTATAAATTCCCTAGTCCTGAATACAAATGCTCAAAGTCAAACCTGCTGGTTCAACTATCATTTGTATGTGGTGCAGCAGATGAGTTCCTGGTCAGAACAGTCATCAGCTTTTCAAAAAAAAATTAGTTATTATGCCAAGCTGCAGCTATTATTAAAAAAAAAACAACAAAAAACAACTGATTTTTGACAAGTTCTTTTAAAAAAATCTTTCTGATGACAAAATGCCTTTTTTTTTTGTTTGTTTTCCCAGAGCAGGAAATTCTCAGCCCATTCCAGCTTCCATCAAGCTGTCAGAAATGAGAAGGGTCTGTCATGGAAAATTCTTAGTTCAAGGGTGAAATATTGGAAAAAAAACAATGTGTGGCCAAGGTAGAAATCTCCAGATCAGCTTTCCAACAATAACAACACAGACAGAAATCATGGTGGGCAGAGGAGCAGGACTGCATGTCAGTCTAGCTGGGGCAACAAATATCTGCTGAACCCACCACGTGATGATGGAGTGAACCTATGCATTAGGAATTAAGGATTTACTGATTTAACACTTGACTTTTTCATCCTTCTTAAAGGGTTCCTATGACATCATCTTTTACTGTTCCCATTGATTTAACTCTCTGAAGCTGCCTTTGGGAGGCATCCTGACCGTGGCTTTTGTGGATTGGTAAATTAAATGAATGGTTCAGTGACAAACTGATCTGGATTAATCAATGGACCAAAACGGCATGAGGAACAGGCTTGCAAGTGATGCCTGGTAATCAGAAGTCGGCTGCTACGCTGTGCTGAGGATAACAGAGATAACAAAAAGAGCTTATCTAAGAGTTTATCTGGACCCTGGCACAATCCATTCATATGCAAATGCAGCTGGCTCCCCTGCATCACCTCTATATCACTCCTGTTCCAATATAAAAAGTAAGAATATTTCATTGCATGCCCTTTAAAAACACAGGTGGTTTTCTTTTCTTATCTTAATGTGGACTTTTTGCTAAATTCCTATTGACCTGCATGTATAGCTCAGTTGGGAGAGCATCACACTCCTAATCTGAGGGTCAGGGGTTAAAGTCCCCATCCAGGTATGAGGCTTGTCAGAGCTGGACTTGATGATCTGAAAGGTCCCTTCCAACCTTGATTATGAAATGAAATTAAATTAAGTCATCAGACAGTGACTAAACAAACATAGCTTTTGGTCAATACTTTTGACAAAGAAAATACAGTTTAGTTTCCACTACTGCTTAGTAATGAATAAAAACAGATAGCAAAAACAAAACAAAACAAAAAAAAACCAAAACCACAACAACCTAGATCTGATTTTACCACTGAAAATAAGAAGAGACCTTCAGAGAGGATTACTGGGCTTGTAAAAATAACACAGGGAGAAGCCATCAATCAGTTCCTAGCCCAGTTTTAACCATTCTTTCAAAAGAAATCACCCTTAGACCCAAGCATGAGTGTTCTGAATCTGAGAACACATCAGAACTGAAGACCTTTCACAACAAACCAGTATCTCCTGTGGTTATCCAAGACCAAGTAAAGAAAAATAGACATATTTTGTGTTTCATTATTCCACTCCATTCCAGAGATTAATTGACAAAAACTTCACTCAGAAACACAAACCAGAAGAAGCATCAGGATCTCAACTTCAGTTAACATTAGTCTCCCACATACATTCTGGATTTTTTAATTTCTTACCTGTAGTAGCACTGGAGACAGTTGGCCACTGCTGATCAGGCCCTCCTGGTCTTCCACGTAGCACTCCTGACTCCTCCACATGCACAGCACTGGGGCAGTAAATATCATGGTTAGAAAATCCAGTAATTGGGGTTTTTTTCTGTGCAACTATTACTATAGTACTGCAAGTTGCTAATAAACTCCACTGGAGTACTGGAGAACCAGTTATTTTGACTTGCCAAGTTTTTTTTTTATTTATAAAACAAATATATTTAATAGGACATTGTTCCCATTGACTAACAAGGAAGTTCCACACTTTCTTTGCTGTTGTGATGTATTAAAGCAAATAATAATAATAATAGTTCTGAGTTTCTGTCAGCAGATACTCCCTTCTTGGGTTACAGCATCCTTCTGGTGAGCAATACAGAAAGGGAAATGTATTTTTCTCAAATGCAGAAACTAACCCAGTGTTTTATAGAGCCAGATAATGAGCATTTGGCCTTGAAAACACCAATTTGGGTATCAGCTAGCATCTTATATAGAATTAAAAGNGAGAAAAATCTACTACTTCACATGCAAAACTAGCTATATATTTGCATGCAGCTCCTTAAGGTATGGGATTTAGTGACTGTATTCCTGCTTCTGTACATCTGCTTCTCAGTTTCCTTCAAGATTCCTCTCAGATAACACCTGAATATACAATCCATTTNGTATTACTTCACATGCAAAACTAGATATATATATGCATGCAGCTCCTTAAGGAATGGGATTTTGTGAAGGAAAAGGAAGCTTCTCAGCTTCCTTCAAGATTCCCAGTTGAATGTGAATGGGTAATTTCAATCAAATGTCACAGATAATGCATTTCTATGAGTTCTATTTTTAAAAAAAAATCACCTTTTATTAAAATCATCAGCTAGGTAAGTCATACAGGCTCAGAACCTGAGATTTCAGGTAAGGATGGGGCTACTGATTTGAGAGAAGAGAGGAATATACACATGGTATCCCTTTGTTAGCTTCACTGCTTGTGAGATTAATTGCTTTAAATGAATTCTGACTTTCCATTAATTAAGTAACTCCAGATGAGAACTTTAATTCTCTACATACATCATAGTGTCACTAGGAACTACTTATAATCCTCTCAGACAACACCTGAATATACAATCCATTTTCTAATTGTTTCAGGAAAGGAAAGCAAAGATATTTTATTTAGGATTTAACAAAACCAACTGGATTATAACCCTTTTTTTTTTCCCAGGTGTACCAAGTAGNTGTTTCAGGAAAGGAAAGCAAAGATATTTTATTTAGGATTTAACAAAACCAACTGGATTATAACCCTTTTTTTTCCCCAGGTGTACCAAGTAGAAAATCATATCAGAGATGCTTGTTAAACAGAAGAATTTCAAAGATGTCAAAAAGGGATTTAGATTCAGCCTTGCATTTTTTTTTCTTTGAAAATCCATCTCACAGATTCAAAAATACCTTTTCATATCCTTTAACTCTGTTAATTATCACCATGTGATTAATCACCTGGCTGTGGGAGCAGTATATTTTTGTTGTAGTAATTTTAATAATAATTTTTATGCAACAATGCTGCAGACAATCTACTGAAATACATCAGCAGAGATGATTACAGGGAGGGCTTTAAAGGAAATAAAAATGGGATAATCACAGTTAAATAATTCAATAATTGGAATAATTAGGCCATGACAGACAATATGATCAAAGGGTTGGAGCAACTGCCCTATGAGGACAGGCTGAAGGAGTTGGGGTTGTTCAGCCTGGAGAAGAGAAGGCTCAGAGGGNCAGGAGGCAAACACACACACAAGAAAAGCAAAGATCTATGGTGGTGCAGCAACAGCAGAAGATGCTGTCAGATTGAAGATGTAACACTTAGAAGATTGGAAGTGACAGCAGCAGAATTCAGGTGCTTTCCTTCTCAGCATTCAGACACACACAGTCTGGGGCATCAGAGAAACCCAACAGCTTTTTTCTTTCCATGGAGGATAAAGATAGGATTTCCCTTCACGTGGGCAAACCACACACTTACCTTTGCATTCCTGCCCGGAGGGATGCAGAGTAGCGCCAATCAGGATTGGGGTGTTTTGGCTGTAGAAAGAAAAGCCCAGGATAAGAGTTGTTAATGTGTGTTTAAAGGTGCTGAAAAGCATAAACATCCGGGTAATTTTTGTTAGAGGAGTCTACTCCATTTCTGTGAGCATCCACAAGTGCCAAAATCCTTCTAGAAATCTAAAGAAACTTCCAATTGGACACAGGGGTTGTGTCTATAATAGAGAAACCTGCTTGCATGCCAAGACTTTTCCTCTGCTGGGAATTTTTCCAGCAGGGGAAATGCTGGACTGAGGACTGGGGGAAAAGTTAATTTGCTCTTTTGCTGCAATGGGAGAAGGGCAGAGATGAACTCAGTAGAATGACATTAAATGGTGGGAAACTGGTGGACAGTTACTTTGGTCTTGGCATAGGAAATTAAATAATCATAAATCCATAAAACAAGTGCTTTGTTTACCTGATAAGCTGAAGAAACTCAAGCTCCTGCATTTAATTGTGCACAGGGATGTATAAAACAGCCCCCACTGAAGGGGACACAGTCAGCTGGATGTGTTGGCAGTTAGTACACTGCAGTGAGATGCTATCTGCAGACTGCAGCAAGTCTTTTATTAAAGGCAGCCATGCTCTTTCATATAATCAAGAACTATTTCTCCATATTCATGGGTGGGTAGAAAAGGTGGAAGAGGAAAAAAACCAGCAACACCCTTTGACCAGCAAACCCCAGCATATGCTGACCTGAATGAAGAGCTTGCTAAATAGATAACAAAGAAATCCTGTTGATGAAAAATTGCTCCAGAAAAAAATCTCTTGATTTTTAATGATTTTCAACTAGGGCAGTGAATGCAAGCTCTGGTCGTTTAGAAATGAAGCTCTAAGCACATAACAAGGTTATTCTCAGGATTCTCAAGACATTGTGTAGGTGATACCACANCCTGAATGAAGAGCTTGCTAAATAGATAACAAAGAAATCCTGTTGATGAAAAATTGCTCCAGAAAAATCTCTTGATTTTTAATGATTTTTAATGATTTTCAACTAGGGCAGTGAATGCAAGCTCTGGTCCTTTAGAAATGAAGCTCTAAGCACATAACAAGGTTATTCTCAGGATTCTCAAGACATTGTGTAGGTGATACCACAGCTAGTGCTTAACTTCAGGCACTTCAATTCAAAGAGAAAAACCTAAGTCCAGAAACCCCCTGGACTACATTCATTCCCAGTGCATCTCATACAGTGCCAAACACACAAATAATATATGACAGTAATGGTTTCATCTTCTCCAAGATATTGGAGGAAGATCAGAAATTAATTTGGTTCCATTAGTTGAAAGAGAAAAAGCAAGGGTTGGATGCTCTGAATTATTTAATATCAACTCTTTTCTCTCGTGGCTTGGGGTATGCTTTTCCCTGGATCAATAAGTTTTATTCAAATAAAAATTGAGCAATTACAAGTTACCCTATCAATCTATCACCATATTTCCCAGGTCCAGTACCACTCAAGCATGAGATGATTTTGCATCCTAGTGGTTTTTATGGTCTTGAGTTACGTAGAAGGGAGGAGGATGCTGTTTGCAATCACACATTAAGCACTTGTCCTAGCAATTTCTTACCCATTTAACATACCCCCCCCTTAGTTCTTTGGCATGCTTAGGTTCTGCTGAGTTCAGCAGGAAGTGATTTGACAAGGAATCTGTTCTGCACCTTTCCAGTATTTTCTGATTTATTTTGGCCCCAGTCCCAGGGATGTCAAATCAACTTGAAAATCAACCATGTAATAATAGGCAGTGAAAGAGCACATAAAACAATACAAATGGATTAGATCCCCTCCTAAAGTTTGCCTTTCCTAACAGATAAAGGACACTGACAGCACAAGATTTGGCTTTTCCTCTGCTGGGGACCTTTTATAGCACAGGAACTACAGGACTGGAGGGTTTGAGGGGAAATCTCTTTGCTCTTTTTTATAATTTGAAAGATATAAGTTACTAATTTGCACAGGCAATGTGAGCAGGAGGAGGAATTCTACCACTGTCCCAGGTGAAACACAGACAAACTGAGAGCTGGAAAAAGTTGGGTGGGAGGGAGAAAAGGTGAAAATGTCCAGAGTTTTGTTTTTCAAATGAGAATTTTCTAGATCTTGTCTAGAAAATGAAAATCTGTATTTGATTGCAGTAGGAACTTTCAGACACCAGGTCATAATAAGTGTGTGATAATGGCAGACGAAACTCATCGTTCATCACTAGGTAAGAAATTCACCATTCATTCACTCCAACTTTGTCAATATAATAGAAAAAATTAGGAGATTGTTGTGTTTTTAAAGGTTACCATCTTTTTTAGGACCCCAACAAGGCACACACGCTTGTCTCACACTTCACCAATCAACAACCAACTGGCAAAATTGGTAAAATTTCTATTTTTTTCAGTGCAACTGGCTTCCCTTCCCTTTCTGAAATACCTTAAAATCCTCTGGTCACAAGCAAAAAGCTGTTTCAATGCACCTTTATGTGAGGCTGAGCAATTATGAGCAAGAAAAGCATGAAAGGATGACTGGTAATGTAGTCTAACAGCACAGCAGAAGAGGGAAAGCTGTTCAGTAGCATCTCTCCTGAGTTCAAATGCAGCAGCACTGTTCATTATAAATTCATCAGCCATTTGTAGTCTACAAAATAGTCCACATTTACCAGACCACCTAGTGAAATGCACATTGACATGTCCTGTCACTGTCACTATGTTGTGACCCAACATGGACCATCTCAAAATAGAACACAAGAGCATGACAGTATGACATAAGCTGGAGTTATTAAATATAAGCCATTTCAAACAGTAATAAAAGGGCTTTTAGAACCCCTGACAAGATGCAGCTCTGTTTATTTTTTGATGATGTGATGCTGACAGATGTGGGCAAAAAGAGGCTTCTATCTCCTCCCTTCTTTCTGCAAATATTTAGACTTAATCTGATGTGGAAAACAAACTATTTATAGACTGAACATGCATTTGTCATACAAGAAATCTGGAAAAAAGAAACATTCAGAAGGCAAAGATTCTCCTCCTGCCAGTATTCATTTGCATTCCTTACTCTTAAGAAAAGTCAGGTGAAGCCAAATGCTCCTGTAAAGTGCATTTAATGAGTTCCAAGAGAAGAAAAAAAACCCTCTACTTAATAGTGGATGCAAAATTCTGCTGGCACAGCAGTAAGCATCAAACCAAGAGTGTGACTGCCCTGAAGCCCAGAGAACTCTCCCTGCTCAGCAGAAGCAGGTGGGATACTGCCACTGAACAAAAGAACAGACATTTATAATCAACCTTTACAAGAGAACTTTTTAAAGACTATTAAAAGTTCATTTTAACTAAAAAAAAGAAACATAATTCTCTGAAGAACTAGAAATACAAAGATGGTTATTCTTAAAAAGTAGAGCTCGTTGCTAAGCAATGGATGGCTTTGCTTCAAAAGGGAAAAGCAGGATTTTATAATGTATAAATAACTAGGAATAATGTTATTACTTCTGCACATTTTCTCATGTATGCCTGGCACTGATACATCCTCGTGTTCTGCATTGCCACAGAAAGAACTTCAGACAAGCAGAACTTGTCAGAATTTTGCCTTTATTTAAGCAATGCAGGACTATTTGAATAATTAATTGCTCTCCTAGATTGTAACCTTGCCCAGGCAGTCATTAATTTATTCTTCAGATCTTTTCTCCAAACCTGGTCTGGCTTTGCTCTCACTGCCATGTCAAAATGTGATAATTCATTGCAAGCAATGGCTTGGATCCCTAAAAAACAGATTACTATCACATTTTCAACTCATTTCCTACTGCTCCTGCATGCAAAGTCAAGCTATTTTTCAATTATTGCTCCTTCTTCCCCCCCCAGAAAATCAGATATAAGGTATATATTTCACCCTATAATTCTTCAGTACAAATACTTAGAGATCATGTTTCATGTTCCCATCTACATCAGACTCCAGATATTTTATTCAGAAAGATTTTAGGGAATAAAGAATTTATTTTGGGGTAAAGAAGAAAGTATTTCCACCATGCTTGGATGATATGATTTGTGGAATAGCATGGCATTAACTTTAAACTGATTCGTTTGATTATTTCTCTTTAAAAGCATTTTTATGAAAGACTTGTGAGTCCTTAAGATCTGTGGATCTTTATATAACCAAAAAGCAGTCACAAAAGATGTTAACACATTCATATTTGAATACTTGCTAAGAAATAAATCATATTTTTGGGCAAGAATTCACAACCCCATCCCAACACAGTTATTCCCCCAGCTTTCCCACCTCTGAAAGCACAGCACACATTAAAGCATGAATCAATCTTATGGCTGCTGCAATTGGAATGTACAAATAACACATAGTAATTGCAAAATTACCCCTTTTTTGAACCACAATGAGCTTATCCTGTGAGAGCTTCTGCTTTTAGTGGCATTACATATAGGATGGAGACTGTATAGAGCAGACAAAACAATCACTAAGCACAGCTGGCATAAAGCAACCATCCCTCATCATGGGGAAAACATTGAAAAGTTTAATATTCCTCTGGACAAACCTCAGATGTTCATTTTCAAGAGCAACCCAGCAGGTTAGAAGTTGTCCTGCTGCAACAGAATGATGGCAATGTGCTGTAATTTTCTACACTAGATTATCACTGCCTGGAGAGCAGGAAATATAACCCTAGGCAGGATAAACCCTATCAAAGGAGGGATTGCAGCTTTCAGACAACCAAAAAATGCCCATATTAGTAAGCAAAGCATATTTCTGCAGTGATTTACATTCAACTGCTTGGCCTAGAGATGAAATCAATAAGGAAGCAAACATCTATAAGTGCCACAAAGTGATCTATTGATTTCCAGATTAAGCATTTAGGGGTTTTTTTAAATTTTTTCCCCTGCAATATTAGTTTTTAACATTAAAACTAAGTTCCCATGTGTCACTCTGTGGCAGCTGGCACTTTTAGATCTGCAAGAGAAAAGAGAAGGAGGCAATACTCTATACAGCACACACTGAAGAAATGAAGCAAATCTCACACAACAGAGACGTAACACCCACTTACCAAATTGACCCCAAAAGTCCCAGCATTTACCTAGAGAAATAAAATGTACCAGGCAGATTAGATTACTTAGAACTGTGGGTCAGAGAGACAAAAGTTTTTCAATTTTGAGAGTGGATTTACCCAAAACACCGAGCTGTGTTCTCACTGTGGCCTCACCTCATTAGGAGTCATGGAATCATTTTTAAGTATGATGAGGTTTTGTGTACTCTGCCCACTCTGTCCTGTCAGATGCCTCTCAGTCATCACTGCAGAGGGACCAGTAGTTCCTGTAGGGCCGCAGGTATTGTAAAACATAAAAGTATCACTTCCTGATCCAGCAGTCAGACATGCCTTATAGCAGTAGGTCTTGGTGAGAGACCCATTGCCCCTCACCTCGATGAAATGGGGTTGTACTTTTAACCCTTGGGGCAACCTGGCATCGATGTTGTTGTTGGCCTGCTTGTATAACTCAGCAGGGCAGCGTTCTCTCACCACACAGAACCCTGCACAGCAGGAGTCCCCATACAGACTGTATCTGTAGCACTTGATAATAGTCAGCCCAATGACTGTGAAAAGGAAAACGAAGGAGACGGCGCTCAAAGCGATAATGAGATAAAGAGTAATCTCTGAGTAATTCCTTGCACCCTTAATGTGCCTTCTTCTATCAGGGATGATTTTAGAAACTCTGTCCACCACAGCAACAGTGATGGCTACTGATGAGGACAGTGGTGGGTCTCCATTGTCTCTCACCTCCACTGTTAAGTTGAAAGTATGAGTGGGGTCCTCCTCCAGTTTGCGAGTAGTCCTAATCTCCCCACTGTGAAGCTCTATCCTAAACAAACCTGGCTCTGAGGTTTGCACCAGGTGGAAGAACAACCAGGCATTTTGTCCTGAGTCTCCATCAATGGCTATAATTTTGGTTACCATATATCCAGCATATGCTGAGCGTGGGATCATCTCCAGGGCTGCTGAACTGTTGGTTGAGGTAGGATAAAGAATCTGTGGAGCGTGGTCATTCTCATCCATCACATAGACATAGACAGTGGCAGTGCTGCTCAGTGATGGAATCCCAGCATCCCGAGCTTGGACAACCACCTGAAACTCCCTTAGTGTTTCATAATCAAAGGACCTGACAGCATACATGTTGCCAGTGTTGGATTTAATGGAGACATAGGAGGCAACAGGTAGCCCTTCAATCTCTCCATCTAGTAAGGAATAGGACACATAGGCATTTTCAGCAACATCCGGGTCGGTGGCTTTGATAGTGCACATCAAGGCTCCAATGGGGTTGTTCTCAGGGATGTAAACCGAGTATTCATGTTCCTCAAAGCGGGGAGGATTGTCATTGATGTCAGAAATCTCCACATGGATCACCTTCTGGGAGGAGAGAGGGGGAGTCCCAGAGTCAGTAGCTGTAACTGTGATGTCGTAGGCTGCTGCTTTCTCATGATCCAGTTTGCCCTGTGTGATCAAAGTGTAGGAGTTCTTGAAAGAGTTGAGTGTGAAAGGGAGGCCAGTGGGAATCCGCAGGGTCACTTGCTTGTTCAGCCCCGAGTCCTGGTCGGTCACACTCATCAGGGCCACCACAGTTCCTGCCTTTGCATCCTCAGGCACAGGGCTGTACAAGGAGGTGAGGACCACCTCAGGAGCATTGTCATTGGCATCCACAATGTTGATCAGAACTTTGCAGTGCCCAGACAAAGAGACCGGGCCCTGATCAGTAGCCTGCACATACATCTCATAGGAGGATGCCTCCTCATAGTCCAAGGTACCATTAACCCGCACCTCCCCTGAATGTGGGTCCACACTAAAGAGCTGCCTCACCTTCTGTGGGGTGTAGCTGCCAAAGGAGTAGATCACATCCCCATTGGAACCCTCATCAGGGTCTGAGGCATTGAGTTTGACCACTAATGTTCCAGGAGGAGAATTCTCCAGAAGGCTCACGGTGTAGGTGGAGCGGTCAAAGGCAGGTGGATTGTCATTGGTATCCACAACTCGGACAGAGATCTGGGCTGTACCAGATTTTGGAGGGTCCCCACCATCCATGGCAGTGAGCACCAGCTGCTCCAGAGCACTCTGCTCCCGGTCCAGTGGCTGCTGCAGCACCAGCTCCAGGAGCTTGCTGCCACTGTGGAAGCCTTTAAGGTCCAGGGCAAAGTGTCGGCTGGGGCTGAGCTGGTAGCTCTGCACAGAATTAATGCCCACATCAGGGTCCTGGGCACTTTCAATGTGGAAGCGGGTGCCGGGCACGGCAGACTCACTGATCTCCAGCAGGTAGTCCTGGCGGGGGAAGCAGGGCGCGTTGTCGTTGATATCCAGCACCTCCACCTCCACGTTATGCACCTCGATGGGCTGCTCGATGACCAGCTCCAGGCTGAGGAAGCAGGTGGGGCTCAGCTCGCACAGAGCCTCTCGGTCTATGCGCTCCCGCACCAGCAGCGCCCCGCGGCCCATCTCCAGCTCCAGGTAGTGGCGGCCGCTGCCTGAGGTGAGCCGCGCTCCTCGCTCCGCCAGACGCCGCGGATCCACGCCCAGGTCGCTCGCCACGCTGCCCACGAAGGAACCGTGAGGCAGCTCCTCTCGCACGGCGTAACGGAGCGGCCCACCCGCCGCCGGGCCGGCGCACAGCAGCAGCAGGCCCAGCACCACCGCCCCGCCGCGGCTCCGCCGAGC
>VZTY01000067.1:0-63513 GCA_013400935.1 Turnix velox
ATAGGGCAGTTACTCCAGCCCTTAAATGGAAAGCTCTGAAGAAGAGGTTGAACAGAGTGGCTGGGTGGCACCTTGGATTTTGCCAAGTGCTGGTCAAAGGAAGCCAAAGAGGAAAATTTAATGGCAACACCATCACTTTGGCCAAGCCAAGTGTCAGCAGCAAACTGATGTGAAACCAGTAGAAGTGAAGGAGGAATAGATGCACATTTCAATCCCAGTGTTTAAATTGTTGACAGAGGCTTCCCACGCCTTCGCCTTCAGCAAGGTGAGCACCCTGGCAGCTCTCTGATAAGGGCCCTGTGTGCTCTGTGTCCTTTTATTTATCAGATAAGCCCTGACTGACGGGGTTACAAACATTGGGAAATCAACAAACTGTATTTTAAGTGTTATAGAAACATAGAATTGGAAGAGACCTTCAAAGACTGTTTAGTCCAAACCCCCCTGCAGTGACCAGGGACACCCTGCACTAGGTTGCACAGAGCCTCAAATGTCACCAGGGATGGTGCCTGCAGGAAGTAGGAGGAGATGGAGGGCTGGAAGAACCACAGATCAGTAAGAAACAGCAAAATAAAACCATTTCCCACGTTGGAGGACTGGCAGGAGGACTTCAGGAGTCCCGAGGATCTCCACAACACCAAGTTCACACCTTGTCTTGGGAGATAAGCCTCCACTCTTCAGCTGAATACTATCCACCAGTTATTCCCAAACACTTGAGTCCTAACAGCCAAACAGCCACTAAAAAATTAAAAATCAGTAACATGTTTTGCTTTTTCTTCCAAGGTTTATTTATTTTTTTTTTAATTTCTTTTTAAAGAAAATGACTGAAAATAGCACTTACAAGCCCAGAAAAGGTTGAAAAAAAGAACTAGATTAAAATCCCAAGGGTTGCAGCTCTGTTCCTGGGAATGCTAATCCCATCTCCATTAACATGATTTCCTTTGAAGCAGGACCTTTCTCATGAAAAAAAAAAGAAAAAGAAAAAAAAAAACCTCTCCCACTGCCTGCCTGCTCTCTCCTGACCCCATAGAAGGAACACAACTGGCCCCAAGTCCCCAGGAACATGCAAACATTGGCCATGACAATCACCTCTGGATTGTCTCTCCAGCACAGCTGGATCCCTGCATGCCAGACCTCGGCACCGGCCAGAGCTTTGTACATAATTAACCCTCCTGATGTTGCAACTTCAAGGAAGTTGAAGCCGACTGCTGGCAGTAAAACACCCAGAATCTGCTGACACCACCAAACTGTGGGGCGAAGAAAGCTTCGGGATTTTTAGGTTCAGGCAACAAAGGGGGGGATTTTCTTTTCTTCCACCCACACTTTGGGAATTTGGATGTGGTGCCCTTGACTGGGATGCCTCACTCCCAAGGAGGGAGGGCTCACACACAGGGAGCCTTCACCCCCAAGCAAGCAGGTGCACTCTGCAGCAGAGAGAAAGCTGGAGTTCAGTTTCTCTGTTAAAGTGTCTTAAAATCAGGGTTTTTTCCCCCCCCCCCAACAGTCAGCAGTGAACAAATCAAGCACAATTTGGCACTGCTCACATCAGGATTGTGAGGACTGAGTCAGCAAAAGGTGGCAAGAAGAAGAGCTGGTGTGTCTCAGCTCATCCTGCTCTTCTGATTCTCACATCCTCCTCCTGTTTGCAGGAGCTGAGCGTGCCCAGCATGTACCTGTGTGCGTGTGAGAAGAAAGAAAACCTCTCTGACAGAGGCTGCTGTAATTAACTTGGGGTTTGCTTTACCCTGGGCACCCCCCACCTGCCAGCCCTCGGCCACCCAAGTTGTGAAGCTGTTTTGTTGATTTTAGGCGTTTCCACTTTTTTTTTTTCCTTCCATGAAGCAGGCTAAATTACAGAGGGATTTTCCTATGAAAAATCTTTCATTGGAAGAGATTTCCAGCACTGCAGGGACAGCAAAGTTGGGTGTCTACGAGCAGAACACGGGAACACACGTGATATTTGAGGGCACATAAAATGAGAAGTGTGTTGTTCTGTAAGCAGGGATGGGGGAAATTAAGGGGAGAAAAGACAACGCATGGCAAGAAAAAGGCAGAAAATTGCACAGCTCACTGGGAATAGTCAGATTGCAACTGTGCTAATTTCAGACCAATTTACCGTTCCAATTCTTCGAATCATATTAGTTTTACATCCAAGACCAAGGAACTGGCAGAGACCCAGAGGAGCAGCACTGTCTCTCTGTTATTTCCTCACAAGCATCCCAAGGCACCACCACAGCATCACTTCTGCAGCAGCATATTTAGCATTTCTCCCTGGTGTTGTGGCACAACAAAAAGAACAAGCCAAAAATCTCTCATTGGGTGTTACTGGGATCACCTGATTAAAATCCTACTACCAAATTTTGCCTTGGTCTTTCTCATCCTCATAAAGTCATAGAATATTTTGGGTTGGAAGGGACCTTAAAGATCATCTAGGTCCAACCCCCCTGCCATAGGCAGGGAAACATCTAGGGTTGCAAAAACAAAGAGGATGTTTGTCAGGTTTGTCATGATCTCGACCCTTGGAGCCACAAGCTGGATACCAAAAAGATGCTATTAGATACCAAAAAAGACTGTTGTGGATTAACCCCAGCTGGCAACCAGGACCACGCAACCACTTGAAGGGGGGAACTTACGGGCTGAGATAAAGACAATTTAATACAATTTAATACCCTTCCAGTCCTGGATGGGTAGTTTAATTCAGGTCAACACTCCACTGATGTCCTTGACTGTCCTCAACTTTACTAGTGATTAAAATCAATCTTGGCAAAGGAAGAGGTAGCAGGACATGGGTTTGAACAGCAGTGCCAACCACACACTTGGATAGCTGGAAATACCCGGGTGCCATCCAGCAGATCCATTCTTTGGCACAGGCCAGATCCAGAACACTTGCTGCTCTGCCAACCCCTGCATGTAGCCAACCAGCCAGCCATCTTATTGGGATTTATTATGTGCACCCCTACACATCTGCCTGTGTAATTCTGTCCAGGAAACCCAGGATAAAAATACCCAAGCACTGGGGTTTATCACTGCTGTTCCCTGTGACTGGGGGTAGGACTTTTTAAAATAGGGTACAGGATGCCAGGATTAGGAATAATGGATACTAACTGGAAGAGGGTAGATTTAGACTAGGTGTAAGAAAGAAGTTCTTTACTGTGAGGGTGGTGAGACACTAGAAGAGGTTGCCCAGAGAGGTGTTTAAGGCCACACTGAGCAACCTGGTGTGGTGGGAGGTGTCCCTGCCCATGGCAGGGGGGGTGGAACTAGATGATCTTTAAGGTCCCTTCCAACCCAAACCATTCTGTGATTCTATGACTTAGCACAGATGGATTAGGATATTTCAGGAACTTCTACTACAAGAATTCACCTGCTGGCAGCTGCATTTCAAAAACCTTACTTTCAGGGAAGGATGTATCTTGCAAACAAAAACAAACACACAGACACTTACAGACACACGTTTCACGATTGCATAAGCTGAACTCTGTGCTACACTATCAATATGCTTTGTGTATTTTTTGGGAACCATGTATAAACATTTCCAGCAAATTAGCCTTCATCTAAGGTTATTTACCAGGTCTGCTCTCTGCTTCCTTGCTTAGGCTTCTGAGAAAATTCTATTTAAACAGCAGGAGAAATGAATGGATATGCTGCAGTCCCACTCCTTTGCCTGTGCAACCCTCCACCTTGGGATTCAACATCCCCTAACAGACTGGGAAAAAAGTCTTTGTAAAAATCCCCAGCACACAGAAAGGTGCCAGAGGCTGTTGTTCACCCTCTGTTTATGAGATGCACTTGCTCTAGGATGCCCTTCCTCTACCTTGGCACTAAAATAGGTCCTTTCAAAGACTTTGTGATTTCTGCAGTGATTTGCTGCCATGTTTGCTCAGGTGCTGAGTATACTCCACCACAGCCACGCTGGTTTATGCCATCAGAAAACAGCCAGGACACAGACAGCAAGTTTGGCCCAAGCACAGCTCTCGGGTCTACAGACAATGTGAATGGCAGTTATACCCTAAGGCTGACTGGAGAGATTTGATTCTGCAGCAGACACCCCAGAGACATTATATCAAGCAGGTAGAGTCTGAACACGGGCAAGAACTTGAAGGCAGATCCTTACCCACTCTCAGTTTCTTCAAGATCCCCATCAGCCGATGTGCAGGACCAAACATACAGGGCTGAGCCTTCCACCTGAATCACTACCAAGAAGTAGTTTTAAGATCAAATCCCTAATTCACTTCCTAAGACCTCTATCTGCCTTAGTATGGATCTCTGTAGAGCACTGCATCCACATTCACACTGGTCTAGTGGTGGGGTGGAGGCAGCAGAGCCAAGACTCACCAAGACTCCAATGTTCTGCTCTCACCAGCATTTCCCCACGAGAGGAAACAGCTGAGTGACCATTTGGAGGGCCAAATCCCTGAATTTTATGCCTGAAGAGCAATTTCTTTCTCTCTCCCCTCAGCTCCCTCCCACTTCCTCCCTCCTCCCAGAAAGAAAGAAAGAAAGATAAACGACTTTGCTGGAGGAAAGGGTGAAATTTCATCCCAGATCAAAACCCAGGAGCAGAATTTCCCATGTGACGGTTCGGCAGAGTGTGTTTCACATGCAAATATCCTACATGCAAAGTGAAAATGAGTCATTTCACAGCAGCTCTGGCTTTAGGCAGTGAGTGACTTCTCCTCTGTGACTCCTACACTTGTCTGCTTCCCCTCAGTCACCAGCTCCATCCCCACCAGCCCCAGCTCCTGTGGTTTCCTCACCCCGTTTCCCTGCTCAGGCTCCAGTCACTTTCAATAGGATATTAGCTCAGAAGGAAGGAGGGAGGTGGAAGGGTTTTTTCCCCCCCCCATCTCTCTTAGATTTGTTTTACATTCTGGTTTTTACAGCTTTGAGGTTTTTTTGCTCACTGCTTTCGCCATGGGCTTCAGTCACTGTGTGTTGGCTCCCAAAACCCAGAGAGGCCAAGAGTTTCCAAAACACAGCAGTGGTATTTGTATTGGCTTCCAAACTTGCTTGGGCATGGACATGGCTTGGCTCACTCTTGAGCTGTTTTTTTTTTTTTTTTTTCATTATGGCTGTTAATTGTTTGCTTTTGAGATTTAGACACGGGGGCAAATGCATTTTACAGTAGGAACACTCAAAAAGAAAAAAAAGAAAAAAGTTCATCACTAGGTTTGTCTTGGAGCTGGGAGATGAAGGGCAGAATGAACTCTCCGTGAGCGAGGGAGAGGGGAAGCCAGAGGTTTTGGCTGCCTGGATGGAAAAACAAATACCCTCCCACAAATGAGCCATTCTCACAGCCTTGAATTAGTGCTGGCAAAAGCCACCTAAGGAGCAGCCTCACTGTAGGCAACAGGGCCAGAAAGATCAGAGCAAATTCTGAGGGCCTCGAAGAATATCCCCTGCTGAAGGTTGTGCAGCCACAGCTGGGACAAGATGCACAAGAGGCACAGAGGACAGTGAAAAAAGCATGATGACAAAGAAAAGACACTCCCCTTAAAAAAAACCAAACAAAACCCCAAAAAAACACAACAAAAAACCATGACAAACCAAACCAAAGTCCTACTCCTCTTAAATCAAACAGTAGCTAAAGCAGCAAAACGGAACCCAGGTTTTGCTTTGAAAAGTGGAGGTTTAGTACAAGCCCAGCCATTTTGCTGGCAGTGCTCAAAACCCCAAAGCCAGTAAATAAAATAGCAGAAGGGCTAAAGAATCAACTGCACATAAGAGAGACAAACCCTGGCTCTGGCCAAGCTCAGCCAGGGCTCAGGAGCAGCCATTGCCCTCAACCCCCAAGCTGAAACTATTCGGCTGTTGTTTACCCCCATCACCTCCTCCCCCCCTCTCTTCCTCCCCACAACTGACCTCCTCCTCCTCCTCCCCGCCAATCAGCCAGCATAGGGGTTACAGCATGACATAATTGCAACATGCATAAACAACATTTGCCATTAAGGGATACTTTTAATGAGAAACAGAGCTGCGAAGGGGAAGCATCAAAGTGGCTCACGGAAGGAAACCGCCTGGAACAAAATCCTACTTGATGCCCCAATTAATATGTTCCCTAATTCTATTTCCTGCACTTGTGGTCCCGCAGCCTCCTTGCTTTAATTTCTTTGGGAGGATGGAGAGGAAGGAACCTGGAAAACGCAGCGTCTTCATGGCTGACTTGATGTGCAGGCAATGGGCATATTAGAACAAATTAGAGAATTAAAAAATAACCGACGACAGACTGAGGAAATGTCATCCCTGGGATAATAGTATTAATTGAGACCTGGGTTTTGCAGGCCAGAGAAAAAGCAAAGCTGAAAGGAAAGCTGCACTAAATATGACTGCATTAATTATACCAGGAGGGTCTTTCACCCCAGCCCGTGCTCTGCCCAGCCCCAATCTGCAAAGCTGGGTGACACTGTGGTGAGCAGCATTGTCTCAGCACAGCAAAGGCAGATGTTTTCTCAGCTCCTGGGCATGGGAAGAGAGAGGTCCACAGGGTTTCTGTGCCAAGGGATGAGCAGGACAAACAGCCTACACAAATCATAGAATAGTTGGGGTTGGAAGGAACCTTAAAGATCATGGAGTTCCAACCCCCCTGACATAGGGAGGGACAGCTCTTAGTACATCAGGCTGCTCAGTGCCTTGTCCAGCCAAATGCATGAACATCCCAAGTGACTGGAAGACAACACCTCACCCTGATTTATCCTGTTGTGAATGAAGAGCAGCTGAGCACCTCATGTTCCCCTCACCTTGAGTCTGACTCCAGAAAGAAGAGCAGAGTCTACTGCTCACATTAGTGTCTCACATGCACCCAGCTGACAGACTCTGCACTCACAAACTAACCCAGCCTATGCATCAGATGTCACTCCAGCAGGTATGTCCAAAGATTCCCAGGTCACAGATGGAGTCACAGGGATGGATATATTTGGACTAAAAGAAATGAAAACAGTTCCTACTGATTAAATACTCCTAAAAGCACAGAATAAGCAGCAAAAGAAACAACTATCCTTATGAAAGGAGAGATACTTGGGAAGATGAACCATCTGGTGAACATCTATGTTTAACCTTCCCCAACAACTTGAAGCAAAACAGAGGCAGAAGACTCAGAAATGATGTAAGCTGGTGGTTTTTTTGCCTGGATTCCTATGGAGACAAGGCTGGTGTGATCAGAGCCCGTCCGCCCACAGTTACCTCACCATCTTCAAGCCACAGATCTTTATTTAGTTCAAATACTACATTTTTCAGCAAAGATCTCAGGGTTACATAGTTCCTACAATTATTGCACCACAAGGAAACCAGGTGGAAGAGTTCCCACAGTGGTCCAAAAGAAGGAAACCCCAAACTTACAGCAGTCAGCGGGAGAATCCTACAAGGCAGAAAATAATGGTAATTCACACTAGATTTGCTCACTACATTTATTTTAGAAAAACTTTTCCATTCTCCATGAGTCCAGGCTATTAATCAGGAGAGAGCACTCAAAATTAACCAAAGACAATTACTGCCTTTGAAACACTGGCAGAAAATGACTCGTGAAGAAAAAGGGAGGGAAGAAAGCAGGACCAAAGAGATGAGGAGCAAACCTCTCCCAGTTTCCAGTTGTTGAGATGTTCCAACAAGATCTTATAAAAACTCTGCTTGTACATCATTGAATGGTTTGAGCTGGAAGAGACCTTAGTTCCAACATCCTGCTCCAGACAGGGACACTTTCCATCAGCCCAGGTTGCCCCAAGCCCCATCAAACCTGGCCTTGAACCCCTCCTCCAGGGATGGGGCAGCCAGAGTTTCTCTGGGCAACCTGGGCCAGGGGCTCACTCCCCTCAGAGTAAAGAATTTCTTCCTAACATCTGATCACACTGCCCAGTCTCCTCCCCAGTAAGTGCCACAGCCCAGCTATTGAAAAGCAAATTTGGGATTAGCCCTAAATTAGCAAATTTAGGGTCCAGCCCCTGCCAGCCCAGTTGTCTCCCACACAATAGGTTGTCTCCCACATAGGTGACAAGGTTTCAGAAGGTCCTTTTCAAGACTCCAATGAAATATCACTGCTAATTGTTTCTTTCTTGCCCTGCTCTGATGAGAGGGGCCAAATTCACAAGCTGACGAAGCTGGGTTAGAATTCACAGCACCTTTCCAGGTCCTGTTTATTGAACTTCTTCCTACAGCAGTGTGTGTACATGTTTCATCCCAGAAGATGCATCTTTTGAACATGCACCTACAGCCTGTATGGACAACACAGAATCATAGAATGGTTTGGGTAGGAAGGGACCTTAAAGATCATCAAGCTCCACCCCCTCTGCCATGGGCAGAGACACCTACCACCACACCAGGTTGCTCAATGCCTCATCTAGCCTGGCCTTAAACACCTCCAGGGATTGAGGGGACATCCACAACCTCTCAAGGCAACTTCTTCCAGTGTCTCAACTCCCTCACGAGAAAGAACTTCCTTCTTATATCCTGGCTAAATCTCCACTCTTCCAGTTTGCATCCATTAGTCCTGGTCCTGCCATCCTGTGCCCTATTAAAAAAATCCCACCCCAGCCCTTCTGTAGCCCTCTTCAGGTACTGAGAACCTACTATAAGGTCCCCCCCAGCCCTCTATTCTCCAGGCTCAACAACCCCAACTCCTTCAGCCTGTCCTCAAAAGGAAGGTGCTCCAGCCCTCTCAGCATCTTTGTAGCCCCCTCTGGACCTGCTCCAACAGCTCAATGTCCTTCTTATGTTGAAGGCTCCAGAACTGGACACAGTAACTCCAGTTGGGGTCTCACCAGGGGGGGCTAAATCACCTCCCTTGACCTGCTGGCCACACTTCTCTTGATGCTACATATCCATTGCCATCCTGCATCTCTCTTATCCTCCTGGAGCTGCTGTCTGGGGATTGATTTGTCCTCAGAGGTGCAAACATCAAGCCCCCAGCAGCATCCCACACATGCCAAGGTGGCCACAGAAAGAGCCACAAATCTGTGTTAGCCTCACTGGCTGCTGCTGGCATATGCACTGCAGACAGACAGCCCTAACTTCTCCCTTTCTCCTTTTACTCATTTGAGATTTGTTAGGGAGACCAAAGCATTTGTTTATGGATACAAAAGACAATGACAGCTGGCTTAAATTCTTGTCACGAGAAGTGTTTCATGTTGAAACTAGCTCTTTTTTTCTTTTTCAAAAGCTAAATTTTATAGCCAGAATTTTGCTTGACTTGTTGGTATTTTCCAGAGTTCGTTGGATTCTTCTGGAATAATTTATGAATATTTTTACTGAACTCACCAAAAGAACTCTCAAAAAAAAGTGTGATTTTTTTTCTCCTTACCAGAGCTGCTGTTTTCAGAAAGCAAAGTGTGCAGTAATCAAAGATACAGTGAAATTAGTTTGCTGAAGAACTTAAAAGCAGAATTAGCTTTAGAGTATTTCAAAGCTCATAAAGCAAAAACAATCTGAAACGACAAGCTTTTAAAATATTTTTGAGAAAACTTGTCACCAGCTAACCCTGGAATTTGTTTTGTTGCCGAGAAAAGTCTTTCTCCTTGTGAATTTTCATGATTTAATCTCTTCCATGTCGAAATTGATGGAAATTAAGTTTCAAAGTACATTTTATAATCTGGGCTCGAGTCTTTGCAGGGAATCTCAGGATTAGATATATATATAAAAAAAAAAAAGGAGTTTCTGAACATTTGCAGACTCTCCTATCCAGAAATCAATTCTAAAATGGCTTTATTAAATATCAAGTTCACTAGAAGCACTGCTTTTCCCACTTACTGAGAAAATATTTAACATCTGGGGAAACCATTAAAACATGATGAAGCAAGAATCTGGGCAAGATTTACCCTTGGTTTAGGTTGAGATGAGGACTACCAAAAACATGCAGCCTCCAGCCAGGCTCTGGACCACAGAGAGTGCCCAAATCACAGATGCTCCCCAGTGAGACCACTGACATTCAGGTTGAGGGCTGCTGAGCTTTCTACAGCACCACAATTTAAGAAGGTCAGGCTGCTAGAACTGAAGGCAGCTCCCTGAGGAAGTTTAGAGAAGTCATCTCGTGTTGACCTGGACCCTACTAAGGTCAGTTCAAACGAAGTTGAGTTTTGAGTTGTACAGGACTCAGCTTTTGAAGGAGTCAGGCCACATTTTGGGTGAGCTGGGCCACCTAAGCAAAACACTGCCAGTTCTCATTATAGTTTTCAGATAAACTCACAACTGCAGGTTAAAATTCACTACTTTGAAGCAACTTTACCAAGTCTGGGGGGGGTTGAAAACACAACTCACCTTAGAGAAACATTACCACACTTCTTAGACAAGACCAGCTGCCATTCCATCAGTCCCCAAACCCACTCATACATCTAATGATCATCAGCACTTTAAAGGCTTTGGATATAGAAAATGAGGTCATGAAGGAGAATAGAATGAAAAAAAAAGAGGCTTCCACCATCAGCATTCTCCTTGGGTGATTTTCCCCCACCTTGCCTATTGCTCGACACATCATTACCCAGTAATAGGTCTCTCAGCTCTGGGTGGGAATGGGAGTGGAAAGAGCTGCTGGGAACTTAAGGACCACAGCAAGCTTAATAAAACCAGAGATGCATGTCTGGAAAAGGTAGAGCAGACATATAGAATTGCAAAAGAGGCCCTGGCTCACACCATCCGGGGCTCAGCCCTGCAAAACTGCTGAATACCTCCTGCAAGGAGTGGGAGTGAGAGGTGCTCACATGATGTGACTGGATCAGTTGCTCATTCATTACCTGACTCCTGGTTTTACTATTCTCCTTAATGGACTCCACTTCCTCCCCTTTTCCTCTTTGTGTGTGCATTCAAGGGATTGGACCTCCACATGTGCTGACTCTCAACTGAGAAACACCCCATATAACCACAGGGAACTTCAGCTCATCTGCAGCCTGAGACACCTTCCCACAGAGGATGTGCTTTGTACTGTCCAGTCTGGATTAAAAAAAAACTATTGCAAAACACAACAAAGAGACAATTTTCCTTGTTTAGATTTCACTGGAGTTGCCAGAAAATGCAGCTGCTTGAAGGGCAGTTAATGTGTTTTGCAACTATTTGCCTTAAAGTTTTCTTTTGTAAAGAAAAACTTGCAAACATTTCTGTTGCCTTTTCACTATAAAGTAACCCTCAAGGGATTTTTGGAAGTTGTTTCTTTCTAAGCCTCTTCTCAAGAAAGGAAAAACCAAACCCCTCAAACAATTTATGGTTTATTTTATTATTTTTTGACTGAGGACTGGGGCCTTTATAAAGGTTTTAATTCTTTAAGTGAACAAACTCTGAACAACAACCTTCAGGTGTAAATGAATGAAATCTTCCAAGACTCCAAAATCTCAGCTGAAAAATGGATTCATCTATCCTAACCTAGTTAAACCACACATCTGAGCTGGTAACCTTGTTCAACTTGGCAGCTCATGGAAGAGAAATAGGCAACTCCAGAAACACATGGAGGAAAAACTCCCTGAGCCTCCTACTTCTCTCCAGTGGCACTTGCAGGAGATGACAATGGCTGAGTGACACTGAGCTGCCTACCACTAGAGAAGCAAAGCCTGTAAATTCCATTAAATATTCCTGGCACCCTGACAACCCCATATCCAACATTTACAGAGCCTGGCTTGCTCTTTCATTACCTCAAGAAAGAAACTCACCACCTGAGTTTTCTTCCTTGTTCTCCACAGCTCCTAAAAGAGAACTGAAGGCACATTTCCAATCTGAGGAGCCAGATTCGGGCAGCACCTCCCCATCCTCTCCCTTGTTATCACCTGCATGAAATGTCACCATAGCTTGGTGGCACCACCAGTTAAGATTGCTCATTGCTCAGCTTCCAAGGAAGAAACCAAATCTCTAGAGTAAGAAGAAAAGCTGTGTGAGGGCCAGTTAACTTTCAGAAATGGCTCATGCCTTGTCCTCTGCCTCTCCAGCACAGGCAGACCCTCCAACCTGCTGGTAAAGCATCAAGAGCTGCTCGTAGGGCTGAAGCAGGACTCCACGTTCTCCTCCTCAGCCAGAACTGTGGCTTCATAGAAAGCACTGACATCACAAACACCAAACCCACAAAATTAGGGCATTCAAGTTTAACCGGTTTAATCTGGAAAAGCATCAAGAAGATGCAGGTTATCAGATTCAGCTCCATCTGGAGCAGGGCAACGCCTACCACAAGAGCTGAGTTTCCAGGAAAGGTGGTGGCCCCTCCTCAGTCCCACCCAACAGTTTGTTCATTGCCTACCTATAAGGCAAAAGCTGACTTGAGATGTATTTTTTCAGAAGCTACTTCACCTGAAAGAAGCTGTGTAGCTAAGAGCTTCACACAACCAGAGGACTGTGGAGTGAGGTAGACTTGCAAAGTCAATGAGAGCACATTTCTCCAAACAATGGCACAACAGGGGCTCCTTCCACACGTGAAAGTAACATAACTCATACAAACTTCCTCCCAGGTTCCTGTCAAAACCACTCCCATCTCATAATGCCATGCCCAGAGATGCTAACAGCTCTTTGAATTTCCATCCTTTCAAACTCAATCCTCCTTTTGGGTGGCCCTCGTCACTCACATCTGCTCCAACTGCCAGCTGTTGGGAGGCAGAGAGCTGGAACGTAGCCACCACCTCAAAAAACTTGCAGGTGACCTAAGCTGAGCCTGAGCATCTGTGCAGTTTGGTAAAGAGGTGAGTCAGGAATAATAACGGGAAATGAAACATCTCGGCCCTACATGACTCAGTTTTCCGATCTGACTTCACTTTCTTCTTCCTTTGTCCTGTAACAGTTTATACTACTTCACTGAGAAGAGGAAGGAGGCATTTGAAGACGTGACATTAAATGTATACATATGTTATCTTCCATTATGGTCAACTTGGGGTGTGATGGAGCCCAAAGACCCCAAAAGCAGCCACAGGAACCAAATCACACCATCTGGGGCCATCCATCTGCTCAGCCCCAGTAACCACAGGCCAGTGTCCCCAACAAAGGGCCCTGCTACCACCCTGGGTGACCTGGCCAGACTGCACCAGCTCAGGAACTTGTCTCCCAACTGGTTTCATTAGATGAGAATGGCTTTTGCATTAGCAGATATGGAGCCTGCTCCTCCACTCCCCTCACCCCATGTACCACCCCTGTCACTTCCGCAGCACAACTGGCCCTTCAAACTCCCAATTTGTCTGTTTAGTGTCTTCATAAAGGAGGTAGAAAATGAAAGAGAAAAGCTGGGGGGAAGGGGACGGGATGACTAAATCAGTAACTTGTCTCTTTAATTTCTCTGCACACACCCCCACTCCCCCTCCATACATACCCCGGGGGATGCAGGCTTCAAAGAGAGCTACAAATATTTACTAATTCTATTAACAGGATACAAATTGTTTTCAGGGGAGCATCAACCACACAAACTGGTGTCAGACCCCCCCCCTCCCACTCATACCCCCTCACCCCAGTGCAGCCACATGCACTATGTAGGCAACTATTCCTTCCCGCCCCCCCAATTTTTCCCTAAGTTCAAGATGAGTTGAAGGGTCAAAAAGGCAAAGGGTGTTTCAGAAGTTTAGCAGACAGCATTTGGTAAGGGGAAGGCAGCAGGAGGGGGCGGGGGGAGAGAAGAGAGGAGGAATCTGGCATGCATTAGGCTGAACAGTTCCAAACATCCATCCTCCACAGACTTGTTACTTTCTTTCTTTCTCACAGCATTTTTTTCCCCCCTCATAATTTGTGGTTTATTTAAGGGTTTTGGTTTTTTTTTCTTTTTTTTACTCATATCAGCCAACAACTGTATTATAATTTCCTTCCCCTTCCTCCCCTCCTCAGCTGCCTGCTCACCTCCTAAAGCACAAGCTCACTTGTGACATTCAAATCAAAGTGATCAGACACATCCTACACACTTCACCAAGGAGCTGCTGTGAGGACTTTACAAATAGTTATTGGAAACTCAAAATGTAGACAAGGAGCTTGATTCGGTGAGATGCTCTGTTCCCACCAGGATGAATTAGGGGAGGAACTTACTGGTGTGGGCTGGAGTCCCAGTTTGTATCCCACTGCCCAGTGAGCTTTCTAGTAGTTGGGAGAACAAGGTCTCAGTTGCTGCTGTACAGTTGGATGGAGCATAATTAGAGTTAATACCAGCTAAGCCTTTGGCTCCACAAAGTCTTCCAGGATGTAATTTTGTACAGGACTTAAATGTTGTCCCATATCTCATTATGTTTTATGAGCTCAAAATAAGAACAAGTAGAGGCTACATACTAAAGAGAAATAAATACTTCCCAAATGTCCAACTACGTAAAGCAAACCCATCTGGCTGTCTGGACAGATGAGACCAGAGCCCTCACAAATATGTCAAGATGACACTGGGTTGGGACAGTGGCATAAAGTGGGTCAGATCTGACCTCTGGACACCACCTCTGCATCCTGTAAGAGAGCAGAAAGCTCAGCCAGGGAATAACAGCAGAGGGAATGACTCGTAGCAGATGTGTCCCTTTGCTGTCACCAGGCTGTCAGGTGTGACTCACAGAAGATTGTTCTCTTCACATTGAAGAGATGTCATGGGGAGGAGAAGGCCAGGCACCACTTTATTTGTTAACCTTTCCTGGCACGCCAAATATTTTCACTTTTGTTCTGGGTCAAGGAGTACTAAAGATGGAGTAGA
This sequence comes from Turnix velox, assembly GCA_013400935.1. Classification (NCBI taxonomy): domain Eukaryota; kingdom Metazoa; phylum Chordata; class Aves; order Charadriiformes; family Turnicidae; genus Turnix; species Turnix velox. Next base: position 14,594 of record VZTY01000067.1, read on the forward strand.
GTGTTCAGCACATTGTGGAGGAGCTGTTGAAGAGGACCTGCCTTCTGCCAACCAGATGTGAGAGCCAACAAGTCGTGGGATGTGGCAACTAAAAAGAGAACAAACCACCTGAACAGAGATCCCCTCCATCCTACTCACAACTCTTGCTGCTTTGCTCCAACACTGATGATCCTCCAGAATTTTTTCCAAAGAGAAACCAGTAGATAAACACATTTTTTTTTAGTGTAAATCTCTTCCCTTCAGGAAGAAACCACATCAAAAATCAATCCAAAACCCAACTCTCCCAACTTTTGGTCACCTGAAGTTGTGAGTAGAGGAGCCAGCTGAGAAATGGAAGAGTTCTGTGCCCTGCTCCATGCCACCCAACCTCAAGTGGTTCTCTCAGGCACACATATCAAAAGTCACATTTCCTCTGTCTTATCAGTGAAAGAAATAGGTACCTCCAGAGGGCAATTTAAGCCTCAGGTGGATTAAAGTGCCCTTTGGCACTAAGCAGTTCAATAGTGCCTGAAATTAGCCAGGAGGAACCTGGGCCTTAATCAGCAAATGGACTTTTCATTCCGTAGAAAAGTGTCACGATAGAAATTATTTTCCATTTCAGATGAGGATCAAAAAAAAGGCACACCAACATTTTGTTTCCCCCTCCATGATTTATTTTTAAATTCATTTGAGTTAATCGAAATTAATATTTTTCAGTGCCTTCGAAACATTCCCATTTAATTTTGCCCATCTTTAATTTGTCTAAATATAAAATGCATTTTAAAAATTAAAATTTCCCCCCCTTCTCTAAAGGAATCAGGAAGCAACTCCTTGGGTTTGCAACTGCTCAAGTCAGGTCTCTGATGTTGTTTCTACTCTTATGTTAGTTAAAATGGGAAATTCTGAAAATGTGTCCATTTGTAGGCAGAAAAATAACCAGTTTTTATCAAAGTAGTAACATTTCCTTAGGAAAATAAAACCAGTAGAGTGTAATTTTCTAAGCCACTTTGGAGTGGTGTGACATAAGTATCCTATAGAGGAGAAAAACTCAAGGGCTCAGCACTTTGGGAAGTGACCATTTATCCCAGTCCAGGATCCAGGGAAGTTGAACACCATTTGCTTTCCCTAGGAGCAAATGACAAGGTATCCATCTTACTCCTAATATCATGTTTGACTCTTGCTTGAATAACATCTATCTCTGTTAGAAATATCAGTCTACAGCAATACTCCTCGAATACACAGTTCAAGAGAGAAGGAAAAAAAAATCCACCACCAAATTAGTTCTCTGATAGCTTTCAGACATTCAAAATGTCAATCTCCTGGCAACACCTGCACATGGCACATAGACCTTGGCGTTCTGCAGTCCCTGCAGCATCTTTTCAAGTCATCTAGGGGAGAATAGAAGGATGTGGCCTTGGAAAAAACCCCTCTAAGTGCATAAACAGCTGTGGCCACATTTCCTACGGCTGACATCTCAAGGTTGCTGCAAGAGGGGAGAACGAGGACAAACAAGGCTCTCTAACAGACTCTCTAAAGGAAAGTATTTCCCATGTGTTAGTTATTTACTGAAGAGCTCAGCAACTCACTTTGTGGAAAGATTTTTTAGTTGCCTTCTGGTAGCTGCTTTTTGCAAGAGCAGCAGTGCAGAAGGTTTCTGTAGACACGAGTACACACCATGGGGATATTGGACTGGATGAAGTTATAGATGTGGTAAAATACAATCAAACACCCTCACTCACTCAAGTGGACTTACAAGGATGATGAGCATCAGATGAAGTGACTGTAACAGTCAAAATCATTACACTAAATGAGCATAAAACTGAGGATAAAGTGCAGTAGTTCAGTTACTGCCATATCTATACCACCTCCATCACTTGGTACAGCATCAGTATGACCAAGGAAGCAAGTAATTTCCAAACTGGGAACAAAACAGTAATTTCTCCAGGGCAGACCTGAAGCTGCAGAGTTCACCTGTGAAATGGAGAAAAAAGTCCCAGTGACTGGTGTAGCCATTAGTACTTTCTGGTTAGCTCATCATATTACATTGATCTCTGAAGGGATGTCTGTACAACACATAGTACAACTGAACCACGTCTGAACCAGTACACACAGGGCTGGGGGACTCATCCTAAACCAGGAACAGTCTCCAAAACAAAAGCCATAAGGCCAAGCAGAACACCTTCAGTCCAGAGGGAGCACAAGTCCTGGGCAGCCTCTCCTGGAGCTGCAAACTCTGCTTTCTCCATGCAGGGCTGGAGGGGGAGGAGATGAAAACCATCTACCCACACATCCAGTGTCCACAGGCACAGAGACCTCCAGACTCTCCCTGCTGTGGCCTCTGCCAGTCCCCAGGCAGCAGAGGAGATGGTGAAAACACCAGATGACATGGACCTGCGAGGAGCAGCTCAGCAGCCACTGCAGCAAAGCCTCAGCCCTTCTCCAAGGCTGGAGGGGAGGATGGCAGGGACAGCAGCAGAAACAGTGTCTTCAGCTGATACAGCAGCACTTTGCCTGCTGAAGGATCATCTGGGACTAGCCACATACCAGTGACACTGCTTTTAAAATTCATCTCAGTACACACTATAGAAAATCCAAGCCCTGCTTTGCCCCTGTTTGACCGAACCCCACACTCCTGGTGTTCTCAGCCCCAGAGATAAGGTTGAATCTGAGGCACCTCATGAGCACAAATGCAAAGAAGCCATTTAAGAGAAGCAACTTTGGACACTGTTTGCTGAGCACTTCATCAGGGAGCAGAGGAGCTGTAGGGACTGTGGCAGGTGAAGCCAGCTGTTATGGAAAATGAGCAGAGAGCAAGAGGCTGAGGCTCCATCTATTCCCTTTGCTGGGCTCAGCTCTCTGTAATCCTTAAAAAGGGAGGAAACAAAACAAAACAAAGCCTCTCTGCATCAGCCTGTTTTGGCCATACGTCCTGTCCTCCCTACTGCACCAGCACTCAGGCCATCGCCACAACCCAATGAAGTGTTGCTGTAATTAAGGTTTAATGGAGCTGCAAGACTGTGTCATAGCAAAGAGCCTTATAACAGAGGTGGAATGCAATTTACTACCCACCAGGTATAGAGCAATAAATCTGCAATATTTATTGGCAAGAGAGAGAAATGTGATCCAGAATTCCATATGCTGCGTTGGGGGAGGAGATGAACATCACTTCCAAAAGGCAAAAAACCATTTCCTTGGCTGTTCTTGCCCCTCTTTACTGGTGTGTCCTGGAAGAGGAGTGGTATTTCTGTTCTGGTAGCCATTCCCAAGAACCCCAAAGCATCTTCTGAGTTGCTTTCAGGGAAGCCTGGCAGCTCTAAAGGCAAGGGTGGCAGCTGGTAGCCCTTGTATTGAGGGGAGGGGGTACCACAGCCTGCACATCTGGCCAACCCTGCATTCTTGCAATATGAGCCCCAGGATAACATGAACACAAAAGCTTGGGGCCAGCACTGCAGCTGGGATAAGCCAGACAAGGCAAACTGAGCTGCACCCAAGAAGTGGCTGCAAACCTCAGTTTTTTCTCCTCCCCCAACTCCTTCCTCACTATCTCTTCAACTTGAAACTTGCAGACAGGCTGTGAAAGGCACATCACTGCATTTATTGCTCTCCAAAGGGGGAAAAGCTGAGCAGATTGCAGAGCCCAGCCTGCTGCTCCCAAGGACCAGAGCCATTCCCAGCCTGCTGCTCCAGACCATTACACTGGCCCCTCTGCTGCTCAGACACACTCTAGAGAAGCACCTGCTGCCCCTTCCAGAGCACTGACAAATTTGTGTCAAAACAAAAAAACAACCACAAACCAACACAAACCCTCAAACTAATCACACTTCAGTGTCACTGGTGCAGTGACACTATGAAGTAGTGGTGAGAGGATGCCAGTGCAACCCATCTGTAAGGAGCAGAGATGCATTAGTGGTAACCAGAGAACATCGAAGTTTTTGAAAGGTCTTGAATTTCATGAATGTACCAGCAGAAAGTGCATGTGCACAAATAAAGGAGACCAGAGCAAGCAATACATGGCCCCTTCTATTAATTTTTAAGCTGAGAAGGGATGCACGTGTAGGAAGCAGGGGCAACCTATTTTTCACTGTCCCAAGGTGGATGGGCAAATGTCAACATCTGAGAAACACAACCATTAGATAAAGGCAAAAAGCAGAACTGCTGCCAGAGAAAAGCCACAGTGCCCCAACCCTGGTGTTGCCATAAGTGGGCAAAATCATAGAAACATAGAAAATGGGTCCTCCCTCTAAGACACAACCAGAGAAAAGCCACAAAGCCCCAGTCCTAGAAGGTGGTGAGTACCTGTGCTGGAAACTGTGGGAATGATGAATGATTCGTCCCTCTCAGGGGACTGGATTAGTTGTTTCCTATGTGTCCAATAGACATTTTCTCTTCGAGCAAAACAACTAGCAGGTGGCTAGCCCTGCTTTCTGAACAGGCTGCAGCAGATGCAGGGCTGTGCTGAAGGGAAGCTAGGGTTTCACATCCTTTAATTCCCTGCTAGCTAACTGGGTTGTCGGGGGGTCACCCAGATTTGTTTGTGTACATGTGCGAGTGTCGGAGACCAAGAGATGAACAAGAGGGAGTTTTCCAGTAAGATTAATCCTCTCCCAGACCTGGCTCCAGCCCAAGAGTGACTCTCAGAAATGCTGGCATAAATCTACAATTAATGCTGTTTGCTTCAATGGAGCTGCTTGGGAAGTAAGTGACAGCAAGGCTTGGCCCCCTCGGTGCTGATCCCATGGCTTATGCTCTCATTTTCCCCTCTCTGAATGGATTTCCCACATGGATTTCCTACTCCTCTCCACAGTTCAAGTATTTAGGGCCAACAGAACTGTGTGACTCCACAGGAGCAATTCCCACTGCAGACCTGAGAGATGATGCCCTGGCAGGGATACAGCTGATACCTGGTACCACCTGTCGAAACCTCAGGGTGACATCAGTGTCCTGGCTCCTTCCAGCCCACAGGGGCCGAGGTGACAGGGCACAGTGTCTCAGCACCAGCACAGTGCAGACTCTGGCAGCATTTCAAAATAGCCTTCCAGCTCCCTGTAGACCTGCCAGTATGATAACCTTGGCCATACTCGCTGAGGCAAAGGCTTCTTGTGGGTCTGACAAAGTTAGAAAGCTCATAATTTATTATCTTAAGGAATGAGGTTACCACCAGCTGGGAGTGCACTTGAGATGCTAAACTCTCCACAGAATCCTAAGAAACTGCACATTTACTCAGAATGAAGACTCCCATCCTAAAAGGTGTGTTAAGAAGGCAGCCTTTTAGTCCATCACTTGGCTTGTCAGCATGTATTTGTGCTGGTGGTGGCAGCAAAACCAGCAGCTTTCATCATAGAATGGTTTGGGTTGGAAGGGACCTTAAAGATCATCTAGTTCCAACCATTTCCAATGGTTCCAACAGCCATTGTTTTTGTAGGTTTGGTTTCTTGCGGCACATGGGACAGGGACACACTTTGTGTTGTACTGACAGAATTCAGAGGGCAAAATAAGGGGCTTTTTTCCATCCTTATATTTAGATCATAATTCTGAATGGCATTCTGATGTCCTGGTGTGCACCTCTAACTGCTGTCAGCTGAGCTACATAGTTTTGGGAAGCCAGGGTTGACTGGGAAGGAATATTCCTTGGCACACAGGAAAACATGAGCAAGGTTAGACCTACCATTTCTACAATACATTACTTGCAAAAAATCTCTTTGGCCATTTTTCCACAATGCCCAGGGCTCAGGTCACACTAAAGGAGGGGAGCACTCACAAATCCATCTTCACCTCTCCAAGTGCTACAGTGAACCCAAGACATGGGGTTTTGCTTTGGTCTGTTACACTCTGCTTGGCTTCCTCCATATAGAGTGCAAAGTGACTTCTTCCAGAAAGGTCCTGAGACCCTCTTAGGAAATGGCAAAAGACACAAAGAGATTGTTTGAGGTTGCCTACAGCCTCTTCCCATGACTGTCCTGAACTCTTACACTGCTTTCTGCCTGGGAAAGGATTGTTACCTTCACAACAATCATTTTCAGCCTTCCACCCCCTATCACTTCAAGGCTGCCCATAACACTCAGCTCAAAGCTTTCATTTTCTTGGCCTAGAACATCTCCAGGGCTGTTCTCCTCAGAGTCAGACCTTCCCCATCCCCTGCAGCTCCTGCACCAGGGCCTGGCTGTACATCACTGAGGGCTAATCACCCTGAAACGAGCCATTTCTGCTCCAAGAAAAGCTCTATCTCTGGCCGAGGGCAGAGAATGTTCCTCCTTCCTGAAGGCACTTGTGAAGCGCTCCCCGAGCTGCCTAAACACAGCAAAGATTTTGTTATTTGGTTTGTTTTTTCATGCCCCCCCTCCCCTCCTTCTCACTGCCTGCAGAGCCAAAGGGCCTGTTTGTTTTCCTGTTACTTATCAGAAAGGTTTATTTGCGATTGCTCATGAGGAAAAGGATTGGGGGGGTGGGAGGGGAACCCTCTGTAGCCACAGGCAGACAAGCTCAGTGCTGAGGAACATAATGGCTGGAGCCCGTGGACCCATATGCTGGCCATCCTGTGAGGTGGAAGGGCCAGCTCTGATCACATCCAGCTGCTGAGGATCTGGCTGATCAGGTATGGCTGGATGTCACAAAAAAAACCCAGGGTCGGGTTGACTGGGGGTTGTGGCAGGGAGATGGGGAAGCTATTTAAAGCGTGTTGTAGAACTGGGAATTTTTCCTGTTTGGAGATGTCAGGGCTGCAAATACAGACACATATACAGTCCCCCTGAAGGAAGGGAGGGAGGGAAGGAAGGAGGAGGTTATATTTTCCCTGTCAGCCACTATAGCATCCTCTGAGCTTCATGAGAGAAAGGACTGAGCTTTCATACTGCACTGAATAATTCCTGCATTTTTCGGTTCCTATTTCCTCCTCCCCAATGAATTAAGACCCAGGAATTCAGCTTGTTTGTTGTTGCTTTTGTTACTGAATATCCATGAAAAGCTCAATGTCCCTGGGAACTAATTAGGTATTAACCCTGCATTATTGCTGCATATCAGCCATGAACACATGCCATTTGGACAAATCTCCTTGAAATAGGGAAATATTGAAGGATCAGGTGAAAAGGCTAAAAACTGAGTTAAACAGTAGAAAGATTTCTCATACAGGAAAAGAAAGGAGGAAATATTTCAAGAGAAAGCAACTACACAGTATTCTTGTCTACAATTTCCACCATATCCTAAATTGAACTGTCAGACAGGAACAAATCCATTTGTAGAAGAATAAGGTCTTGGCTACCACTAGGAATTGTGTCTGGAAGAGATGTGAGAGAGTTTGGGAGCTACAAGAGGGTCCTGTTCTAGCCTAACTTTTTTTGTCTCGTTTTCTGCTTAGCATCTCACCATATCCTCAGTGCTGGAGTATCTTTTTGGGCAAGATACTTTTGGAAGACCACCTAAAAGACAACATTATCTGGACCTCTGGTGATGTTAGGCAATAATTTTTTTATTTTGGAGTATCTTCTTACTTCCATGCATTTCAGCCTTTCATAGCACACCACTGCCTGACACAGGAGCACAGACCACTAATGGCATCATACAAATAAGAGCCTCCATATCTATATTTTATTACTCAAGCCATTTCAGGAATTTGCAGATAATTAACTCTGAATACTCATTCATCTATTTTCCCCTCAAAAGTCTTCCCATTTGACTTAAAATCCTTATTTGTGGTTCAAGTGGCAGCACAATTAATCAGACCGAGCAAAGCCCTAGAGCAGCTTTGAAGAGGCCTTAAAATATCTGAAGGCTCTAAACACAAGCCATTGGAAATAGGATTGATCTCACCCAGCCTCCTCTTGCCACAATGAGCTACATGTCCCTATTTTTTAGGGGACAGAGTGGAGATCCTGACCCTTCCAGTGCCAGGGGATACAGCACCCTCAAAACTCAGTGTTTCTACAGCACTGTGTCAGCCTAGACAAACACTGATTCAAGCCAACACACCACTGAACCAAAATATTTTGATTTGATAAAACAAACTCAACAACTGTTTAGACTTTGCCTAATCAAACTCACAATGGAGGTTTCCTTTTCAACTTCCCTGTTTATTCTCACCTCACCCATGGTGCAGTGAGGTGACCACAGCCAAATACATTCCCTCCTTGCCACAAACCCCCCTACTGGCCCATTCAGGTGGCCACATCTACAGGAGTGACTCCCACTGAATCCCTCATGAAGCCAGCACAGCAGGGCTCTAGACTTCTTCAGGAAGCCCTACAGGTTAATAATGAGAAATCATTATTACAGTTCTTTGCTTTCAACTTGTTGTATAAGCGCTTCCCACAAAGCCAGAATGGAAGCAAAAAAACCTAATTTCAAATATTAACAGGTTTACAGAGCTCAGAGGTCCTCCCCCAAACCACCCTCCTCTCCCTATTACAAGGGGGTACCATGGCTCCTGATGGCAGCTACACCCACTTGCTGACTTCCTTTGCACAACAACAAACCCCCAAGTGCTCATGGTGGAAGGTCTACTCTCACGTGAAACTAAAGCCAGACAGAATTAAAGAAAAAAGAAAAATGGGGTCTGCTGAGATAACAGGAAGCATCTGGGGCCAAGTCTCACAGCCAAAGACAGGAGAGATGCCACTGCTCAGGCTTTCCTAATCCTCTGTAGAAGCTGGGGCCCAACATTTCTTCAGAGGACTCAAGTCCTCTTTATTTTTTTTTTTTTGCAGTGGCTGGTGGTGCTGAACAGAAAGGAAGACTGAAGTCAGAGACCCATCAAAGAGGATACAAACACAGGAAATTATCAGAAGGACTTTTAGTAACTGGGAGAAAGATGAGTAACGGCCACACTTCTCTCCATGACTCAGAGATGACCAACTACTGTGGGGGCTCCGAGTAAAATCAAACATGATTTTTGCACATTGCCAAAAACCCCACAGAGGATCATCTCAGTCATTCTTAAAGATTCATTCTTCACCTTACACCCCTCCACAGCCACCAGCTTGGGATCTATTCTATGTGTTTACACACATTCCTACATCCTCTCAGGGATGCCCACTGTGCCCATTGCCATCTTTGTCCTCTGGTGTCCCCAAAGTCATTCTCCTGTGCCTGCCCACAGCCAGCCCCACTTGCTATGGGTAATGGCAGAGCACTGAAACCCCTTACCTTCAGGAACAGATGTTGACTTTGTAACTTTAACTCCCCTTTAAGCCACTTCCCTCCCTTCCTCCTCATCTGGCATCTCCAGCCTACTTGCCATCCAATTTGTTTCCTACAAGGAAGGTCAGAGTCCTGCTGGGTGCCACACATCTCTCAGCTTGAGCCACTTAGCTCCACATTTTTTCTCCCACCAAACAAGATGCTGGAGCAAAGAAATTGGCTTAATAGGGGGACAGACACAGGCCCTGCCTCACATGGAGGGTTTTGTTTCACTGCCTGATGCATTCTCTAATGTCTGGGTAACAGGCACAGATTTCCAGGAGGGAAAATGCCTCTGCAAGCTCCTGAGATAATAATTTTCCACTGGGAGCAGCATTAGCTCCTAGGAGTTTGCCTTGTTGGGCTGATTTGTGGTGTGAACACACACTAATTAGACATTTAACTTCAGAACTAAGACTCCCAAGAGAAGACCTCAGAGGAGAATTTAGAGCTCTTCAGACCAAAATTATCATGCAATTGTTCCACATCTTCTCACAATCTCTTCCCATCTCTCTCTGACTATTAAAACAGATGATATGAATACTTTCACATCTTTCCCAGACCATAGCTTGTGTAGCCTCCCCTGAAGACACTTGGGTAAATTCACATTGCATTGTCTTCTGGATTTGGAATGGGGAAAGAAAAAAGAACGTGGAGCCAGTCAGCACCAAGGGCTGCTTCATGCCTGTCCAATACAATGGAAGGACACAGCAAAATTGGCTAAAAAAAATAAATTAAAAAAAATCAAAGCCTTCAGAATGCAAAAAGGTTTCTGAGAGATGAACACTGAACAGTAAACACAAAAAGTTCCCAGGGTATTTTAAGGGATTTAATCCCTGAAAGGATGTAGGTTGTGCTCAAGTGTCACCAAGACCTATTTCAGGCTGCAATCCTCTCCCTGCATCCATGCAGGAGCTCCTCTAGGTAGCCGAGCTACAGACACCATCCCATATTCCCCTACAGTCCAATCCCAGAGAGGCATCCACATTTCCTGGTGAAAAAAACCAGCTAAAACACTCTCCTTGGGTTCCCAGCTCAGCACCAGGAGGCCCCTGGAGGCACCAGCCCTTCATGTTTGGGAACACCTGAGTCATGCCCTAGGGTCAAGCACCTACTTCAGAGCTCACAATGCCTAAAATGAAGTATACAAAGTAGGTATTACAGCATGTGGGCTGGATTGCCAGTCCTGAAACTGCTCCAGCAAGAGGATTTGAACAAGTTGCTTCATCTCTCAGCACTGCAGTTTCCTTATCTCTAAGACAGTAAGACTGATAACATTCAAAGCACATCACAAATTGAGACAGCAATTAGTTCTAGGTGTTTGTGAATAAAATATACTTTACTCAAAAGACTGAAAGGCTCAATGCAAGGGTTGCTAAACAAGACTGAAAGCCTGCAAAATACTGACTAATCTGGCTAAACTGAGTGCCAGGATTTGAAGGTAAAACCAATCAGAAATTTCAGTCATTACTATAACTCTACAAAATTCTGGATTCCTGTTCCCTGTGACAGCCCTTTTACTCCCACATTCCCCCACCAACCAAACCTACCTAGCACGAAAACTCACCCATCCATTAAAATCTTTTTGAGGGTCCCACAAATAAAGTATGAAAATCCTGCCATGGGATCAGCTCTCTCCATCTCAGCCTTGCTCTGCAGCCAGCCAATATCACATGTACTTCTGTGTGATGGGAACAGAGATCTGAGAATGAAACTTTCATTAATCCTTGCATTATGCACAGACACAGGGTCTGACTGGTCTAACAAGCTCTGGGTACCACTGTATGGCCATGGCTGCACAGAAGACAAAGGGAAGATGTGACTGGTTCCACAAACTGCTCTTGGTATATTTTCCCAATCCTGGCTTCTCCAGCATTGTAAGAAGCAACTAATATTAATTCACAGAAACACTTTGTTTAGTTCCTCCCACATCACAACTGGGTTTTACCAAGAAGCCTAGTGAGAACAAACAGATCACACAACAGAAAATTCCACCAGATATAGGGATCAAATTAATCTATAGACTGAAAGAGAGAAAGTTTTGCCTCAAAGCTAACATTTTGGGTAAAAATTACTGTGCTAGGAATACTTAAATTCAGAATCAGGCTCTAGAATTGCTCCCTTCAAAGATTCAGCTAAACATTAAGATGATCCTATATATAACAGTCCAGTCTTACTGGTCAAGAAGAGTCTTCACACAGCTACAACAACCCTTCTCAGCAAAATGATGGAAGGCAAAACTTAGTATGAAGTCCCCGGGGCATTTCATACATACAATCATACAATAGTTTGGGCTAAAAGGGACCTTAAAGATCATCTAGTTCCACCCCCCTGCCATAGGCAGGGACACGTCCCACTAGATCAGGTTGCTCAGTCACAGGAAACAATCCACTTATGAAGTGAAACAAGATGAACAAAGGGCTGGAGCAACTGCCTTATGAAGATAGGCTGAAGGAGTTGGGGTTGTTCAGCTTGGTGAAGAGAAGACTCAGGGGGGACCTCAGAGTAGCTTCTCAGTACCTGAAGGGGGCTACAGAAAGGCAGGGGTAGAACTTTTTAATAAGATATGTGATGGGAGGACTAGAAATTATGGATGTAAATTGGAAGGNTATAATTCTGCATCCTGAATGTTTCCTAACACTATGCCCAAGTTAATGTCTGTGTCAGGTACTACCAGATTTCCATACTGGTAACCCTAAAGAACAGTGGGTGTCCAACCCAAACAGGAGATGTGGTTTGCAGAAGGGACTCACGTTCTATTTCTGCACAAGAAGCTTTTCCCGAGCGGCCCCTCCCGCAGCGCAGTCGCCGCCAGCACCATGGACAGCGGCCCCGCCGCTCCCTCCGCCCGGTCCCCGCAACGGCCCCGCACACCCCTCACAGCCGCAGCCTTCCTCCTCATCCTCTTCTAAACCACCTAAACCATCGGGAACCCATCCTGCCCAACCCGAGTCTTCCTGTTCTTCAACAAGCCCACACCAGTCCAAGGAACGTCATTGTCTCTGTTATCTGGGCAGCACCTTGGCTAGAACAGCAATAGAGAGCTTCCAATCTATCCACTCTCTTAGAGAGATAAGCTCCCCAGCTTCTGTCCTGATAATAAATAGGATGTAACTCAGAGGCACACCTCTGAATCTCACCTTCAGCTTCCACTGTTCATCAGTCCCAGCTTCCAAGACACTCTTGAAGTACTTCCCTGCAAAGACCAAATTGTTACACACCCACATATTCTACTTATTTCACACACTCAATTTACTCCACATCTCCACTCATGCCATAGGAATTTGCTAAACAAGCAAGAGATCACACAATGTCACCTCATTTTAGGAGGTGCCTGTGCCATTTTGCACAACAAAATTTACAACCATCTATGTGCTTCTACACCCCTCGGGAAGGCAAGAAGAAACTGTACATTCATCTCCACTGCAAATGATTCTAAAAAACAATGCCAGTTTAATGAAGAACAGATTACTAATCCACTCATATTTACAATTCTACACATCAGCCTCAAAGCAGGCAGAGCATCAGCCAAGTTTAGCCAGCTCTCAGCAGTCACTTTTACTCTGACAAGCACATCACTAAGATACTGCAAGACCAGTATTTCTATAAAGGGGCTTCATTCTCACTCAGCATCGAAAGCTCAACTTGGAGGATACAGAAAATGAGAGGAATGGCTAGTGACAGTGGGCCTTGATAGGGTCACAGGGTCTGCAACAGCTCCAACGTGCAGGCGGGTGAAAACATCACTCTCAAAGCAAAGGGGCAGAGGAAAGAAATGAGGGAAAGGGGGAGAGGAAGGGAAAAGGAAAGGTTGATGGACAGTTAGACTTGTTGAGGGTGAAATCAATTAAAGTGCATCAAATCCAGAATTCATGCTTTTTCAAAGTGACAAATATGTGCTGGAAACTGAGAAAGACGAGGGGAAAATAATGTCTTTGACCTCCCAGGGACCGGCTGTTCCTCCCGTCAGAGGAGCCAAAAGTGAAGTGAGATGCGTTCATGATAAATTGTAACAGCCAGGCAGCCACCTTAAAAAAGAACGAGGTGAAAAGGTTACAGGAGGGACCCAAAATGCGAAGAATTCTACTGAACATCAAGATAAATCAACTCAGGCCCTTGTGTGTGTCTCTCCAACCTTCACAGAGCTGCTGCAGCTCATCTCAATTTGTTAGCCTTGCTTAAAGTGTAAGAGACACACAAGCACACATCTTGTTTACAAAAGCTCTTGAAAATACCCTTCCAAGGGATGGATTTGTGTCACCCTTCCAAAGCAGGGAGGTGCAGTGAACAAGCTTCTGCCACCTTCTTTGTGGAAACTGTTAGAAAATGAGAGGATTTCTTTGATGTACACAAATACCACCAGCAATCCTGTGTTCTGCTTAATCCAGTCGTGTTTTAGGGAAAAGCTTTCAAAATCTCCTACTAAAGCAAACATAAAATATTCCTACTTCTGAAAGTTTCAGAATCTGTTTTTCTTATCTTCTCTGCACTTAGATCTCATTTCCTGGGTTTGAGCTTCTGTGTTTTCACTGGGACAGCAAAATTGCATCTTTTCCCTTACTATTATAATATAGTAACTCTGATAATTACTCACACAATAGTTGAATGCAAGGCTTAAACACCAGGAAAAAAACAAAACCAGTAGGCATATAAATCATTGAAAGATCCCTCTAAAGACTGTGCCATGCTGGGAAACATCATTTCTTAACACCACAACACCAACACATGTTTTCACATGCCCAAGCAGAGATCTCAATCAAGGTGAAACATTAAAATAAAGGATACAACTCCCTTGACAGTGGTTCTTTCCCATGTGAAGGAAAACTTCACAGTTTTAGACACAGTGAGTTTGGTCAAAGCTCTCCTGCTGGATCAATTCCAAGAAAGACCTTCACCACTGATGCATTCAATAGTTTGTGTAAATTGAAACAAAGCAAAGCAGCATTTTTAGGGTGTATTTCTGTGGTTGTGTGTGTCCTTGCAATTAGGCAGAATACACCCAACACATATCCCATTCAAATGCCTACATTGATTGACAAACTGACTCCCCACTTGAACCCATCAAGCTTTTTATGAAGTAAGTTACAACAGCAGAGATGAGACCAGTGAAGCCTGTCCACACTGCTGTGCAAATTGTCACCTCAGGGTAGTCCTAATCAAGAGACCTATGGAAGGCTCCCAACAGCAGCATGGAGTATCTCATGCCTGGCATCCCAGTTGGCCCTGTGAGCTTTATGGCTGCAAATGCCTGCACCAAAGGGAATGAAGTTCACATTGATGTTGTTGCTGGGAGGAAGCTGAGCTATCAAGTCCGAGCTGGCATCCTCACAGCTCTGCCTTCAGAAAGCACTGGTGAGCATCTCCCCAACTCCTCCTGACACAGACGCCCACCCCACTGTTGTTGTTGTTGCATCCTCCTTCACGACAACCTCCTCTGGATGGTCCCTTGCCTGAAACAGCATGATTCTCTCAGGGAGACAAGAGTTCACATCAACAAATTCCTCCCGACACTGCCCTGAAGCACTTTGGCTATGATCAGCTATTCGGAGTGATGGGACACACTAGTTAGATCTCTCTGTGTGTTTATCAATCCCTTCTCAGCCATTTTCCTCTGTAAATCCGTCAAATCTTTTTCTTCAAGCTCTGCGGGAACAGTTAGGAGCTATCTCCTCAGAGGTGCCTGCCCTGCCACTCGGATTTCATCCCCCTCCTGGAGAAGTTGGATGTCAGCAATCAGAGGACTGGTCGGCACAGGGCAGACACAGCAGCAGCGCTTCCCCCAGTGCCCTTGGAGGGAGGGGTCCCTTATAAGATCCCTCATCCCTGTGTGGAGAGGACTAGGGAGAGCCCTCGTTAGTTGAGGACAGAGAAGGAAGAAGGTGAATAGCACAGAGGTGAAGTCAAAGGAGTAAAAAGTCTCTCAGATCCCAAACCAGGCACAAAAAACGTGCTCTGAGCAGAGTCAAGAACAGAAATCAAGTTGTTCCACTGGAACATGGGATTTCACATCACATCCTAGAAACAACGGATGGAAATTGGAGGGGAGTAGGTTTAGACTTGACATAAGAAAGAAATTCTTTATAGTGAGGAAGGTGAAACACTGGAACAGGTTGCCCAGAGAGGCTGTGGATGCCCCCTCTCTGGAGGTGTTCAAGCCCAGGCTGGACAATGCACTGAGCAGCCTGGTCTAGTGGGAGGTGTCCCTGCCTATGGCAGGGGGGTTGGAACTCGATCTTTGAGGTCCCTTCCAACCCAAACTATTCTATGATTCTATGATTTTGAGGACACAAGGCTCAAAAGCATACTGGGCTATACACATACATCAGGATTTTAAGTGTCTACAGCACTAAGTCAACATAGTTAAGGACATTTAAATGTTACCAAGGGAAGAAATCCACCCATCACAACTCTGCAGTGAGAGTAAATGAAGCCACACCAATAGATCTGGACTTTACAAGTGTCCTTGTGCTCTTCCAGGGGATTTTCTGCCTGATAAGTCACACGTCTTCCCTTTTAAATAGGGAGTATCAGACGGTCTGTGTGCCTTATATTGATGCTTGTAACCTTCATGGATGGCAGCAAGTTGCCAGCCACTCTAAATCCACATAGATGCTGTCCTGTGAAACTACACTGTGTAGCTCATATCCACTTTGATTGCTCAGATCTAGGTCAGCATCCTGCATCCTGACAAATGTCAAATGAGAATGCTTATTTCTCCTTTCACACTTGTCAGCAGCCGAGCTGGTTTTCATCCCCATTTTGTGGTAGGGGGAATGAAGCACAAAGCAAGTGAAATGACTTGGCTGAGGACACATCTTGGGTCAGTAGAAACTAAGCCCATGAGGGCTCCAGGCCCTCAACACTATCAAAGAGGTCAACACCATGTACACAAGACCACCTTGTGATGCTTTTGGAAGGAATACTTGGGGGAGGATTGACAAAAATCTGTAGACATATCCAGTTACATCTTCTCAATCATCTGGTAAATGAGGTGGCACGTAGAGCCTTCCCTCCTAGTGACAGCCAGACCAAAATTTAGGACAAACCCAAGTGTCTCCCAACAAGATACTCCTTTTGCTTGTTCACCAGTCAGGATATGCCCTCAGGGTTTTGGATCCTTTCTTTTAAGCCCTGTAGAACAGGACAGGAATCTCACAGAACAGCCCTTCGTGCTCTATCTCATCAAACACACTGGATGCCAGCACAGAGGCAAACACAAGATTATACACACAAAGCCAACAAAACATTTTACCATCCAAAAAAAGGGGTTCTGTCACTATGATGGAATGGCTTCTGCTCCAGCTTCTGATGGCTCATGTCAGAAGGGGCAGATGAGAAAAGCCCACGTGACAGAAACAAACAGCTTCACTAAAGAGAGTCTGGTAACTGGCAACCAGACAGCTCTCTATCAGCCACATCCAGGAGGACAAAAAAAGAAAGGTCCTCGTGGAGCCAGACAGCAACTGTTCCTCTTTTAAGACAAAAACACTTTAGTTTGACCAAGAATATTGGTAGCCTGAACCTGAGCAATTTTAATTTTGGGGGTTTTTTTTGAGTTTATGTTGACTTTCACTAAATTGCTTTCATTCATTGTATGAGATCTTCCATCTATGCAGTCTTTCAGGGCTTTTTTCCCCCTCCCTCATCAATTTTTCTTCCATTTTTGTGTATTTCAAAGTAATTTAGTGCTGAAATATTCTGGGTGAGCTTGGAGGGGAGACAAAGCTTTTAAATTTTAAAGAAAACTTTTTAGCTACTCTTTCATGATTGTTCATTATGAAAATGACCACACTTTCATTTTTTTTAAACAAAAAGGAAAAATCAATCAGTAAAATGCAACTAAACAAAAGCTGATCATTTGGCTCCACCACAGCTACTGCTACATAGAGTCAGGCTGCAGCTCTGGGATTTTAGGCTGCAGAAACGGTAGTTTTATTTTTAGAGGGACAGTAGGATTGAAAGAAAAAAAATCTCCAACCCCACACAACCATCAGCCTTAAGAATAAAACACAGTCCATACTACAACATCCAGCAGTGACTTTTGCTGCATTTGCTGCCTTTTGAGCATAGGCTAGCTAGAAAATTGCATTAAGTCTTCATCCACACCCTTGGTTCCTTCCACCACATGGAATATCCACCTCCTGCTGGAAATCCCAATATGCAACACTTGTTGTTGAGACTAAGACCTGATACAGGTGACCCCAGGGCCACACAGAGGAGTAGATGACAGATTTTAGCACTGGACTGCTGCTCCTGGTCACCAAGCATTCTGTGTTGTTAAGTGAAATCCATCACCAACTGAAACAAGGCCATTTCCTCCCAGCATAAACCCTAAATCACTGGTGGGGATGGGAATTCAATAGGAGAGCCCTAACACTGTGCCACACATGTAATTCACCTGGTTTAACATTCACAACTTAACCAACCTTTGGAAAATTCAACTTAGGCAGATTTGTGAAAGACCTGAAGCTTTAACCTTCTTCGTTCTAATACAACTTCCTACACTAGCTCTCTGGGATATCAAATCTCCCAATTGACATTTTCTCCAAGGCAGAGAGAGGATGTGAATTTCATAGCAAGAACAAGGAAATACAACAGGAAGCCAACAGCATGGACTTGCAGCCACAGGACTGGACTAGCTATGAGCCTGGGATACAGAGGATCACATGGGTGAGAAAGAGCATGGTCACACTTGGACACATCAGAGAAGCATCAAAACAGAGCACGACAGAGACAATGCCTGGGTGAAGGTTGGATGTGCATGTGCTTAGCAAGGCCTTAGGTTTGTGTGACTTCAGGGAATATAAAGGTACTGGGCTGACAGCTCAGAGTTGCTGGAGAAGTGAAAAACCCCTTCATTTACACAGAGTTAACAGCTACATGAGTAAAGCACCTGTGTATTTTTTACTTGAACTTCTCTCCCTGCTATAACCAAGGTCATGGAAAATGGTGAAGGAACAAGAAGTTAATTAGGTCAAAGAAATCTTGTCTCCTTCACCAAAAGCTCAGCCAAGACAGCTGGGTGGTTTTGTTTTTTTTTTTTTTTTTTTTCTTTTTTTTCAGAAACTCCCAGGTTCTAAAGCACTGTGTGGATCACAGCAGTGACAAAGTGCTTCCAGTGAAAACTGACTGTGAAACAGACTTTCAGAGGCAGGCTCTGAGGGGACACTGCAGAGCCTGCCTCCTCCTTAAGACAAGGAGCTTGTACAGACACCTCCCTCCTTTCAGTATATTCAACATGAATTAAAATAAAACCCCGACCATTCATCATGTTAACCTATACCAGACTTTATCTGACTACAGCTTTCACTCCCCAAAAACACAAGAGTTCAACAGTTAAAGAAATCATTGAGCAACCCTATGAAAAGTTTCCAGCTACAACAGCAATATTTTTATTGCCATAAAAATCCCAGCACTAAAACCAAGATGCTTGCTTAGATATAGAGAAGGAACTAGAAAAAAATAAAGGAAGCAATAAACTGGTTCTCTCTCCACATCCTTTAGTCTAATTATTGCTATTCAGTCTGAGCAAGATCCCTATCAGCTCTCCACCCAAGCATAATTTGGTGTACTATCAAAACAATCTCATCACCTCAAAGGAATTTTTGACCATTTAAGTCCAATTTACAGGTTTTAGTATAACTGGCCTCTTGAGCCAAAAAAAGAGTAAGAAAATACTTGCTCCACACTCCCCATTGGTCCACAAAATCAAACTAACAGCCAACTTCAAAACAGCAAAGGCAAGAGCTCAACATAGACAAAGCTTTTTTTCCATCCAACTAGAATGAGGTGCACCCCTTTCAGTACATTCAACCTGCCAAAGAACAGTTTCTCAAAAGAGCCAGCTGGCTCCTACCACTTCCACTGCCCAGTCCACTTGGGAAACCACCACCCTGCAATCCTGCTACTCATTTCCATCAGCCTGTACATACCTCAGTTCCAACAGCACATGAAGTTTGCTTCCTCACAGTTGGGAGCAGATGGTGTCTTTCCTTCCCATCTCTTCTGGTGGCTTCTGTTTGCCCAGGTCCCTTGCAGCAAAGGTGCCTCTGAAACAAGAAGTTTATTTCAGCCAGTCAGTTAACAGACTTCAGTAAAAGCAACCTCACTCCATGCTGAGCTTTCCTCATCTTTGAGGGACACTCTGAAGTCACTTGTACACTTCCCACGTGCAATATTACATATGGACTGAAAACAATAAAGAATTTTCACTGATCAGCATCTTCTCCTCTCCTAAAAACAGCACAGGCTGCCAGTTAACAGGCCTCAACTGCAGAATGATGTGGTTGGAGTCCCAGCACACCACTGCCAGTCTTGAATCCTTCATGTGACCCACAAAGGTACAATCCAAAAGTAACCTCCAGCTGACAAGTAAGAGCAGGGCTGAGAGACAGAGCTTAAATGCAGCTCAGGAACCAAGGTGCAGATGGTAGCTCAGGTGAAGCTCATGAGACCATGAAGACAGGATTGGTCCTTTCAGGCCCTGCCAATTTGCACCCAATTATTGCCAAGAGAAGACACCTGGACACACCCAGGGAACTTCTACCCAGAGAAAGTTCTAGATTTCTGTGAGATTTCCCTCTTTGACTACCAGAGTGAAAGAAATGGATTCCTGTCCCTCAAAAGCTCAGGCTCCTCATCAGCCCTGGGTGCTGAAAGCATGTACCTACACTGGGTTTAAACTGGATGAAGCTCATGAAGTGGCAGAGCTGCTGAGGGTGCAAGGTCATTCCACCCCTGAAAAATCTTGATGGTTTCCCTTCCCATAAGGACAAGGAGCATAAGAGCCACTGACCCATGGTCCTCACCAAGGTGCCAGCTCTCCAAACCACCCTCAAATGCCTCAGCATGGCTGGAATACCAAACCCCACCTGGGCTGTAACCAATTTGTTTTTTCACTCACTGTTTGTTTTTTTCTCATCCCTCTCAACTCTCTCAAGTTCCAGAGATGAGTCAAGCACAGAAATAAAAGGAACTTTTTATTACAGCCTTTTCATTTGTACCCTTCATCCATCCTTGCCATCAGACAACTCCTTGGCACTTTGCACTTCTTGCTTTCTCTTCCAAGTTACCAGTAGCATCACCCCCTCCCCTCCCCAGCCCTGCTGCCTGCTGTGGCAGCTTTTCTACACCAAGGAGATAATAAATACATCAAGCCTGTCAAAGTCACATTGTTTTGGCTGGAAAGAGGTGCCCCCCTGCCGGGTGAGATTACTTCCCACTGCCATGTAGGGCTTTCCCTTACTGACAGCTCTCCAACAGGGAGTAATCGGTGTCCAGCAGTGAGGAGCAGGCAGCCAACGCTGCTAAATGGCACTCAGGGCTGACGAGGGCAAAGAGGAGGAAAAAGGAGCTTAGCCCTGCCTGCACACAGCCCTTCTCTTGCTGCTGTGCTGTGGTGTGCTGACAGGGAGACAAACTGGGTCTCCTTGCTGGCCTTGTGATGTCCCAGGCAGGGGGTGGCAGTGAGAAATGGGAAACTAATATTCCCGAGTGAGTCTCAGGGCAAGTGTCAGCCTTAATCCCACACAAGCAGGACACCTGGAATCAGCACATCTTGCTCCATGAATAAGAAATTAAGCAAGGAAAGACAAAAAGAAAGAGCAGAATATCTCTCTGTGCCCTTAGGTAAAGGTGATTTTCTAGAGGTCAGGTCCCCCAACAAAGGCTCTGACAAAGACACCCTAAGCTGAACTCCTGGCACAGGACAACAGCAAGGAGAGGGAGAGAGATCTATTTCCCTTTCTTTCACTAGGGAAACAGATTTTTCACAGGGAAAAAAAAAACAAAACATGCAGAAAGAGTTCGGGGGTTTTTTTTGCATGTCACAAATGTCTTGGATTTTCAGCACCCTCAGAGACATCCAGGTAACCCGAAGGGCAGCCGTTTTCTCACGTGGAGGTCAGCAACTGGCCTCAGAAACCTGCTGGCATTGTGTTGCTGCTGCTTCTGACTGTGCCAGATGCACCAGCTTTGTATTCTTGGCTATTTTAATTAAAGAAATAGAAAAGAGTAAAATGATCATTGAGACACTGTGATGGGATCAAGCAATATTGTAATGACTCATCCCGGAGTTTCTCCACCTCTAGACGGGCCTCTTCGAAGACACTTAAGGGAATCAATTGCCTGTACCCACTAAAATCCTCTCTGTATGTGGTTCATGAAGCTTTAAGCCCCTTTCCCGCCCCCACAACCTCCATCCCTCACCTCTGAAGTCTCTCAAGTCCATTATTCTTGAGGCTGATTTGTGAACAACGTGTTCACTTTCCATATTGCCTAATGAAGATGTTCCTGGCCCTGACTATTCTATCTGCTGCAGGCTTAATGGAAAAAAATAGCTATTATTATCATTGGTGGTTGAGATGAGTTTCTTGGCAGTGAGGGTGGTGAGGGTGGTTCTGTTATGTGGACAATCAAACAAGCCAGTGATTACGGCCAATGCATTTTTGAGGAAATCATTGCTGTTTAATCTCCAATCACAACACAATGCCTCATTTAAAAGCTTAAAAGCTTTCACTCAGCAGACCTACTTTTTTTTTTTTTTTTAATAGCTAGACAATTAAATAAATCTCCTGACACTTAACCATCATTTACCCAACAGTCAGAAAATGGATTCAATGCCTTTGCATTAGTTAGATTAGGATATTAAAGCAAAACCTGAACAAGTAGGAGCAGGTGAAGAGGAGCATGGGCTGCACTGCAAGCACAGCATGGCACCTTTGCCAGGGAGGTGTTCATTCTCTTCCCTCATTCAGACACCAAGACAGTTCTTAGCATTACTATGTTTCACAAATTTCACTGGAAAATAAAGCACTTGTCCCCTCCTTTATGGGCTGAAGCACAGCACAGAAAAAAAACACCCTGAAACTTGGTGACTGAACCAGGAATTGAGTCTGGACGTCATGAACTGTTCACAAAGCAACCTTTTTACACTAAACCTCTACCCAATTTTTAATTTGTTAGCATTTCCATTAAATCTGATACTCAGAAACTTCAATGCAAGTGTGGATTAAAGGTCATTACACAAATTAGTCTGTAATCTAGTGCATTTTTGCTGGGATCTCAGGAAAGGCACCCTTATTTTAAAGCAGAGCCCCCAAATCAGCAGCAAAGCAACCGGGATTGACCCTGTGCTGGTCTGAACATCTGCCACTGGCAGGTGATAGACCCTCTATAATGCATGTTCCCATCAGCAATCTCAATTCCTGGCTCTAGCACTTCACCCTCATCAGGTTCCTCATGTGAAGAGCATGTTCTTCTGAGACCATTGCTCAGAAGCTGATGCTAAATAACTCCTAACTTCTGCCAGCAACAGCAGTGAGAACACTTTTCCCTTTTCAGGGGACAACAGCAAGGGTACAAAATTCTTGTCTTACAAGCAGTGTTTGAGATGTATTTGAGAAGGCTCAGGGGGGACTTTCTAGTAACTTATCAGTACCTGAAGGGGTCCTACCGAAAGGCAGGGGAAGGAATTTTTAATATTATATCGGATGAGAAGACTAGAAACAATGGATGTAAATTGGAAGGGGGTAGATTTAGACTTGACATAAGAAAGAAATTCTTTACAGTGAGGGTGGTGAAACACTGGAACAGGTTGCCCAGACAGGTTGTGGATGCCCTCTCTCTGGAGGTGTTCAAGACCAGGCTGGACAAGGCACTGAGCAGCCTGATGTAGTGGGAGGTGTCTCTGCCTATGGCAGGGGGGTTGGAACTCGATGATCTTTAAGGTCCCTTCCAACCCAAACTATTCTATGATTCTATATATAATTTATATGCATTATTATATATCCATTAACCTATGCTGGATTTCACTGTCTCCTCTGTAATGTGCAGTTCAGAAAAAAACAAAAAAATAATTGAAAAGAAGGCAAATGATCCAGTCTCCTTCCAGACTCTAAATACCTGACAACTATATAGACAGTTAATTGTTTCTTGATCTCTGCTTGCTCAATTTTTAAAGAGTTGTTGAGACAAATGTTAGAGAGATGGATCTTGGTTTTCACTTCCCTTGTTCTGGCAGGAAAATAAAGATGTTTACGATGGGCTGCAAAGAGTTAAAGCCTCATCTTCCACTCCTCCCTTCTTTATTGTTTTAATTGGCTGTTCTGATGACCTGACCACCTCTTTGATACGCATCAAAAGCCGGCCCGTGAAATAGGGAGCATGTCAGCCTGCTGAACAAGGGTCAACCCCATTGTCAATAAGGCCATCAATCAGACCTGCTGGCACGATGGATCCAATCCAGACCAACAGCCCCAGATGGAAATGAAAGAGCCTCCCTGACGCTGAGGCAGAGGCAGGCAGAGGGGTCACTGGCCCAGAGGCCAGGAGGCGGCAAACTTCAAACTGGGGAAAGGCAAGAGTGAGCAAACAACAAATCCCCCCCCAAACCAACGAAAAGAAACCCTCTCAGCCAACCCAGAGGTGGCTCCTAATCAAAGAAGCCAAGTGAGGTGAGAGAGAGATAAGAGGACATGCTGGGAGTCAACAAGGAGACAGTGGGGAGGTGCTCTTAAAGGTCAAAATGGCACGTGATTCATCTGGTTGTACCTACACCCCTGCACAGCCCCTCATCTGAAGAGTCACACCACCACAAATCAATACCACCGCTACTGCTTCTTTCCAAGGATGGAAAAGCCTAAAGACTCTGCCCATCCTGAGTATTTTCTGGCTGTGTCATCCCTTCTGTGAAGGAATAAGGTCTGAATCCTCAACAGATACAAGGTGCATCCACAAGGACACCTTGGAAGACTGTTCTCCCAAGTAACAAGTGACAGGACAAGAGGAAACGGTCTCAAGTTGTGCCAGGGGAGGTTCAGGATGGGTATTAGGAAAAATTTCTTCACCAAAAAGGGTTATCAAGCACTGGAACAGGTAGCCCAGGGAAGTTGTGGAGCCACTAACCCTGAAGGTTTTAAAAATACAACTAGAAGAGTTGCTGAGGGGACTAAACATGTGTTAGTGGTATTTCCTGGGGTGTTAGGTTGATGGCTGGGCTCAGTGATGGAACCTAGACAATTCCATGATGCCCACAGACAGTACATGCACATCAACATGCTCACACACATTACAAACACACAGAAATACAAAAGTGTGCACACACAATGTATGCCCAGTTTTAAAGCCCAGGAACCTGGAAGCTGATGGATAACACCAAAAAATGTCACTTAGTTTGGACTACCACCCTTGGGGCTGTCACTGAGAACCTGCTACATGCATTCATTCTCTAGATGAAGTCTATCAATGTCACACACACGGACCTCACCACGAGCTAAGAAGGGTGAGCCCATTTACACACATACCCCTGAAATCAAGTCCCCTTTTTCTTGTTGCTCTGAGGACAAGGCAATTGTTTGCCCAACACTCCAAGCCAACTGCACCAGCCGCCATGTGCCAGTTTCACACCCTCTGGCCACCCACTCCTGCCCTCTGCTGCACCTCCTCGTGTCACTGCTCACGTCTCAGGGCTCAGAGCCTGCTCTGCTGCAAATATTTGCATGCTCCTGAGAGAGGAACATGATGCTCCAGCCTGCAGGGGCAGGCCGGCTGCATGTTTATTCTGGGATAGCAAACAACATGGAGAGCAAAGAAGAGAAAAGGCCAGATAAGATAAAAGTGTGTTACCAGGTCTAACAACACAAAACCAACAAAGACCACAGAGAAAAGTTATCTGCAAAGAACCAGAAACCCCAGCAGCAAGGGATTCTGACAGAGGAGTCCTTTTTCAGGTCGGAGCACTCAGAAGACTGGTGAGACAAAGCTGTTTGGAGATCTCGGTGTCAAGCCACTGTAAATCACTCTGTGTCTCAACAGATTTACATAAAAAGATGTTTTTGTGGTCTCTGTCCTGCCCACATCAGGAACCTCTAACTGCAACCTGCACAGAGCAGGAGTAAAAGGATGTAGGATAAGATTCTTCCAGAATAAACTCTCTGTCTGAAGAGTGGTTGGTATGAAACACTGCAGCAGTTGTTTTCCAGCATTTCTTCCAGACTATAGATTCACCCAGCTATGAAGGTTTCCTGTGCTATTTGCTTAAGTTTTATTTCATACAAGGAATTAATTATAAAGTGAAACAAAGTGTAAGACAAACTGCATAATGATCAACATGGAGGGGAAAAGTAGAAAGGAGGGTCCTAGGAGAACCACATGTGAAAAACATATGGAAGGGTGTTCCACCAGCTTGGAACCAGATGGAAGAAAACATTGTCCCTGGACACTGTACAGAGTCCTACTGATAACACATGATAAATCATTGACTGAGTGTAAGCAGGAGAGTGAACATCACCACATACCAAGCTGTGTAGGGACAACAGGACCACGAGCTGGAGGACATTAGATAAAAGGACAACATGAAAAGCTCAGATGTTACCCCCTTGTGTAGATCTAATCTGAGCTATTATCAGCAGGGCCAGAATAGCTGCAGAAAGGGAAAAAAGCACAGCAGCAGAGTTTGAACACAGTGAGAGAAGGAAGCACAGCAGCAGAGCTTGAACACACTGACAGAAACCACAACACAGCCCAGTCTGCTGTAACGGGAAGCTGAGCAGGGAGAACAGTCTGGATGCTCACTCCCACAAGGAAGACAGGAACCAAGTCCTGTACCCAAGCATTAATTTTTCTCTGTGACCTTTGACAGATCATTTAAGGTCATCTGAAGTCCAAGTTAGTCCTGCCATTCCCTCCAAAGCACTGCTTGCCAGCCGCCCTCTCAACTCTACTGCATTTCCCAGGGAGCCAAAATCCCTTCCCTCCACACTCCTCTGTCTTTGACCTCAGGGTTCTCCATGATAGTGTCCGTATTCTCAGGAAGGACAACTGCTCCTACCACAAGAGGACTCCAAGTTTCACAGCCAAACACATAGAAATGACACTCAGAAGCAGGGTAGACAGAGTGGCTGTGCCCGGTAGTAAAGAATTTCTTTATAGTCATCAGTATGGCCCCAATACCTGCAGTGGGTCCTGCTTGAGACAAACAGGCCTCTCCACTGATGTGGCAATCACAGATTCACAATCAGTTCAAGCTCTGTATCAGATGAATTTTGTAATTCCATCAATAACCTGAAAGGTCACTCCCATCTGTGACTCCTCTTTCCTTGCCAGCTTTTCAACTCTTGTGTCACAGGGAATTTTGCTCTCAGGGTAGGACATATCTCATGATGAATACAACTACTTCATGCTCTCAGCAGCCTCCATATGCACAATTATCTACATAAAAACCAAATGATTCTTTGCCCTAAGAATGGCCTGAGATTTCTCTTCCAAGTGCAGCGAATATTTTCTTAAATGGTACAAGGCTGCAAAACAGACCCAGGAGCCGGATGGGTCATTGTACACAGAGACTGACACACAGACAAGGAAGCTGACCAAAACACATGTATGACAGACCACCAAGGATGACCCTAAATTAGACCACCCAGTCACTCTGTTTGGCCTATTTTGAGGAGCCAGAATCTCTGAGCATAAAACAGTGTCCTCACCCAGCTTCCTTGGCCAGCATTTCAGCCCACTGCGTATCTGCTGTCACTTCCTGCTACTGACCTCTTATAATAAATCATTCAAGCCTCTCTCCCTCCCTCCTGGCAACATCCTGTTCCTTCCTAAAAGAAACCTCCCACTCGCAATTCCAAGGTTTGATATCAATCTTAAATAAATGCCTCTCCGGACTCAGCTGCACTCCCTGAGCCACCTTATCTCCTGCCTCTTCACAACGGCCATGGGTCAAGAACCACATGCAGAAGCCTCTTAACTTCTTGTAAGATTTCAATTCTACCACTGTGTCCTCTTTCTTTTCCCCATAATTTCTTAAAGACAAAAGAAGTTACACTTCATGTGACTTCTGGTAGGCCAAATAAAGACAGTGCTCCAATTCTCTAAACAGTGAAAAAAGGAAAGGTTCTGCTCCCATCTCCCTTCCTCTGGATTCCCTCACTTCACAGTTGAGGGGAAGGAAAACTCTTGATCCATCTGCTGATCTGAGCCCCTTCCTCAGCATCCAACAGTAGGGAACCAAATGTCTTAATCTGATTTTTCCATTTCCCACTCAAATTCCAGCTTGATCTCAGGTACTGGAGTCAGGATGACCACTAGATGACCACTGAAGAAAGCCCAGGTGCCTGCAGCATGTCAGCCAAGCCAGGACAACATGGCTCCCAACTGCATCCTTCAGCTAAACACCTCGAGCTAGGTTCTGAAATGAGTTCTACCTTTGAAAGCCCAAGGAATAACTTGCAGCCNAATCTAGGTTCTGAAATCAGTTCTGCCTCTGAAAGCCCAAGGAATAACTTGCAGCCAAAAGGAACCAGCAAAGTCTCTTTAACAATATACATCTTTACAGTTTGGCAGCTAGAGTGAGTGCTTCATAAGGAACTTCATTTAATTTTCACTCAGGATCTCTGTCCTCATCTGTTTCATTGTTTCACCACTTCTGTAACCCTTTCTGTTAATGGATTTACCCTCACAGTCATAATGTTATGTCTGGTGCCTTGCAGGTTACAGTCCTTGCAAAGAATGAGATCACTCAAAAGCAATGATATTTCCCTGCTTGAATTTCACATTTACAAGGTCACATGTGATACTGCTGCTTACCTGCTTACCTATCCTTGTTATCTTCTTCTGCTCTACCCTTATCTCTCCTAGCCTTTGCAGAAGAACAAAATGTCCCTGATCATCTAACCAGC
The DNA here is from genome assembly GCA_013400935.1 of Turnix velox. Classification (NCBI taxonomy): domain Eukaryota; kingdom Metazoa; phylum Chordata; class Aves; order Charadriiformes; family Turnicidae; genus Turnix; species Turnix velox. Next base: position 42,421 of record VZTY01000067.1, read on the forward strand.
TCCCTGGACTCCATTTCAATGAGGATCTGTTTCTCTGATTGAGAAGAATTCCTTGGGTCTCCCTAGAGTGGCATCTCTTTTTTTTGAAATGCAAATGTAACTGACTAATTCATTAGCAATTCACTTGACAAGGGGCCAACAACCATCTTAAAAGAAAAGCAGCAGCAAACTAGCAGATTTCCAAGCTGGAAGAAAAAAGCTGGAGAAGAAGCAAAGGAAAGAGGCTTTAGTCAGAAAAACAGAGTGGGATGAACGTGATGGCATGGCAGTCTCCTAAAATGCCCTCAGAGTTTATAAAGTAATGTTATTCCAGCACACACATCCCTCAGATGCCCTCCTTCTCCTTATCATCCAACTCACTCAACCATGTCACTGACATATGTACTTAGCAGCAGTTATCCTCAGTGGCACATAAATAAATGGCAGGTATCAAAGAATCAAGGTCGTCAACTCGTCATGAATATTTCAGGGAGAAGCAACATGAAAAGCTCAAGTGTCCCAGCCTCTCACATTTCCAACAGAAGGAAAAAAATACACACACAAACACACACACACACACACAGAGTCTAACCGCTCGGCCATCACATGCACGTAGTTCATTTCAAGGCAATCCTACATATGTTACCAGACAATCTGTCACATTTAAAAAATATATAAATATATTCCATATCTCCTCTGTATAATGTGCAAACTCTAAGCAGCTGGCAAGAGGGCAGTGGTGATTTAATGCAAGAAAACGGTGCTTTGCTGAAGGGGCTGGGGACTAGATAGCCTGGGCTGTAACAAGAAGCCTCTTTGACAAAGGAGCAGAGTGGCATCTTTTCACACAATTATATGTGGGTCACATTAACCTCTGCTGTGCAGGGCTCCCTTCAGCTGCTTCTGTCCATGTGTCATTGCAAAGAAATCAAAGAGAAATCCTTTCCCCCCCCAACCTCTTTCTTTTTGAGCAAGGCAGCCAAAAGATGGGGAGGGAGCAGGATGGGATTCCCCACCTGTCACAGAGGCTGCACTAGGAGCTTTCTGGAGAACACCAACTCCACTTCAGGGCACAGCAGCTCCATTAATAAGTCAATCAATGGACATATCTGAATTTCAAGCCACATCAGTGTGCTATAATATATGTCTATTTACAGCCAAAGAAACTTCATTAAATTTCACTTTCAGCACATATGCCAGACTTTTTTGGGGAACTACCTGAGTTCTGTTCTGTGGACAGAAAGACAGAGGCAGGCACACATTTTTTTCACAGGCTTTGGAGATAGATATTTTCTCACTGTCAAATACAATTCAGATTTGCAAATGGAAATTTAATCAAAGCCATAATAATTCATTAAACAAAGCAAACATTTCCTTAACCAAATCATTTGGGTATCCCACTGCTCTGCCTTTGCTTGTTTTTTTAACATTCACAGGGAATTTATTTATCAGATAACTCTATTTCAGGGATTGGGGTGGCAAACTTCCACTGACATTAATTTCCCACTTTCTAATGTCTTGGAAGTAATTTCTCTATACATTTTTTTGGTTTGTTTTTCCAGGTACCTCACTGTATCCCTCATGGTCCCTCGTGACTCAGATGGTTTGATGTGGTTCACAGCACATGATCTTTATGTTCCGTGGCAAACTGGATTTAAATGACAAGATCTTCTAAATTTGAGAAAGTCACCGTGGAAACCCTGCTTTCCTGTGTATTAAAAAAAGGGCTCTTTCTCAATGAACTCGTTTTGGAAATGAAGGAAACATTCCTTGCAGTGACAACTGATACTTACATTGTCATCCAACTCCAATTATTGTGTCTGTTCACACACTTTGAGTACCACTGGGCTACAGGGTTTTGAACTTGCAAAACACGAGGAGCTGGAAAAGCCTTTGAAGAGGGAGCGGAGACTGTGAGATAAGGCCACAAATTGGAAGTGTCTGCCAAGATACCTAAAAGCAAAGATTAAGACCAGCAATTTTAGAGGTATTTGAGCATTTTTCACATGCTGAGATCAGTTCCAGATCATGGTCTGATATTAAAGAGTACACCCTGGCATTGCCAGAACCAGTAATTGCTGCTCACCTTTCACCCTCCGCTGCTCCTTTCCCCTCTTGTGCCAAAGTGCTCTTTCCACTCAAATTGTGCCAGGAAAACTCTCTGTGACCAGGCACTGAACCAGATGGAGAGGAACTTGTCCTGTTTTAAACAAACAACAAACAAACAAATAAACAAACAAACTAGATTTTTTTTTTTTTGGTGTATGCCAAGTTGGAAGGCTCCTCCCAGCTGGTTCCCAGCCAGAGGAGAAGCTGTGCCAGCAGCACAGCAGCAAGAACAAGAGGCCAGGAGACAACAACATCTTAAACCAAAGTTACCACCAAGCAATTTGTAACATCAAACCACAGGCTAAATCTCAACTAAAAGGTTTTTCGGGTTGAGACTGAACACCTCTATTAAGATGAATTAAGCAATTCACAGGGTTCAGAGCTGCACTTTCAATTGGAGTTTAAATCTTTATTTTCAACACTTACTCCTGCAGCAAAAAAATGGCCTGAAAGAAACCAAATAGGAAGACCATTAATTCCAGGTTTCTGCAGATGAGGGGTTTTTGTGTATCTGTTTAATACAAAAGCATGTCTCTGCACTGCAGTCACTACCACTGCCACTACACTACAGGGCAGAGAGAACTACCTTAAAATTCACCAGTCAGGGGCCTGATAACCATCTAGTCTCAACAGCACAGGCTCAGCATGGACTAATTTGTCCTGACAAGATTATTTGCAAATTAGGTGAGGAGGTCAGGCAGCTGCCCTATAACCACATAAAAACATAGTAAAGATTTGCTCCAAGTTTGTACCCTACCTACTTTTTATATGTTTTTTGTAGGGCATTCACTTCATGTGCCAAGTTTCACCCACTCTTAAGCCCAGTTTCAGCCAATAATATGTTTCAATGCCTTGCTCAGGCTCAGACTGGAGATGTCTGCTCACCTACCTTGGGCATCTCTCAGTTGCATGGTCTGAAATGGATCCTCAGCTGGGAAGATTCAAGGATGGTTAATGCCAGGCAGAAAGTGGATCGCTGGAATTAAACACATGTAAAACTCAAGTGGGTGGGAGAAGGTTTTGCCTTGAACTAACGACCAAAAGGTTTCTAGATGTTCACACATCACATCTGTGCACGAGATGTATGAGCCTGCCCCATCTGGAGGGCTAAACTAGTCAGATGATGTTACTGTGAGAGCGATTTTGGATGACAATCAGAACATCCTCTTCCATTAGGGCTTTGCAAAGGGTCTGTCTCAATTTTGTCAGGCGAAGGCATGAGCTGTCTGTCAGTGAAATGAGCAGGGTACAGAGGGATTTCCCACACACAATGATCCAAACCCCATGGACTCACGTGAACCCATTCCAGATCCAACATGAGGCACAAGTATGGCAGCCAAATGACAGAGAATTCCCACTTTTCAGCTTTGCAGCCTATTTGGAAACCAAGTTTCTAGAGTTTATGTCCCACTTCCTTGCAGTTCTGCCACCAAAAGCAGCACTCTTGTCCCAGAAAAACAGTGCATTATCCTGTCCACAAGCCCTTTCATGAAAAAGCTAGACATGTTCTCAGATGACATTAGTCAATTAATCAGAATGAACTGACAAACAGTGTTATCTGCACACACCAAAAGTCTTAGGTGCCCCCAAAATGAATTCAACTTTTTGGCATGATCTCCCAGCACCAAAACATAATGATACACACAAGTAAGAAACAAACTAATCAAAACTGTGGAAACTCCTTTTCCCCATCACTTGATGAATAAACCCTTCTTATAATCTTGCCACGTAACAGCTTTTGTGAGACTCCTGTTCAGTGATTGGGAATTTCTAAAGGATTTGGGGATAGAAAAAAATGCTAAGATCCTGAGGCTCTCCCTGAGAACATTCCACAGCCTCTCACTATCTGAGTAAGAATCTGAACCCCAAACTTATTCCTCTGGTGTTAAGATGGCCTGGGATGGGGTTGTTCTTTAGGGACAAAGTCATCTTTAGGGTAAGTCTAATAGCTTTTTAGGTAAAGGGCTGAATTGGTTTCTGTCTGAGCAAATCTGACACATAAAGAGGTAGCAGCCCCATCAGAAGGCGACATAACCCAGATGCCACAGCAACTTGACACTGACTTTACAGCACTCTAGAGAGAGGAAGCAACTTCCCCTTGATCAGGCAACACCCAGGACCTCTCCTGCATCACTGAACACTCAGAAACGCCCCATCCTGCTTACCTCCCCCTAGACAAAATGAAATGTTGTCCCCTAAGCATCATTCATCAAAGCCAGGCTCCGTAATTAATAGCACCATTTGTTCAGGCGATTTCAACAGGTACTGAAACCCAAAGCATCAAAGCACGGGCAGTCTCATCCTGGTCTGGCTCTTATAAATATGCCAGGAAGACTTACAGACATGGGACAGTGACTCAGAAATCACTGTCCCTCTAAAAAGGCTTTTATAGGTATTTGAAAGTACCCAGACACTACGAACTATTCAGGACCAGCAGAGAGAGTGCTAAGAAAGCAGGTTTGGACTTCTTTTGAGGCAGTATTTTGGGCTGGAATTGCCACCACAAAAATGGAATAGCCACAACAACAACAAATGCCAAAGCTTCAAACACACAACTTTTGACCAGTAAGGAACAATATGGACATGGTCAGATGATCAGAGGGCTGGAGCACCTCCCTTGTGAGGACAGACTGGAGGAGTTGGGGGTGCTCAACTTGGTGAAGAGAAAGCTCAGGGGAGACCTCATAGCAGCTTCTCAGTACCAGAAGGGGGCTGCAGAAAGGCAGGGGTAGGGCTTTTTAATAGGATATGTGATGGCAGGACTAGGAATAACAGATGTAAATTGGAAGAGGGGAAATTTAGGTTGGATATAAGAAAGAAATTCTTCACTGTAAGGGTGGTGAGACACTGGAAGAGGCTGCCCAGAGAGGCTGTGGATGCCCCCCTCAATCCCTGGAGGTGTTTAAGTCCAGGCTGGATGAGGCACTGAGCAGTCTGATGTAGTGGGAGGTGTCCCTGCCCATGGCAGGGGGGTTGGAACTCGATGATCTTTAAGGTCCCTTCCAACCCAAACTATTCTATGATTCTATGTAATTTTTTTCTTTGGCAGCACCTCCCATCATAGAATAGTTTGGGTTGGAAGGGATCTCAAAGATCACTTGGTTCCACCTCTCTGGCCATGGGCAGACATCTCCAACTAGACCAGGTTGCTCCAAGCCCCATCCAGTTAGGCCTTGAACACCTCCAGGGATGGGGCAGCCACAGCTTCTCTGGACAAGCTAACCAGGGGCTCATCAGCCTCACAGCAAACAGAAACATGGGAACTGTTATCAAAAGGCTGTTGTCCCTATCAGATGTTCAGACCAGACCCAACCAAGCTGCCAAGATGGGCCCTGGCTGTAAATCCTTTCTCCCAGCACAACACAAGATCTCAGCCTCCTCCTTAAAACTCCTCAGTTACTCTGGAAGAATTTTTTGGGGCCTGTGGTTTTTCAGCAAAGTGGAATTCAAAGAACAAAACCCTGGCTCATTACATCATGGCTCCAGTAATGTCTAGGAACATTTTACATTTGATAAAAATCTCCCTAGATTGACTTCTGAAAGCCTTGTGGTCAACTCACGTGGCTGGAAACACAGGAATGATGTAAGTAACCACTGAACAGCTCATAGATCTCTCATGATGCTAGAGAGAAACTTGGGAGGGGCAACACTTCTCCTTCAAGGGAACCTGGTAATTAGTTGAAGTCAAGTCAATGAAAGAGACAAGGAGAACACTCTGAACCAATGCTTTGCAGGAATTATGGGTCCTAGGATGCCCACTGTGCCTACCCTATGCACAACTATTGCTCCTCCATATCCACCTCCTGTTCCCATCTCCTCAGGGTACATTATCCCACCTCCAGCCTGCATGGTCTGGGTGAAGAAGGTGAAAAACCTGTCCTAGATGGGGATTTTGTGTGATGTGAGACTTTGCTCTCAGTCCTGCTTTGTTAAATTGAGGTGAGTGGATGGTCAGAAGCATCCCTTCCAGCCCAATGGGTTTACAAGTCTTGCCTTTGTTAAACCCAGATAAAAATGACACAGCACAAGGAGATGAAACATCCCAAGCTACAAAAGGAGACCTTGAGGTAACTGCTCCCAGGAAACCCTTACCTTAAAGGGACTCTCCATTCCATCCTTGTACATTCTACCACCAGGAGACAAACAATTTTACAAGTATTGTTAACTGGGTAAGCCCTGTGCTTTGGTGGAGAACTGTACTCTGCTTTATAGAGCCACACTATGAACCTTAAATCTTCACACAAAGCCATGTAAGCACAATTTGTCTATTTAACAACGCAAGGATGAGCAGGAGTTGACCTTAAAAGTTCACCTCAGGTGACATCCTCCCCCGTGTCACTCAAGTTAAAGCCAAATTGAGACACAATAACTGAGAATTCTGATTCCCTGACTGTACTTACTACCACCACTTCATGCTGCTTCTCATCACAGTAGTGTCACCATGAGACTTTTATCCAAGTGGGAAAGCAGAAGTGACAGCAGCTCTTTGTTGTGATTGGCCCCTAAGCTTCCCTTGTCACACCATAATTAGCTGCACTGCTTTGTTGCAATTGGGGTATTCCTTTTTTGAGGGTGGTTGGATGGCTAATTCAAAGATAAGCCTCAAAAAGCAGAAAATACTACAATGTTAAAAGCTCTCAGGAGTGAGAGGTTTCCTTTCAAATGGGTGGCTCACCCATTCTGATTGCTTTCTTTAATGGATTTAACAGAAGTCTTCATTTTTGCCCTGAAGGCTTGAAGGATTTAGAGCTTTTGTTGTACATCCAAGAATCAAGAGCAGTACCTGTCCCAAAGAGCTGACTACCTTAAGCAGGCAACAGATAATAATAAAAAAACCAATATCAACACTAGCTTTTCCTCCTTATAAATTGGGAACTGAAGCATGAGGAGATGAAATGACTTGCCTGGTACCTCAGAACTCACAGCATTAGGCAATGACTCCACCAAAAGACCATCCCTCCTCCTGAACAGCAGCTGTATGTCTAAACAAAAGTAGCCTGGCAAAGGAAGGATTACATGGTTCATACAGATGAAGATTTCTGGATGTCCCAAGGATTTGCCACAAATTACCTCCCCTCCATGCCTTGCCATAGGATCTTTTCTCAAAGCAGCCTGGTGTTGTTCCCCCTCTGCAAGCTTCAGCACTGACTTCCTGGTAGAATACAATTTACAAAGCCTTTAATTTTAAACTTTCTCATCACCGACTTAATAAAAGTAAATGACAGGTAATGGTCCCAGAAGCCAGGAACTATTAGATCTTTCTCAACACTAATAAGAGCTGATCAGATGCTTGTGCACTCCTTTTCCAGCTCATGAAAGCCCAGCTCCCCAAGGACTCTGCAAAGCAGGGGAGAAAAAGGAGACCAAACCTCTCACAGGCAAGAAAAGAAGGGAGAGAAAGAAAGAAAAAAAAAGGGATAAAGCCACGTCAATGTGAACAGTTAAAACTGCAAACGGGTAGCAGGCTGAGGGTGGATAATGCCTGCTCTGCTCTCTCCCAGGAGTTCATTTGGGGCCCACGTGCTCGCTCCATTTCCCCAGCAGGGCACTGGGGGCTCTCGGAGGCGCTACAGGCATCGCGGCTGCACAGAGCCATGGAGCAAACCGGCTCTGATTTCTGCCCAAAGGCATCAGTGTCACACCGGTCGGGATGTCAGCTCGGGAGAATGTCAAGGCAGCAGTCACGGTGTGCTGTCACAAAGAGAAATAGATATCATTTCAAACACACAGCTCTGGAGAGAGGAGGGAGAGGCAGAAAAGAGAATCCCACAATGCACTTTTTTTTGGGGGGAGGGAGATGGAGGGAGAGAAGAACAAGGATGCTTAACTCTGCTTTGGCCAGAAATGGAAGATGCTGTACCCTTATGGATCCTCTGCATCTTTACAGCCAATATGTTGTAAGGCTGGGAGAGGCAGGTGGGTGCTTCAGAACACACTAAATTCTCATATCTTTATAGAATCATAGAATAGTTTGGGTTGGAAGGGATCTTAAAGATCACCAAGTTCCACCCCCCCTGCCATAGGAAGGGACACCTCCCACTACATCAGACTGCTCAGTGCCTTCTCCAGCCTGGCCTTAAACACCTCCAGGGATTGAGGGGGCATCCACAGCCTCTCTGGGCAACTTCTTCCAGTGTTTCACTACCCTCACCCTAAAGAATTTCTTTCTGATATCCAGCCATTTATACAATTTTGATTAGAAAAAAGGTATATGGAGGCAGCCTCCTGACCATTTCCTGATTTTAAAAAGTTCCTTGGTCAGTACAAAGCTTTAGGCTTTGTGTCTAGCACAAAGGAGAACATTGGTGGGTTCCAGTAGGGAACAGGACCAAGGGGTCTGAAGCTTCCCCTTTGAAGGCATCCTAGCAGAAGGCTTGGAGACGACCTCAGCAAGCTTCTTGCCCCATCACCAATGTCTGTGCAAGGTTTCTGAGACCCAAAGTCCGTATCACAGAAAGCCCTGGAGCCTGCTGCAATATAATTCATGTGATAGGAAATCTTGTACTGGAGCACAGCCAGGATTCTCATCACACTCAAACCCTACTCAGTAACCACTGGACTTGCCATTCCTCCCTCAGCCACCCACCTTATTTGTCTTTGCTTCCCAATTCCTCCAAAGCACCTTTTAAACCCTACTGACATGACTTTTAGCTGCAGTAGCATGCAGGACCTATGAAGGACTGTGTCTGGAGTAAATTCCTTGCCTGCTGGCTCATCTTTAGGCTGTTATCCTTGCACAGGACACCAGCCTGTATTGCCTTAAAACCTCCCACTTCCTATTCCCTTCCTCACTCCTGTCCTTTACCTCATAAGTTTGGCTTTTCACATAAAATTCTTCCAGCTTTTCTGAACAGGGAGAAATCTCCCCAGGCCCTGCATTATTCTGGTTACTCTACTCTGGGTGTCTCTCTGATAAGGTGCACACACTGTGTATTTCAGCTGGAGAAAGAAGGGGGATTTATTCACATGGCTTCTTCAAAGTGCAATCCACAGGCCTGGATCCTCTCCCAACATCTGCTCTTAGTGTAGACAAAGGGAATGAAAGATGTTACAAGGTTTGTAGCTTGTTTAAGAAAGATCTCATGAAGAATTGCAACAGCATACTCCTAGCTCATGGGAAATGGGTATGGACAGCCTCTTGGAACGAGGTGTAGCCTTGACAGGGATGCTTCATCTTGCAACACCAGCTTTTTCACTGCACTTTCTATTAGTAAATAGCAAATAACAGTTGCATTGCTTCTTACAGCCCACCAGTGCTGGATAGATGAAAGTATCTATAGTTCATAACAGACAGGATTAGTGAAGAGGTCTGCCACATCCCTACCAGAAAGGGAAAGCAGGGAGAAGAAGAGAAGCTGGTGTCTTTGCATCTGAACTTAGACATTTGTTCATCTCAATGCTTTTTCTTTTGCAAAAAACGTGAACTACACCTCTTTTGCTCTAATTCTACTTTCTAGTCACCACAGGTTACACCATTGTCAGCCCAAGCAGGGCATATTTCACTTCATCCAAAATCTGCATCCCTAGGGAAACACAAACAACTAACCCCTTGCTGGCAATTGGAGTTTGTCTCTAAAGTAACCCAACCCTTTTCAGCAAGTACACTTCCCTGTCCCCAGATTTAAAGGATTTAAGCTCCTGACAACACAAAAATACCTGTGGATTTTCTTACTCTCCATCTCTGGTCTGTTACTTAGATAAATTCAAAGGACTGTTGGCTTCATATCCATGGCTTGGGCACACTCACAACTTATGACAGAAATAAAGCACATGGTAAATTCCTGAAATTTGCTAGTCAACTTGCTTTTCACAGGCTAGGATGACAGCACAAGGTCCTCTACAAGGCCACAAGTTCCACAATATCCAGAATCCATAAAAAGCTTTAGATGCTACTTTCCCACAGGAATCCTGAATATTAGCCCTAATGCATCTCAGGAGGGTTGCCCAAAAGTCAGGGTTACTCTAAATCTGTAACTGAAAGTTTGGATAACTGTCTAATTCATCTGGTGCTTTATCTGCATTTGGCATCCCTGGGTGTGACCTTTCTGCCCAACTCTTAGTTTTCTTGCAGGATTTAGGTGTTGCCCAGGATTTCAGCTTTTTGGAGTGGTGTCTGTGGTTGGCCCTGCATGAAGAGTCCCAGCAAAAACCTCAAAGACAGAAAATCTGATGTCTGAGGTGCACTGAAGTTCCTGAGAATGAGAAAATACAAGTCCTCATCCTATGATATGACCATGCAGGAGCAAAAACAAGGACAGCAGGACTTCTTTTAACTTCTTTCAAAAATACCATTGATCTTTGAGACAACCATTTCTCATCCAACCATGAGGCTGCATATTTCATCACTCACTGAAAATAATAGCCAAAAATGGTATTTCTGTCTTGAATAAAGAAGAGCTGAGTTGCTGCTGTCTGGATTCTGACATCACCTTTTATTTACACTCCTGGCAAATGGTTGAATTTCCAGGTCTTGCCTCCTTATCTCCAAAAGGGACACAGCTACAGAGCTCCCTCTCACCATTCTCTTTCTACTTTATTCAAGCATTTTGGAATAAATATTTAGACTGGGTAGAAGAAGGAAGATCTGTACTGTGAGGATGGTGAGACATTGGGACAGGTTGCCCAGAGAGATTTTGGATGCTCCCACCCTGGAGGTGTTTAAGGCCAGGCTGGATGAGGCATTGAACAACCTGGTCTAGTGGGAGGTGTCCCTGCCCATGGCAGAGGGGTTGGAACTGGATAATCTTGAAGGTCCCTTCCAACCCAACCCATTCTATGATTTTATAGAATGAATTAGCAAAGACTTAGTGCAACGAATTCATCTGGGGTCTTATAGGGCGGCAAGTAATAAATAGCAAGAGAGAAGCTGTTCATCCCAACAAACTGAGAACAAAAGATGAGATGTTGTAATTTGGATAAATATAGAACAATCCTCACCCCTGTGCTGTGGCCCATTTAAGCTGAGGAGAGCTGTGCAGCACATGTACAATGCAGCTGGATTCTAGGCTGTGAATCAGAGCCCTGAGAAGAGCTTTGCAGAGAACATCAGTGGTTGGCACAAGTTGTGATCTCCTCATAGACTATTATTTTATTACAGAAAAGCACATCTCTTAGAAATCCTTCTCCTCTCCTGTGACTTTCCTCCTTGAGTTCCCAGGACTATGCAATAAGGTGTAGCAGAAGCATGGCCAGATGGTCTAGCAAATACAGACTGTAAAAAAAAAGAAAACTTGGGGATGCACGTGCCCCTTCAAAACAAATCTAAATGTGAATTTGGAGGTGCACCATTTATGGGAAGTCCTGGACTGCTTTCTGATATCTACCCAGTCACATATATGCCAGACACTTCTCCTTTTCATCGCTTGTTGTCTTTTCAAACCACACAACAGTGTCATTGTTCAGATGGCAGCTTCACAGCAAAAGGCGACCGTCACATCCCTCAGCTGGAATTGGCTGCAGTTCAGATTTCAAAGCCCAGAGCAAGGTTTTTTTTTTTCACTGAAGCTTTTCTTCTGGGAGCATGCTGACAAGCCCAATGGCTCACCCTCAAATGTGCCAGCCCGTAATAAAATCACCAGTCACCCAGGATCTTCTCCAGACCAGACAAAGGTAGCGCAAGGGCAGGGGAAAACAGATGCCCTGCAAATACCAGAAATCATGTGGTGTTTACTAGGACTCTCAGCCTTGTTCCTGCCACTCTCCTGGCCCAGCTCCAGGCGTTCAGGGTTCACACTGGACTGACTCCAGATGAAATGACAATGTAATAATTTATGTGCCTCTCCATGCTTGGGTTTCAAAACCTACAATTAAAAGGATACAGGGACACAGTAATTTCCTTGCTGAATCAGACCTGTGGGCCCGTTAACACAGCATCCTATTCATTATGCTGAAGAGTGGAAAGTTGACAACACGGTTCTCTCTGCTCTAGTATTTGGGAAATTGCTGCTTTAAGAAAGATGACAAAGAGAGAAAGAGGGATCTCCTTCTGCAACACTGCTTCTAGAATACTTGTAAGCCTCGCACAGCCCAGCCTATGAGGGTAACAGCACTGCTGGGAAAAGAATCATAGAATAGTTTGGAAGGGACCTTAAAGATCATTGAGTTCCAACCCCCCTGCCATAGGCAGGGACACATCCCACTACATCAGGCTGCCCAGTGCCTTGTCCAGCCTGGTCTTGAACACCTCCAGAGAATGGGAATTTCCTTTGGTACATGATTTGTGCTTTCATTAATTACTTCTGTTTTACTTTGAAAAAAAACCCCTCCTAAAATCTCAATATTCCCTCCACAATTTCATTCTGGACCTACTTGTCTTACACACAGCTAAATGCTACCAGACAAAGAAGCAAAAAGTCATTTGGAAAGAAAAAGAAGAGCTAAACAAAACCTGTGGCTTTAACTCGGTCAGGCTCTTCTCTCAATTGTTCCTCTGAAAATAAAACAAAAAAAACCCCAGCAACCAAATCATAGTGATTTTCTTCAATACTGAAGTATTGCCAAAACAATATTTCCCTGTGGGAATCAGACTATCAAAGTATTTTTGACCAGTTCTATGCACAACAGTTCCTAGAGAGTATTGATGTGAGCTGTGATAATTAGGACAAGATTTAAAAAAAGAAAAAAAACAGAGGTTGCTGTGATGGAATTCACTGCTTGGCCATGGAGTATAAAGCCATGTGATTCCTACCGCCCTGTTTTCACCTTCAACTTTAAAGATGTTGGTTGAGGACAACTACTATTTCATTGACAGCCAAGAAACTGAGCTTCTTACAGAGGAAACATTAGGTATCAGACAGCAAAACTTCATTCTCGTTCCTCTTGTTTAGCTGTTTTCTCTTAAAAACTCATTAGACTGAAAGTAAATGTATCCTTAGTTCATCAATACAAAGTTGACAAAACATAATGGATATTTATCTTGTCTGGATGCCATTTAAAGTTCTATAAATGTGACCAAAAAAATATTCTTACCAGCTCAGGGGAATCCTTTTTTGGGAAGGTTTATAGTGCAAACAGCTTTTGCTTACATGAAAAATACCATGCAGAAGTACTTTCTCAAGGCATGGTGATAAGGCAGCTGCCAGTGCCAACCAGGCTGAGGAATCTGGGGAGGGAATGAACAAATGGGTAAGTGTTTGTGCTGGACACTGAGCTCTGGCACAGTCTGAAAAGCAGTGCTGTGCTGCTGCCTGCCCTTTAGCAGGAACTTCTCTGCAAAACTCTTTTTCTACAGATATTTCCTACAACAGTGGTGAGCTATTTCTGGCACTTAATTGTTTCCTCCTCCTGTCTCTCCACTGGCTTAGCTTTTGGGCAGAAAGCAGAGGTGTGAGGCTATCTTCTGTCTTTTTTTCACCTTTTTCTCATCCAGAAGCTCTTTACTCTTTATGAGCAATCCCACCAGCTCCTCCACATTCAGACACAAGGTTGAAATTGTCCATGTGGAAGTGTACTTGTTATTCAAGCTCCCCAGAATAGAAGCTTAGCTAGATTCAGGTTGGTCAGTCCCTGAGTACAGGGGAATACTAACCCACATCATTCCCACCTCCCCCAGTACATTAATTTTTAAAGGTTCTCAGTCCTTTCAAACTTCTTCAAACACTGAGTTTTGGTCTCATTTCTAATTTGGCTGGGATGCTGACAGCTGTTTACCTGAATCCATTCCTCAGCACGATGACTTCAACCAATTGAGTGTTCCTCTGCTGGCTAGGAAGGTCTTTAACTCCACATGAAGGTCTTTATCTTCACATGAAGGTCTTTATCTTCACACTTCAAAGAGCCTCCTCCCATTTGACAACTTGGAGTCTCTGCCTGGATGATGTAAAAAAATTATATTCTCAACAGTTTAAAGCCTTTTGGTCTTCATAAAAGCCAGGCCACAGAACACTTTATGCTCTGTGTCTTGAGGAATGCCACGAACTGTGAGCTGTTGCCACACTGGGCCTCAGCAACTCACATCTCCCTGTATTTATGAACTCACATTCCCTTTGAAAGGACACAATCTACTTTAAAATCTTGAATTCAAATCGCAAATGTCATTTATGGTAGTGAAAGAGTTATAAAATCCATAATCTATTAATTTTTCTCCTACCAGTCCAATTTTTGTCCTTTGCCTTTACACCTTCTCCAGTGCAAAAAGCAGAAGGGAATTTCCAGCCAGTTCCATTCTCTGGGCAGTGCTGCTCTTGTCAGGACCACACACATTATATTACAAACACTGTGGGGGAATCTTTTAAATCTAAATAAAGATAGCACCTAGTCCTGTGTCTTTAAAACAAATGCACAAATCCATTTATTTTAATAACTTCTTGTAAGGCTGTTAAAAACGCAGGACATAACCTTCCTGATGATTTAAGAAGCTGCTATTAAGTAAATTCTTATATTTAAGGAACTCAGAAGATCAAAAGCAGAAGAAGAAGGATTTATTTCTACACACTATATCTGCCTGGGTTTTTATCTTCCTGTGTGTCAGGACTTTTGAAGGTGCTTTTCATCACTGTGTTATCTCAGGGGTTGATCTCCATCCCTAGTACTGAACACCCTTGAGGTGCTGAGGGTTCTCACAGCTCCACTGGGGACATGTGGAGTAGACAGAGCTCACTAGCCCTGAACTGACTTCATCCTTGCCAGGTCTGGCCACAGTGCCATGCTGTCAGAAGCTATCACCAAACACTAAAAGTAAACCTAAAGTAAGCCAAGATGCAGAGAAAGAGGTAACAACACATCCTGAACTCAAACATTGCTGAGCTACACAGAAAGAAATCCAGGCTTACACGATCTCAAGCATGAAATGGGTCTGTCACCAAGGCAGTATCTCCTCTAACTCCACAAGCAATAAAAATGTCCTCTTTATTCCCAGCTTTGTTATCAGTATATGCCAGCTCAGATGGAATGAAGACAACAATGGGGTTTGTAGCCCTATTCTGAAGTGTGGGAAGACAAACAAACACCCCTCCTCTTCTGGACCTACATGATGTGCAGATACTTGTGCTTCGCTCTTGTATGTTACAAGATCAAACTCTGCTTTCCCTCCTCCTCAGTCATGAAAAGCCACAGCATTTTTACTACACAAGTCAAGCACAATCCAGATCTTCCTTTTACAAACTGAGTCATGGAGTGAGTTCCTCCCTTCCCACTCTATCAATACTTGCACGGAGACAGAAGGGTTGATTTACTTTATGGTGGTGCTTGACATTTCAAAGACTATTCCCCATCCCTCATCCAACAAAAGGACAACAAGCAAGTACATCCCAAGTCATAGGGAGAAAGATGATATAAGGGGAATCTACTTGAATTATTTTGCATTTATAGATCAAGGGAGAAATGTTTCCAGTATCATTATATTTCTCATTTGTCCAATGCATTTGTCCAGATTGCAAGAATGACATCAGGGAAAACAACAGCAACAACAAACTCAACACAAATAGGAATCAAAGGAAGAAAGTCAAGTAAAATTAACACTACTTAAGAAATAAGAGCAACCAAGATGTCAAGTTTGACAACTTCCTTTTCTTTTTCTTTGAAGGGTTGGCTATGGCAAGTAATAAAGTTTTATACACAGTGAAAAGAGAGATGGGGGAGGGAAACAAGAAAAAAAAATCAAAGGGAAGAAAAAATCAGAGTCTATGACAGAAAAAAAACCATGAAGAGGGTATTCTCCCCCCTAGTTGTCAAAGACATGAAGGCACCTGGTACAACCTTCATCGATAAAGGCTCAGATCTGTATCATTAGGAGACAGCTCCTCAGCTCTGAGGCCAAATTTATGGTTTTCAGATTGCCAGCTGTGACATAATTCAGTGGGCAGCAAGAGAGAGGTCAATACACGTTTAAGTAAAAAGGTTTTTGGTGAGTCTGTGGGGTCAGTGAGGAAAAGCTGTCATTATTGGATGGGAGGGAAGACGGGGAGAACAGATGGGCTTGGCAGGGGGAGGAGAAGTGACCAAGCAGTCAATTCCCGTTAAGTAACTGAGACAATTTTATTGCTAAACAGCAGTCTAGCAACAAAGCACATCCCTCTGCACTGGAGCCAAAGGATTTACCCCTTTTGGAAAGAAATATTTTATTAAATCTCTTCTCCCTTCTTTCCCATTATCCTCTAAGCAACCTCCTCCCAAATTCAGCCAGGACTTAGATTCAAATCCATTTTTCAGAAAGGGAAGACAGGCAATTAAAGGAATATTAAAATAACTGAAAAAAGTTCAGCAGAAGCCATCATAGAGCTTGATACAGGCCCTGCCCTATGGCTTCAGCACCCTGTCCACCTTGAAATAGGCTGTCTTACAGAAACCAAGGATGCCAAGACCATTGCTGCTGTGAGTGAAGATGGCATGGCACAACAGAGATTGAGCCAGGGCCCAACAAACCCAAGTTTGCTTTCTAGGTGGAAGCCACAACTGCTGATGGGGCTGGGATGTTCTAAGAAGGCACTAAAGAGGAATCCCAGGTTTCACATGTGAGCAGCAAAGTGCACTGTGACTTTTCAGTTCCAGTGCCAGCCCTCACTCTGGCTTAGTTCCTGCTCCTACTGCTTCAACTTTACTTTTCCTCTAGCAAACTTCTTTGCACTGCCATTAACTTCTTTTTCTTCTTTGGCTGCTTGAAACCATCTCTTTACAGTACAGAACTTGCTTTTTTTACCTCACTTTAAAGTTTCTTTGCTCTGTGTAGGAATTTGAGATGCCAAGAGCTTCCCCACATTCTCAGAAGGTTCTGCCTCTGCTTCTGTTCCAGGTAGCTGGGTCATTTCTGTGACGAATTAGTGTGGAATCAACACTTTTATAAAAAAATCTACAAAAATACTCTAGAAAATACCATAGCACATTCATTTCAGGCACAAGCTCTGTCTCAAAACAGATAGGAGTTGTCAGCTCAGGCCTCTGGTTTGACTAACTGAAATGTGAAGTGGCAGATGGGGGTTAGAAGCATTTGCCCCCAGCATGGACCTGGGAACCCAGCTCTTGCACAACCATGGTTGAAGATGTGAAGATTAGATTTACCTCCCATCTCTGGGCTGGGCACTGCCATTACTTAGCATTTAGGCTGGACTTGCAGAAGCTCAGCTGTAAAGGTGCACACAATATTCACATATTTTCCTCATTATTATTTCAGAGGCTCATCTTTTCTCCTGGTCTCTAACTTGCGGGAAAGCTCGTTATCAGCAGGGCATCCTTGAAACAGCAACCAAGAGCATTAACTTTTAATATTTAATGTATTCCTCAGGCTCTGGGAGAGCAATGTGAGAAATATCCCGTAAAAATCTATTAGTGTTAATAAAAATACCACCCAACAGGTTGTCCATTATCAGCAATTAAAGTTTTCAAAGCAGGTCAGATAACTCCCTGGAATGATTTGTGTGGCCTTTACATCCGTTCTTCTCTATCTTCCTTTTTTTTTTTTTCTTTATTAAGCTTTCTCAACTCTTCTTTTTTTTTTTTTTCCTTCTCTCCTTCCCTTCCTCCCTCCCACAGCACAGTCTGAGCCCTAACCAGTGAATTATAGCACTAATGAGGTGTTTATACTCTCTGCCCATCAATCACAGATGTGTGTGAGTGAAAGCGCCAGGCGATAGTGGGGAAGTGCTGCAGCCTTTGCTGCAGCCAAAGGAATATTAGAGTGCAGCTAGATAAATCCCCTGCTCTTTTTCTTTGTTGCTCTTAGCCTCGGGGCAAGAGTGAACACACTCCATCTGATTTTTCACCCAGTATAAAAATGGGGACATCCTTGTAGCTCACGTATGCAACCTTTGTCCCTCTCATTTGTCTCACTTTACCCCCTTAACCCCAGTGATGCATCCTTGGAAAGTGATACCCCACCAACCAAAGCAGCAGCTGACTCAGGGGGCCAGCAAAAAAAGGCATTAACTGTCCCCCAGCCCCCCATTTCAATGCCTTTCTCATCTTCTCCTTGTTGATATTTGGTGATGAGTCGCCATGCTAGTGGTGGTTCCCTGAAGGACCAACACCATGACTGTAATTAGAAATTAGTTAAGACTTGTTTCATTTAGCAAATGAAACAAAACAAAAGCCAGACTTGGATCTTTAATAGGGAGGCTTGGACTTTCTCACTGGCAATGAATTCATCTTCATGAAAATTAAACCAAAATCTACATTAATTAATACCTACGTTTAAGGAGAACTCACATACCTTTACACCTACACAAGTGGAGGAATTAAATGAAGTCTCCATGGCCTCAATTTAGCTGTCTGAGAGTGTGACAAGATCAGATGCAATGGTCACAAATGGTCACAAATGTTTACTGCAGCCTTAAAGTTCCTGGGAAGAAGATGAAGATCTTGTGGCTGCTGTTGCTGGCAGCCTGGACAAGAGCTGGAATCTGAATGATCTTTAAGAAAGGAAGTTACAGCAAAGAGAAAGAGCCACAGTGACTGAACTACTGCTTGGGGGTCTAAAATCAGTTTTTTTCAAAGCAGCTGCTTCTGCTCTACTTTGAGAGCAGGGTCCTCACAAGCTTTGGTAGCCCCCCATCCTCACAACAACAGAGGAGACAAGAGACACATGTTCCTAGGCTCATCTTGTTCCAGGAGAGCAAAGCCCTCATGCCCAGGAGTTGTGGTTTTAACCTGACCTCAGCACATAGTAGGGTGGAGCAAGCAGTTTTTCCTCATCCTGTAGAGCGATTAAGATGTAGAGCTTTCGTATTATTCTTAAAGAAAATTATGTTTTCACTTGAATGTGGTTGATCTCTGTGGTGCTTTTTGGAGCAGTCTCCCCCGCCCTTGGTTTTTACAAAAATAACCACCAGTTATCCCATCTTCCCCTCATTCCCACCATATGTATCTCTTCTCCTCCTCACAGGATCCTGTTCAATCTCTTTCTTTTTCCTGATTTATGCTCAGTTTCTGTAAATAAAGCTGCTCTTGTGTCTTGCTCCTTCTCCCCACACCCTCAGGTGCACACCTTGCCCTCAAAAGCCATTCTCATCCTCTGCTCTGCAGATGCTCACCCAACCATAGGGACAATGGCAGCTGGGAGGATGTGGGCCAGGGGATTTCTTGTCATCCTCAGGTTCATGCCTGGGGCAGAGATTTTTAACCAATCTGTAACCCCCTTCACCATTTTTATAAGGAAGCTACAGGTCTGCTGATGAACATCCTGTTCTCAGTTATTGTCCCAGTTAGGCATGGATCCCCTCAGCATGCCTGGAGAAAAATTAGATGAAATTTTCTGGTGGAAACAAAAGCCTTTAGCTGGCCCAAGTACCCAGTCAGATGCTCACAGGAATCTGACAGAGATGTGGAGGAACATCTCCACCGCAGAGGAAGGCAGCCCATCTTCCATCAACATTAATAAGCACATTGATAAGCAACATCAGCAACATCACCCTGTGGCCACATTGGTTTTGGTACTCAAGCAAATGCATTTGAAGGCAGTTTGGGTGTCTCACCCTCCCTCTCTGTCTGCTGGACAGACATCTCAATCTCTTGGTAGGGAGGAGGGATGAGAAGGGGAGAGAGGGAGACAAACAGACACTGGGGTTTGTGGTAAGCAGCAGGGAGGGGGGACTTGGCAGCTCTTTGTAGCAGAGCAGGAAGTCTTAATACTTGGAGCC
The DNA here is from genome assembly GCA_013400935.1 of Turnix velox. Lineage (NCBI taxonomy): Eukaryota > Metazoa > Chordata > Aves > Charadriiformes > Turnicidae > Turnix > Turnix velox. The sequence goes on from VZTY01000067.1 coordinate 62,076, forward strand.
AGTTGACTAACCTCACTGGTGACCTTCCATCCTAGGCGCCAGGGCTCTCACACAAGGGAAAAAAAACAGAAGGGGGAGAAAGAAACAGAAGCTGAGAGACAATGGTGCCAAAAATGACTGCAACATGGGGATGAAAGGGACACCATGCTGCAGCCATTTGATCAGAATGTCTTCAAATGTGGAGGGAGCCCTAGGAGGCGGAGAGCAGACTCACTTCCCTGATGCACCTCATGGACTTGATTTCTGTTTTTAAGAGTTGTTTCTATTTATGCACCACAACAAGTGGTTGGGTTTTCTTAAGAACTTGGCACACTGAGAAAATGTGGTTTTGAGTGTCCCAAGGGCTGCGTGCAAATCATGGGGTAGGTGTGTTGTGCAGTCTCAGCCCTGACTCATTCAGGCTGGTGACACGACCAGAGCACACTCCAGCTCCCTGACTCACATGCTCAGGATTCCTTCCTATGGAAACCAGAGCGTGGGAGGGGAGAAAACAGAAGTGGTGCACAACCACATCTCACATCTGGGAAAAGAAGAGATGGTCCTCAACACGAGAGCTGGGAAACACCCAATATCCCACAGTTTAGCTAAAGCCCCAGGGAGCTACTGGGTGAGAAGTTCCCCTATGAACTCAAGTTCTTTTAAATCTTGTCCTCTTCTGACCTCCCTGGCAACAAGGGGACATGGAACAGGGATGCCCCACTTCACTATGACCACAGATGAAGCAATCTCTCCACACACTTCTCATATTCTTTTTGTGGCTAGAATTGAGCCCTCAAAATGTAACTTGTCAGTGAAATATTTTAAATATCTCTTGTAACCCCCTTTGTTCAGTGCAATTATATTTGTATAAACAGTTTAATGCAGTTTAGCAAATCATTTCCTTCCATCACAGAAATGCAGCCATCTCTAAGGAGGAATAAAATAACCACTTAACACAACAACTTCTTCTGTGGAAAAACACATGACAAGCACCAATGATGCCCATGAATATTCTAAGACAGCGTGTGCAAGCACAAGCAGGAGAGACAGCCCACAAACTCATATGGCAAACTTCACTGCCACCAACTACTCATCCCATCAGCAAGGGCACTCTACCTGGCAGCAGGGCCAGCAGAGAAGAACATGCCTCCAAGCACACTACAGAGCCTGGGAAATAGGGGGGAGAGTGTGGGCAGCACAGTGGTTTACAGGGAGGAATTCCATGTTTGGGACAATACTTGGAGACAGCTGAAAATCATTATGTTTGGTCACTTGAGTGGCTTTTGAAATCCACGTCCCAGACATGAGTCTGAGGCAGCCCTTGCTGCAAAGTGACTCACGTGGTGAGTGTGCAGGGATCCCACAGGCAGAAGGATCTGTGCAACAGAACCAGATGCATCAGGTGTAAAATCATAGAAACACAGAATGAACTGAGCAAGAAGGGACCTTCAAAGGTCAT
>VZTY01000069.1:1363-12635 GCA_013400935.1 Turnix velox
GAGGTGTCCCTGCCTATGGCAGGGGGGTTGGAACTCGATGATCTTGAAGGTCCCTTCCCACCAAAACTATTCTATGATTCTATGATTCTATGATTGAGGGGGCTGGGGAAAGAGCTGGGATAAGTGTGTTTTTGGTTTTTTGGAAACCTATTTGAAATGTAATTATTTGATGGTTTTGAACTTTGTATTTTTTTTTTAAAATTATTTATTGAATTTTTCATTTTAAAAATTGTTTCTTTCTCTGTGCAAGGGAGGGAGGGGACAGCAGTGTCACACAGACCTTGCTGAGATGTGCAAGAAATAGGACTGGGATGATAGAAATCATGAAATTAATGAGATTAAAGCTGAAGGAAAAGATTCTAGTGATCTATTATGTAGCTGGGGTTTTTTTTTTTTGTCAAATTTTCTTTCAGAATCCCCTCTGGCACAGGTCTGTGGGGTCAGGAAGGTGCATCCTGGTTGCTTTTTAACCTAAAATTCATGGAAATGAGAGAAAAACAGGGCACTAAATGCAAAGCTGGGGGTTGAAACCTGGAGCCCAGAAATTTTTGGAGAGTGGGATCCTAATGGAGAGAGGTTCAGAGGCATCAAAGCTGCTGGATTTAGAGATTTTATTATAATTTTAGGGCAAACTTTGAGGTCCTCAGCAGTTACAGAGAAAAGAGAGATGGAAAAATAAGAGGTTTGAACAAAGATTGATGAAAGGATCCAGAACTGAGGAGAAAATCCAGTGGATAAATCCTTCCTGTGGAACATCTGGTCCCCAGAAGCTGAAGCCTTGATTTTTTTTCCCTTTAATTGTACCTTAAAATTCAAAAGCAAACAAAGAACAAACACCTTCATGGAGTAGAAACTCTACCCGAAATGCCTTTAAGGAGCTCTGATGTGATTTTCAACTTTGTGAAGGAGCTGCTTTGCTTCAAGGAGCCCCATAATATACCCAAATCCCCTGGAAAGGGAAATTATCCCACCTGGTTAACACTAAAAGGGAATGTAGGATGTCAGGAGAAAGCCTGGTGAGAACAAAACAGCCTCATTCAATCCCAAACTATTAAATCCCCCCTAAAAAATAATTTTCCTTGTCTTGTTGCAAATAAACACCAAAAGAATCCACCTGAGCTTGTGAGAATGAGAAGCAGCTTCAGGCAGTGGGAACCTTTGACTGAACTGAAATCTTTGGTGATAAAAATCCATTTTTTTTTTACAGTTTTAATTAACATTTATTGGGTCTGACTTACGTGAGTGGTGGGAAGGGGATGCCATGGGGCTTCTGCTGCTGGGACCTCTTGGTGGTGCTGCCAAAGAGAAGGAGAAACCCAGATTTGGGGGGGATAGGACACCAAAACCATGTTGTAGATGGGGATTAAGGGGTAGTAGAGCAGCAGGAGGTGGTTTTACAGGGTGGTCCCCCCTCTTCCTTCTCTTACCTGAACCTCTTAGTGTTGATGAGCCAGTGGACAAAGTCCTTGGCTTTCATCTTGTCCAGGTAACGTGTGAAATCACTGGTGAAGGTGCCCTCTGAGTGGCGTTTGGTGCTGGAGGAGAAGCTTTGGGCACTTTGGGACTCATAGGACTGCCATCTGCACAGGAAGGAAGGACAAGGGGAATAAAAAAAGGGGGTGCAATCCACAATCACCCATGAGAATCTTGCCCTTGTCACCAGTGGAGGATCTGACCTCTCTGAATGTGGAGCATCCTCCAGAAAAGTGATTGAAATAATAGAGAAAAATTATTTTGCTTTTCAGAGAGGTCCACTGAGCCTGGAAAGGGTTGTCCCTGACATCAAAAATGCAATCCTATATTATTTTTCTTACAGCTTGCTTGTCTGCAGTGTAATTATTTCATGGTTTTGAACTTTGTCCCAAGAGGGAGATTTTTGCTCCCAAGAGGAAGCAGGATGCAGCCTCAGGGTTTGTGTCATGGAATCAGAGAATGGTTTGGGATGGAAAGGAACTTCAAGATCGACTTCCAACCCTCCTGCCAAGGGTAGGAACACCTCCCACCACAACAGGTTGCTCAGTGCCTCATCCAGCCTGGCCTTAAACACCTCCAGGGATTGAGGGGCCATCCACAACCTCTCTGGGTAACCTCTTCCAGTGCTTCACCACCCTCACAGCAAAGAATTTCTTCCTTACATCCAACCTAAATCTCCTCTTCCAACATGCATCCACTCCTCCTAGTCCTGCCATCCTGCACCCTATTCAAAAGTCCTACCCAAGCCTTTCTGTAGCCCCCTTCAGGTTTTGAGAAGCTCCTCTGAGGTTCCCCCTGAGCCTTCACCTCTCCAGACTGAAGAACCTTCTCCATCAACATTCCCTCCCCATCTCCAGGATGGAGATGTGATGTTAGCATCCCCCCTTTCACAAACTTTCCCCCCTCAAATCAGGTCTCCATCAGCACAGAGGGGCTCAGCCCTCTGCCCAAAGCATTGTCCCATCCTCCTCTGCCCCACCATGTCCCCATTTCTTCTCTGACACTGAAATTCTGGGGGAGGGGACAATGGTCCTGGGTGGGTCCTTAAACACTTCCAGGGGTTGAGGGGACATCCACAACCTCTCTGGGCAACCTCTTCCAGTGTCTCACCACCCTCAAAGGAAAGAATTTCTTTCTTCTCCAGCCTGAATCTCCCCTCTTCCAATTTGCACCCATTCTTCCTAATCCTATCATCCTGCACCCTATTCAAAAGTCCTTCCCCAGCCTTTCTGGAGCCCCCTGAAGGGATTGAGAAGCTCCTCTGAGGTCCTCCCTGAGCCTTCACTTCTCCATAGTGAACAACCTTCGCCATCAACCTTCCTTCCCCATCAGTCTTCCCCAATTTCCCCCTTTCACAAACTCTCCCCCCACAAATCAGGTCTCCATCAGCACAGAGGGGCTCAGCCCTCTGCCCAAAGCATTGCCCCATCCTCCTCTGCCCCATCATGTCCCCATTTCTTCTCTGACACTGAAATTCTGGGTGGGGAAGCAGGAGGGAGCTTGTGTGGATAAATAGAGAAGAAGCAGGGACATGGTGGCAGCCCAGGAGAGCCACCAGTGCTGGGACTGGGGAGGGATGAGGTGGTGTGACAGCTACAACACCCCCCTACCTGGACATGTCCTCCAAATCCTTGGGGACCATCTGCCAGCCCTCTGGAATGAGCAGAGCAAACACCAGCCCGGAGAGGTAGAGGCAGTGGATGAGCTGCATCTGTTTCCCTGGAAAAAGGCAGAAATTGAGATAAAAACTCTGCAATGGTCATCAACCTCCACCCCCTTCCCACCTCCCCTCCAGCTCCTGTGGGTTCCCTGACAATGGGACAGCCCCAAAATGGGACAACTCCCTTCCCAAGCATCACTTTGATGGGTCCATGTGAAAAATCATAGAGTGGTTTGGCTTGGAAGGGACCTTAAAGATCATCTAGTTTTAACCCTCATGATTCCCTACCAGTATATCCACCCTTCCCTGGGTTGCAGAGCAGCACAAATGGGATTTTTCTACACTAAATATTAAAAAAATTTGCAATAAACTTTATCACAAAGCTCCCCTTTCCTGGGTAGGAATTTCTCCATTGAGAAATTGGAGAAGAATTGGTGGAGAACTTTCCCTACCATCAGAAAAATCAAGGAGACTTCCCCATTTCTCATCTTTGCTGATGCCTCAGTGGTTCAGGGGAAGAAAATGCCAAACCCCACCCATCATTTGCCCAAAATCAGACTTGGGATTGCCTGTCAAGAAGCTTTTTGATCAAACTGGTTTAATTTCTTCAAAGATTGGGAAGAAAGAAGGGAGATAAAGGGACTTACCTTCAGCAGAGACAACGTCTCCCCAAAAAGCAAGATCCTCTTTTTCCTCCTTCAAGCTGCTTGTGACTAAAGTCTTCTCCTACCTGGTGCTTTTAAGCTTGTTAGCAGGATGCTAAAAGCTGACAGGGAGGTCACCAGGACTCCTGGTTTTGGTTGGACGGGTCATTATGAATCATTACAACCTTTTTTTAAGTGGGGGCTGTTGCAAAAAATACAGATTTTCCACCTTCTGCCTTCAGCAAGGGGTTGATTTGTTGTTTCTTCTTCTTGTTGTTGTTTCTCTTGTCTTTTCTAAATTTTTTTTTCCCCCCTGAAGGTGTGACCTCCTTGGAGATGGGGATGGCCCCGGATTGCCAAGGTGCATCTTGCACAAGGAGATGTTTTCTCTCCCCACGGGGCAACCCTTTCTAACATCTTTGGTTTGAGGTGAAAAACAAAGAGAAAACAAGCAAAAGAAAAAATAGAAATTAAGAATTTGGGTGCCCAAGACTCTTTTTGTTCCTCTGATGGGAAATTGGGGACATTCTTCAACCTGGGGTGGCCACAGATGTGGGTTCAACATTTTCCCCTCTGGGAAATCCCAGTTCAGACCAAGAGTTGGGGGAACATCTGGAAATCATCAGGTCAAGGATAATTTTACAGCTCAGTTTTTCAAATCCTCATGTCCAAGAGAAGGAAAAAAGGCTTGAGAAGAGCAAAAATGAGGATGGTCTTAAAGAATTGGATCTACTGACAGCTCCAGGTGGACATGGATCTAAATCCTCATCTCCCTGAATGTCCTAAAACATCAGATGAGCTCTTCATAGCTGCATGGTTGGGGAAATTTGGAGATATCTGGGGGAGCTTTTGGCTCTGGTTCAGTTTTTAGGGGATGAAATGTGCCCTTCCAGCAGAGATATGCTCAATGGGGAGAAAAAAAAATAAATTATTTGAAAGTTGGGCTATTTTTCTCCCTCATCCAGCACCAACCACCAGAAGATTTAAGGGCTCCAAGTTCTGATCTCCCTGCCAGTCCTCTCCTCCTGAGCCCCTTCTTCTTGTGTTTGGGTGATTATTATTATCCTACCAAAGAGACTTGTGCAATTATTGTCAAAATATTGGCTGGTGTTCAGGGGACATCCTTCTAGAAAAAAGCCCTTCTAATTAAGGGCCAGCCATGCCCTTCTGACAAAGTCTGACATCAGAGGAAGAAGGCAGGAGATTAATTAGCTCAGCCTTTGGAGGAGAGATCCAACATCTCTTACCCATCACTTGGATAGGATTATTTATTAATTAGCTGCTGGTGGCACTCTTTGTCATGTCCTCCTGGCCCAGGAGGACCCATGAGATAGTTGCAATGATGGAGAAGATAATTTATGCTCATCCTTTGTGGCTTTTTTTCTTAATTGTGGCTCCAGGTGTCAAAGGGAGGTGGAGAAATATCCTACAAGGCACTTCCACCATTGTCCATGGGTGGGATGGGATGGACTCCTCTTTCCACATCCTCTGGTGGGTCTCCCAGCCCAAAGGACACGGAAATGTGCTTCAAAATGGACACGAAGATGTGGATTTTGTGCCTTTTGATGTCTCTGAGAGGTTTTTTTAAGGACAGCAGGTGGCAGCCTTCATCTGCCCGTCCTCCTCAGCCTCCTCCTCCTCCTCCTCACAGTCCCTTCGAGGATCAAAGCCATGGGATGTTCCCCTTTTTGGGTGTCAGGGGTGATGCTGTGGTGAGATGTTTCTGTCTCAGATCCTTTCTCTGGCCGCGTTTTTTAAAAAGAAAAAAAGCACTTTTGAAGACAAACAATCATCCTCAGCTGATGGAGCACGATCTTGATACAGTAAAACTCCTGGATCATACCCCATGTCCACCAACCCTTAGAAAAACTCATCCACACCCTATCCAGCCCTTGCTGGTGCCCCTAGAACCAGTTGTGGAGCCGATTTCTTCAATTTTAGGGAGAGACAAGGAGGATCCAGGCTGCTTCAGTGGGATGGTGGACTGTAACCTTGCTGGGCTGTGCAAAAATCAGCCTGGAAATGAGTCGATGCTTAAATCTGCTCTGAAATTATCTCACAGGGTTTTGATGGGTTTTTCAAGGTGGTTTTGGAGCAAGCTGTGGGTGTGCTCAGTGGTTTTGGTCCCTTGGGGCATCCTGGACCAGCACCAAGTGGGTGCTGGGAGCTGAACTGGGACATCTCTGGGCAAGTGGAGCTCTGAGCATGTGGGGAACCCCTGGGGTGATGTTTGTGGGGTTGGGTTTGGCTCCCACTTTGGTGGTTACAAGCCTGTGGGCTGACAAAACCCCAGTTGCAGGTTTAGAGGAGTTTTTTTTCCTTCTTACCTTTATTATATCAGAGACAAAGGGAGGTGGTGGCTCGTGGTTATTTGTGCCGAGTGTCTCCTTGGCTTTGAAGTGAGGAAAACTTTGTCAGTTTTTTTTTATTACCTCTTCTTCCTACTACCCACAGTGCCATAAAAATGTTGGATTCTACTGGGGGGGAACTAATACAAAGTCCTCAGTGAGCCTGAGGGGGGAAGGTTTTAATTTCCCTCTCCTGATTTCTTCAGAGCCTTGTGTGTGATTAAATAACCCTCCACTCTTTAGCTTTGTAAAAAAATAATTCCCCTCTAGAGACTTTCTTTGGCTGCTTGTGGTGGCTTTGTAACCACCTGATGAAACCCCATCGTCCCCCCCATAAATCATAACTTCTCCTCATTCAAAGGCAACAATTAATCCTGGGTGTGTTGCTGTAATTAGATGACAAATTATGCCTCAAGATTCACTTGCTTGTTTATATAGAGAAGCTGTGTTTGCTCAGCTCAGGGGATGTTTGGCTTTTCAGTCCACCCCAGGGGATGTTGAATGAGAAACTCAGGGAGCTGCTCCCCAGCTGCAGGGTCCAGACCCTTTGGTCTCAGCTCCTTCACCTGGAGATCTGTCTGTCTGCTTTTATTGATTTTTTTTTTTACAAGCTTGAATTGCCCAAATCCTCCTTTTTTTTCTAAGATGCTAGCCCAGAATTAATTCTTGTGGGGCTCAAGCCTTGTACAGGATGGTTTGAGCCCCACAGACCTGCAGCTCAGGTTGAAACACTCCCTGCAGTTGTGTTCTGGTCTAAATTTGACTATTCTGGGCTAAATTTGAGGCTGCAGGGCTGCTTTATCAGCACAAGCCTTATCATTCTGGGTTAGAAGGAACCTTTTAGATCATGGAGTCCAACCATCAACCCAATTCTGAGAAGAAAAATCCCTAAACACTTGTTCCTTCCCATCTCCTCAATATCTTCAGGGATGATGCTTCCACCACCTCCCTGGGCAGCTTTTCCAATGCTTGACAACCCTTTTGGCATCAAAAAAATCTCTCAAAATCCAACCTAAACCTCTTCTTGCACAACTTCAGGCCATTTCCTCTTGCCTTATTGCCTGTTCCTTTGTGAAGAGACCAACCCCTGCTTTTTAAGGAAGGTGGAGAGAGTGAGAAGTTCTCCCCTCGACCTCTTTTTCCCCATAATGTTGAAGAATTAGGGTGGCTGCTGGAGCAAAGGGGGGTTTCCATGAAAAAAACACTTGTGCCATCCCACCTCTTCAATATCTCCAGGGATGGTGCCACCACCACCACCTCCCTGGGCAGCTTTTCCAATGCTTGACAACCCTTTTGGCATCAAAAAAAATCTCTCAAAATCCAACCTAAACCTCTTCTTGCACAACTTCAGGCCATTTCCTCTTGCCTTATTGCCTGTTCCTTGGGAGAAGAGACCAATCCCTGCTTTAAGGAAGGAAGAGAAAGTGAGAAGTTCTCCCCTCAACCTCTTTTTCCCCAAAATGTTGAAGAATTAGGGTGGCTGCTGGAGCAAAGGGGTGTTTCCATGAAAAAAAAATTACTATTTAGTACCTGAATGATAGAAAAGGGATGAGCAAACTTAGAAACAGGCTCTTCTTCATGCAGGGATGCTGCCTGTGGAACTTCTGGTTAATGTTCACCTAAAACCAAAGCAAGTTCCTCACCCAAGATGGCAAAAACCCAGGCACGAGATGCAGAGATAAAAAGCCTCTTGATACCTTCAGTGCCAGGAGGAGATATATTTTATGCACTTTGAAGCTTTTATCCACTGATTACCTGCTCTTAAAGGATTTCTTTGTGAAACATCCACACAGATTGTCTTCTGGGAAGAAAAATAAGTTGAGTTTTATAGCTCTCTCTCCTCTGCTATTGATAACTGTTGGCATGATTCCACTGGACTCTGATCCTCGAGGTGAAAAGCAACAGTTCTTGGTGTGAAAGCAATCATGTTGCTGGATAATTAAAAAAAAAATTAAGAATTCTTTAAAAGTAGAGAAAGGGCTTGCTTTCTCTGACTTTTGCTGGAAAATGATGTCACCAAATCAACCCAGCCCCAGGGAATGGGGGAAAACTCCCAACCATTAAAAGTAGAAATAATTTCTTTGGGGGAAGGAGAATAAAAAAAAAAAACCAAGAAGGAAAATTCAAAGTTGCAAATAAAAGAGACAAATTGTACAGGACATTTTAAACTTGCTTTCATCCTTTTTTTTTATTTCTTGTTTTTTTTTTCCAGGCTGCACAAGAGGACATTATATCAGCCTGCAGCTGCACCTTGCTTGTGGGCACAAGAGCTCTTGCTGTCTTGCCAAACAGGATTAATGTCAGGCTGGCAGAGAAGGACCTGTATCCTGGAGGACAGATGCCAGGGGATTTACTTGATTTTCCTGGCTGGTGGTTATTTTTTTTTTTTAAAGGGCTGTTACTGAGCTGAACCTGCACCTTGATGTCATGCCCTGCATGAAAAAGGTCCTGGAGGACTCATCATCCCTTCCTGTGGGGTCTCCTTCTCTGGAGACATTCAAATTCCCCCTGGAAACCATCCTGTGCGACCTGGTCTGGGTGTTGCTGCTCCAGGATGGGACTAGATGATGTTTTGAGATTCCTTCCAACCCCTGACCTTCTGGGATTCTCTTTGGGGTTATTCCTTTGGGGTTTCCTTCTCTGGAGACATCCAAATTCCTCCTGGAAACCATCCTGTGTGACCTGATCTTGGTGTTCCTGCTCCAGAATGGGACTAGATAATCTTTTGGGGTCCCTTCCAACCCCTGACCTTCTGTGATTCTCTTTGGGGGTTTTTCCTGTGGGGAGTTCTTCTCTGGAGACATTCAAATTCCCCCTGGAAACCATCTTGTGTGACCTGATCTTGGTGTTCCTGCTCTAGGATAGGACTAAGTGATGTTTTGAGGTTCCTTCCAATCCTTGACCTACTGAGATTGTTTTTAGGGGTGGTTCCTATGAGGTTTCCTTCTATGAAGAGATTCAAACTCCACCTGGATGCCCTCCTGTAGCACATGATCTGGGTGTTCCTGCTCCAGAATGGGACTAGATGATATTTTGAGGTTACTTCCAATCCCTGACCTCCTCAGATTATCTTTGGGGTGATTCCTTTGGGGTCTTCTTCTCTGGAGACATTCAAATTCCTCCTGGAAACCATCCTGTGTGACCTGGTGTGGGTGTTGCTGCTCCAGGATGAGACTAGATCATGTTTTGGGGTTACTTCCAATCCCTGACCTCCTGAGTATGTGTTTTTGGGTTGTTCCTGTGGGGTCTCCTTCTCTGAAGGCATTAAAAATCCCCCTGAAACCATCCTGTGTGACCTGATCTTGGTGTTCCTGCTCCAGGATGGGACTAGATAATCTTTTGGGGTCCCTTCCAACCCCCGACCTTCTGTGTTTCTCTTTGGGGGTTTTTCCTGTGGGGAGTTCTTCTCTGGAGACATTCAAATTCCCCCTGGAAACCATCCTGTGTGACCATACCAAGGTGTTCCTGCTCCAGGATGGGACTAGATCATGTTTTGAGGTTCTTTCCAACCCCTGACCTTCTGGGATTCTCTTTGGGGATTCCTTCTCTGGAGACATTCAAATTCCTCCTGGAAACCATCCTGTGTGACCTGATCTTGGTGCTCCTGCTCCAGGATGGGACTAGATAATCTTTTGGGGTCCCTTCCAACCCCTGACCTTCTGGGATTCTCTTTGGGGTTTTTTCCTGTAGGGAGCTCTTCCCTGGAGACATTCAGATTCCCCCTGGAAACCATCCTGTGTCACCTGGTCCAAGTGTTCCTGCTGTGGCAAGGGGATTGGATTAGATGATCTTCTGAGGTCCCTTCCAATCCTTGAAATTCTGTGATTTTTAGAATGAAGCAGGAGTTCTGAGCTTTTTTTCTCCCCTGGATGGGAGCTTGGACAGTTGAGAGCTGAGCTGTGGTTTAACAAAAGCTGTGTTTAATCCCCTCTGTGCTTGCTAAATCCTCTCATCCTCCTTGCTCTTGGCAGCTGCACCTGGGAAACCCTCCTGGCTCCACATCCGACCTTTCCCAACAAAAGCACCTTTGTCAGGGAGACCTCAGGGCTGCAGGGTTGCTTCTTTTTTGTTTGTTTTTTAATTTTTTCCCCCCCTTCTTTGCTCACTGCCCTTTTTTCTTTATGGATGTGAGCACCAGGCAGCACAAGGACCCATTATCTGGGCTGCTGTTGGACTTTGCTTGTTTGCAGGAGGGAGGTTGAGAACAAATGAAGGGTGGTGGGATGGATCCTGGAAAGCAAAGGCCAAAAAAAAAAGCTTGAGCAAGAAGAAACTTGGCAGAAGAAACTGAGCCCCAAGTCCAGCAGTGTTGAGCCTGGGGAGAGAGAGAGAGAGGGAGCCTTGTCTCCACGTGGGGAAAAATCTTTAGTCTTTGGGGGAATGTGGGTGGAAGCAAGAGGGGGGGCTTGTGCCTCAGATGGACTCATTCTCCTGAGAGTTTTCCACATCCCGTGTCCATCCTCCATGGAGAAACCCAGCAACAGCTCACGATTACTCATCTCATGACCTCCCAGCCCGGGGCACCCACCCCCGGGTGCCCTCCCCGCGCCTCCCAGCCCGGGGCACCCACCCCTGGAGCCCTCCCTGCACCTCCGAGCCCGGGGCAACCACCATGGGTGCCCTATCCCCTCTGTCCCCTCACCTTGGAGCACTTCCCAGCTCTTCCCTGAAGACCTGAGCATCATGGAGATGCTTCTTATCACTTTTTGGGGGACCTGATAGAAGCCTGGACACAGATATGGAGTCAACCAAGGTGGGGGGGAAGCTAGTAATGAAGAGGGAGGAAGGAAAGTGCTAGAAGGGTGAGGTTTCTGGGATGAGAACAAAATAATAAGGTTAAAATTTTTGTTTTCAGCCTCCAGATGAGGATGTCCCTGAAGTGACACCAAGATCCTTGAGCTAAATCACACAAACTTCACCTTGAGCTGAAACATGAAGCTAAAAAACAACCCTCCTGCTTTCTTTCCCCCTCTGACCTGAGGCAAACCCCACAGGGAATTAAGGAAAGAAATGGAAATACAAGGACATCCCCTTCCTCCCCCTCCTTCCCACCCATCTCTCCCCCTGCCTGACCAACTGGGGGACCAGCAGCCCCCCCAGCCTTTCTCCTCCCACCGTGACCCCTTGGAAAATGCAACTCACCAGTG
>VZTY01000070.1:0-20253 GCA_013400935.1 Turnix velox
ATTTTTAAATATTTATTTATTTACCTATGTTATTGCTTACATACAAACACGCAGTGTTCCTCACCATAGTGTTTAATGCTATTTATTACTTCGTTGTCAGGCATGGTAACAGTTAATACTCTTGGTGGTGACTGCTCCCACCTTGAGAGCTCTGTATATGATTTTGTAGGTTTTACAGCCCGTGTCTGAAGAAAAAGAGCTGTTTTTGCAGGGGAGCTGAACTGTCAAGGCATTCATGTTGCTGCATACTAAGGAAAAGCTACTTGTGTGCTGCAGTTTGTTCCAGATTGGCCAATGACATGACCACAGATGCTCTCCTCCACCTCTTGTGCCAAGAAGAGAAAGAGATTTATGAGTTCAGAAAAAAAATTTAACTACTTCAGTGGAAAAAAATAAAAAAAAGTGATAATTAAATTTATACAATCTATACAAAATAAACACAAAACCATATCAAGCATAAGAGGACACTGGGGAAGTTCCAGACTGTACTCAATGACAGATGGGAGCTGGAACACACTGACTAGGATCAAAAGGCACTTGAGCTGATGTGGGTCTCCTCAGACATCAGTTGTTAAAGAAAAAAAGTCCTCAGCATTTATACTGAGCATGGCAGATGGGATGGGACAACCTGTGGGTCAATCTGGGTCACCTGTTGCCACAAGAATGAGTGTGAGCAAGAACCTCTCAACGAACAGAAAGTTGGCTCTGCTCTACCTCAAACCAGAACATGGTGTAATATCAGAGTATCTCAACACTATTAGTAAAGTCAGACTTTATCTTCAATAGCCCAGATATGAGCCTTGGATGAAGGAATGTATTTGCTGTCTGACGTTTGTTTACTTCCCATTGCCATTCATACATAGTGGCTGATTTTGGGATGGTTTTTTTCCCACACAACTAGTATGTGCTGTTCATTTTTTTAAGTGTGTGAGTTGTGCCTGTGCAGTTCATCATGAACAGCCAGACTTTTTGTCAACTTTTTCCCACTTATTTAGAGTCAGACTGAATAGTGAAAATTGCCTGTTCTGTGCCTGAACAGGGCTTGGAGTGGCTAAGCCTGGAGGTTTACAGATATTTTTTTCATTCCCACCACAGATTTCTAGGTGACTTGAGCAACATACTTATATTCAAACATATAATTTATCCCTCCCTGCATGCTTATTTTGCATGGTCCACCTTGCATCTCATATGTTTGGTTGTAAAGTGGTTAGACAGTTGCAAACTACATGTCAGAAGAAAGAAAAACAAGTGAAGTCGTAGTTTTTTGCTGGTAATTTGTTAAAAACAATAGGAATGAACATATTTGTTATCTCTATAGCTGGAGAGTTTCTCTGAGGACTGACAAAGGCTAGCTGTGGACTGGGTGAGGAGTATTTGCCTTCATGACCCTAACCAAATAAATCTTTCTTTAATGTAGCAATGAAAACAAGGATAGTTGCCTTGGGGCTTGCTATTTTTTGAGTGCCATAAGTAGCATTTTCTATTTCAGACATCTTGCTGCTATTGCAGGGCTAATAGGATAATATCAAATTGTAGGATACAGTCCAAAGACTGTGAGAATACCTGGCAGGTTTTTATTGTGCAGGTTTGGGTCTGCTGTGTTATTATTGTTCACACTCCATTTTTTTTCCATGGAATCATGTTTTTTGATACCTTCTCATTCCAAATACTGCATTCTCTCCATGCTTTCAGTTACTGTTCCTCTGTTTATCACAAATGAAAACTACCAGTATGGTACCAGTTCTATCCTGCATGACCCAACAAGTCTCTTGGAGAGGGGCAGAGAAGTCCTTGTTGTGGTCAAGGCTCTGCTGCCCAAGTGGAGTCTGAACTGCCACTGGCAAGAGGATTCTGGGGGACGAGGTGACCCTTTGCCTTTTACATCAACATTGAGTCAATGCTGTAAGGCTGTGCTGGAGCTTCAGGGCTGTGTGTTAGAATCTTCTAAGCTTGCTAGCTAGCATCTTCTTCATGAATGCATCTGCAGTCATTAGCAGACCAGCTGTAATATAACTAATAATTGCATTTTGTCTATCCAGCTTCCTCCTCAGAATAACAATCAGACAGGGCTGGTTTTAATTGTTAGTCCCAGAGTGCTTTAGGAAACTTGCAAATATGATCCTGCTGCAGTGCTGAGCTCAGGATCTGGCTACATGTCCATTGGTGAGACACTTGAGTGACCTGTGATATAGAGTTGGAACTTGGATTTTCTGCATTCTGAGCATGATCTCAGTTGCAGAATCCATCTTTTCATGCATTCTTCACCATTTTTTAGACCCCAGACTTAGCTGGCAATGATCACAGCACATCTTCTTTCCCTGCTAAAAAAAAAAATTTCTGCTCAAGTTGTTTTATTTTTAAATTTCATTAATTCTGTGAAAAGTTTAAGTGGAATAGACATCCAGCAATTTGCATGAATTAAATAATTTTCAAGCACTAATTAGGAAAAGTGTGAAGAGCACATTAAGTATCGAGGCACAACATGATTTTGGTTTAAAAGAGGAAAAAAAAGTCTGAACTGCTAGCTGTTCAAAAAGTTTTCTAAGCATTGGAAGGTTTTTGATTTTCTTATCTTGGTCTTTCCATGCCTTGAGAAAAGAACAGATTAGGCTTGGTTTATGCTTTTTTGTTGTTTAGGTTGTATTTCTAATTTGAAATAATTTCATGACCAGAGTAAATCACATTCCAGTCTAAAAGCTACAATCAGAAGAAATCATTTATCAGGATGGCAAATTTTTTCTATATTTCAGCAGGCTGTGAAGTGCTTTTTTGTGTAGTTGAAACTTTTTGGAGATTTGATGCATTATTATCAGTGTGTAGAAGGTTGACATTTCCTGTTCAGAATAAAGGACTATTTTGTCATGCTTCTGAATAGTAATTCACCAAGAACCCCCCCATTGGGTTCTTTAGAAGCTGGTAGTGTTATTATTGCTACAAAGGTGAATTAACAACATTTTCAGGTTTTCCATAGGACAATTTATAAATCTGTGAAAACAAAAGGTGCAAAGCAATTGTTGATTCTTTTGCTCTTGCTTTAACAAATGATTAAGTTTAAGGGGCAGAAGATTCAGTTATTAGGTACACTGACACAGGGCAGCTACTCTATGTATTACTGCCTAATTGCATTATAAAAAGTGGTAATTTTCTATTTTTCTGAAACATAGTAATGGCAAGCTGTTCTACAACTGAAGACAGGACATCATTACTCTTCACTCACCTAGCATGGACCCGGCCATTCAGTTGTTATGTGCTGCAGTCTTTCTATTCATTAAATGGTTTAAAAAGTAACCTCTCTGTAATGCTTAGCAAACTGCTTTTGGATTAAATATTTTGAGAAAGTTAAAAACCATTCCTTTTTTCTTACTGCCGTAGTGAAGCTTAACATTTCCCTTGAGGAAACTCTTGGCCCAGCCCCCATCTTCACTTCTTTCCCAACATGTCTTTACTGCTCTCCAGTGGAAACCTTGGGAAAAATCCTTATTTAAATCAGAGCAAATGGACTTTAATTACTTCACTGGGGCAAGGATTTCACTTTAGAGCAGAGTTTATTTAGAAGATCTGAGAAAATAGGAAAACTTGGAGCCAATGTGCCAAATCTAAAAGCTGCAAGATTTGTCTGCAGCAATGCTTGCATGGGCGTTCATTTAGAGTTCTTCTGTAAAAAAGAGAAATTGTGCATTTTTTGTAAAAAAAGAGAAATGACCACTTTTTTAAGTGCTTTCTCCTGCACAGATCTGGAACACAAATCAGATATATTTAGTTTTCTACTTTATATTTAGTATTTTTGTTTAGTTTCTGCCTCGGAGAAGGTCTTATTTTCATTCCAATGTATTCATGAGTTGCCTTGTTGCCCTTTGAGCAAAAGTGTGATCCTGAGGCTCACGAATGAGACAGGGAGCTTTTGCTTTCAAGTTTCTAGGGCCAATGACCTCAGTAGAGCAGCTTGAAATCTTTCAGGTAATAAATCTGACTGCTTCAGTTACCATCTCTTTGTTCAGAGATGAACTGGGGAATGTATGAATGTCCAGAGCACTTTCCTCACCCTTGTGTCTGCATAGCCTCAGGGGTAATATATCTGTGTGAATAAGATGTTTACTGACTGTATAAATTATGAAATGGCTTCTTTTCTTTTTCTGTGTTGTTAAGAATACTGTTCTTATGGATGTTTTTTTCCTGTGCTCTGTTTTTCCCTCAGCCTTTCATTATCCTAAGCTTAATGTGTCTCAGTTGATGAAATCTTCCTGGGTGAGAACAGGTACGTACCACTCTCTGTGAGTAAGTAAGAGTGCAATTATTTCTGTTAGCAGGATAAGTAGCCTACATTAATACCAATAGCTCAAGGGTGCTGCATTTTTATGAGATAATAACATGCCTAAGCTGAACAAATTCTAAAAAAACAAGGGTTGGTTACCTAAAATATCTGGTGGAAGTAATTCTCAGGTCTAGAATGAACTAGTGCAGTCCTTGATAATGCACATGAAGTAGTTTTTGTCTATAAAGCAATTCATCTTTAGTGAGATAATTCACCCTCTCAGGCATTTTTAAGTTTTTATTTTAAGTCAATTTTTTTTTCTTGTAGCACTTTCTAACAAAACATTCCAGGTATAAGAGAGAATGAAATTAGGTATGAATACATGATAGTTTTTTATCACATTTCATTGATCAATTCTGATTCATTTACAGCAGATCCTTCCCATTTGAGTATTCTGGATGTTTTATTCTGTCATACACAGAGAAATTTGGGCTGTCACGTTTAGATGCTGAGGTTGTCTGTTTACTGTAGGTCCTATCTGCTTTTTCAAAGCAGAAAGGCCAAATGTTGCATGAGCTATGTCTACCAGACTTGATGTTCTGGATGTTCTTTCCATAGCTTTGCCACCTGTAGTTCACCAGAAATACAAACTTGCTCTTTTTCCAGGTACCTCTATCTCCTCCTTCCTTTTTAAGCAGGAAACCAAGCTGCAGCTTGATTTCTCAAGCCCTTACAGTTTATTTAGGAAAGAAAAATGAATTTCAGATCTAAGTTCAGTAATGTGTGTGTATTCTACATCTAATGTCATCCTGCCTTACAGATTTTGTGTTGGCTTTTTTGGTCACACAGACACCACCAGCACTCAGGTTTACTTTGTCTGTTGTTGATGGAAGTTCCTGTAGATCCTTTATTAAAAAGAGGGTTCTTCCACCTCATAAATCCTGTTCCTTTTGGATTTTTCTGAACTTTATAACTATCAAACTATTTTTAATGCCAATTGCAGCACTTTTTTTGCTGTAGAAGATTTTTTTTGTAGTTCTTGCAGTTAGCCTGGGAAGAGCTAGTAGACTTTGGCTGAATCAGTCTTTTCAGCCTGTATTGTATGGATAATGACTCATGACATAGGAAAGACATAGGAAAATGATAGAATTTACATGAGTAAAGATGAAGTTTTTAATATTAGATTGCACAGTATGCCAGGGTCCCAACAGTCATGAAACATTGGGCTATGCAGTGTGCTCTCCAGCTCTCCCTCTCAGTTGTAGAACACATTTCCTGCTATTAAGCATAACTCATTGATACTGAAATCCAATATGCAGACAAGAACAATCTTCTGCTTGCTGTGTATAATAGCCTTAGGACACTGTCTATTTATTTTGCTATTTGAGATACTTAAGCCTGTGATTGAATTTAGAAAGCAGATGCTGTTGGTCTCTGTGAGAAATCATGCAAACAATTTGCTTTCTCTGACATCCTTGGTGAAGATTTTCAAATGGAAAAAAGTGGTTTTAATATTTTTGGTTTAGAAATGAAGACTTAAAATTGTATCGAATTGTTTTCATCCAATTGAATGGCTTTTTATTAAGGACCACACTTAAAAAACACGAGAACACTGTAAAGGGAACATTAGAAAAAAAAAATAAAACCCACATACCGTTTTAGTGGAGAGCCTCAGGAATGAATACTGAATTATTTTGCTGCAGACAGTGATGAATTTGTTTACTACATTTTAGACTCATTTAATTAGGACATTTGAATGTCATTTGAATGGCTGTTGCCCCACTCTCTCCACTTTTACTCTATGTCATCTTGTTAGTAAAGGTCCACACTTATTTTGTGTTTCTTAAATGTTGTTCCTCAGGGATTCCTCTCAGCATTTAGCTGCCCCAGAGTACCTGGGGGTGAGAAGTCAAGAGGGCAGGGCTACTAAACAGGTTCATTTGGTGCTATGATTGCCATACTTTCTCATTTTTTCTTATCTAGGGAAGATGTGCTTGGAATGCACAACTTTATTCATGTACTGCTGTTCTGGTTTTTTTATTCTGAAACCTTGCCCTGCCCATCTCCACCTCTGTATGACTTCTGCACACAACATTTTTGAGTGAAAGCAGTCACAACAGACAATTAAGTGTGGATTTTGTCTTTTATTTGTTTTTAAATAATTCTAAATAATTCATTAAGCAGCTGCATGTTTATGGTTTATTAGAACAGAAACTTTTCACTACCCTTGATGTGTCTAGACTGATTGAGATTCAAAAAATACCTCTTTTTTTTTATTTTATGTAATTTAACCTTTTTCCACACTTTTTCTGCCTTTCCATTATGCAACCTCCAACTGAAGTGGGCAGTACTGCCCTATGAATGCTCATGAATTGTCTGTGAGATGGCAATTGTAATTGAAACTGCAAAAAAAGAGTGAAAACTTTTGACTAATTTGAATACTCATGAATTGTCTGTGAGATGGCAATTGTAATTGAAACTGCAAAAAAAGAGTGAAAACTTTTAACTAATTTGTTTGTGCTCTTGGGTTACTTTCTCTGCAATTTAGTTCTCTTGGGTGTCATCGACCAGCGGATTCAGGAGGAAGTGTTTCAAGCTGAGATGGAGAGGAAACTAGCTCACCTGTTCAACGAGGCATTGATCAGAGGGCGAATATGGAGACGAGCTAGTTTTGCAGGCAGCAACGTTGTGCAGGTATTTTGAGAGCTCAAAGTCAGAGGAAGAAATAAAGGGTAATAAATTATTAAGTTCATATTGTCTGGGCTTTGAGTTGAGAAAGAAAACTCCAAAGTGTACATCTCATTTAGGTGGTTGATGATGCTTGTGTTGTGCACCTAAAGTACAGTTTTTGTGGATACCATATTGGCTTCTAAGCTAAAAATAACAAGTGGAAAAAAGTGAGTAATTTAAGTGGATGCTAAAAAGATTCTGATGACTTCCTAAAATCTACAGTGGAAAATATCTTACCATTGTGCTATTGTAAAAACTTACTATCTTGTCTTACTTCCATGAAGTGCATAGCAAAGGGAGGCAGGATGCTCATTTGAGTAAAAAACTGTATTCTGCTGGAACAGCTACTTCCCAGCTCTCTCTGGAGTTTTGCTGGTGTGTAGAAATAGGAAATAGAATCACTTGTGCTTGATTTGGGAGTAGTATATTCTGCATCCTGACTGTCACAGTACTGGTCACAGAAATGACTTTCAAGAATGATTAATGAGGTCATGTCTTGCACACATGGCAGCTTCTGCTATCTGGATTCCAGTGCTGCTTTATAGTTTTGTCACATGTGGAATTATTTGCATAATATTCAAGAAGGGTATTGAATTTTAAGTTTTAAATTCTCATATGTTCTTTGTAGTTGTTTCAACAAGCTGAATGTCAAAATGAGCTTTAATGGCTTGTCTTAAAAATTACTTTTTCCAGCTAATTTCATCAACAGTGGGTTTCCTTCACAGATGGCCTAATAGTAGTTCAGACCTATTATCTATATTGAATTTAACCCGGCAAAGTGGTTTGCTGCCACTTATGCTTCCAGATGTTGGAGTTTTCTTATTTTTCTTTTCCTGTCTCAGAAACATCTGTTCCCGTAATAGAGATTTGATTCTATTTTATGCAGCTCTGGATTGCTGTAAATAGATGTGTGCTTTAGACCTTATATTCCCACCACTTCTTATTGCACTTTGTTCTTTATGTCTCAATTCTCCCTGTGCATATAAATTAAATAAATATAGCTGATGTTGCTAGCAAAGATAGCACAGCCTATAAAATGTGTAAATGTAGATTACAGTTTTACTAGTTTACATAATAAAGCTCAGGTAATTTATTTTTGCATGCACAAAATGACGAGCAGGTCTTTTCTAACTAGAGACAAATATTTCAGAGAGTGAAAATGCGGCATTTTTCCTTTGACTTCATATTACTTGTTGAGGCATAAGATGAAATCTGCAGTTTATGTTCCCATAAGTTAGTAGGAACTTAATTCCAGTTAATTAGTGCAAACAGCCTGAAAAATGCTGCCTTTTAGCAGTGGAGGAGATTCTCTTTATTTCTGTCTAATACACCAAACCATCCCATATGTCTCTGGGCTTCTTCAGGTGCTCACAGCCCACACTATTAGTTTGTCCTGTAACAACGGATAAGTGCTAGGAGAAAGAGTGAAGGAGATACCATCCTTGTGCAGGAAAGTGAGACACCTATCACAGATACCTAGCAGCAAGGTAAGTGCCATGAGGTCTGTGACCTCATGGTAGCTTGCTTTGATTGGGTGTGCTGCTATGTGGTAGCCTTAGTACCCATTGTGTGCAGCTGTGTAGTAGGCTTCTGAGTGGAGGATGATTTCTTTCAAGGATGCTCAGCCATCAGTTGAGGATCTGTTCCATAGTCATTTGTGATAAACCTTTTCATTTTACTGCTGCTAATTTTATTCCTCATAGCCAAGTTTATAAGATATATTTGAAGTGTATTCTGCAAATGCATTTGTGTATGTCTTCAGAAGAGTTATTGATACTCTTCCTGCTTTATAAGCAGATTTTCCCCATAGATATGAGGAAAATACAGGGTTATGATGAAATGGAAACAAGATCCAGTAGCCAGTAGCACCCAAATGGTAGATACTTTTATTAACAATACACATGTATATCCCTGAAAGAGTAGATAAATTTCATTTGTGTTGAACCTTTATAGACCAGAGTTTTTCCTAAGGTGAAATATATTTATAGTGTATCAAAATGTGACATTTCTAAGCTCTCTGGAACAACAGGACTGTGGTCAGAAGGTGAAGTAATCATTTGTGAATGTTACTGCAGGCATACCAGCTTCCCTTCACATACAAACAAAATAGAAGTGATACCTTGTGAGGTTTAGATTTCATTTCTGTAGGCACATGTTAGGATCTAAGAATTTTTAAAATTACTCTTTAAATCCTAGACACTTTACATAAGAGCTTTGAACTTCCTAGGGTGCTCGAGTAATGTGTTTTCCCCTCCCATTTCCCTATCTGTACTATGAACAGGTGTCTCTCTATGATAAAAAAAAAAGGAAAAAGGCCTATAATTGTTACATGTAAAAAACCTCTGAAGTCCCACACCTGGCTGTTAGACATGAGAGAGTTCCATTCATTCTTGTGTAATGATCATATTAATGTTTCACAGAGCAAGGCATATTTATATATTATATATTTTTTTTATACCTATCTGTTGTTCCTGCGGATTGAAGAGGCATCTTTAATGTGGTTGGCACTGCAGCTGCAGAGACACTACATTTTTGGCTATAGTTTACCATAATAACTCACACTTATTATTTTTATGAGGAATTTAATGGCTCAGCTGCAGTTTAAAAATATCCTGTAAATTATTAATCACATCATCTTACATTTGTGTAATAATAATAATAATATCTGATTTTCTCCTACCTCTGGGAAAGACATTGGCCTCTGTAAATATCAGCCTCTTGCTTTTGTGGCAGCTGAAATCTTTGGGGTGCTGTGGCAGTTTTATCTTGCATGATCAGAAATGGGTGTGTAAGCCTACAAGGCATATTCTCTTTTAATTTGGGTTTGATAATTACTGATTCCCTTTAAGAGAACAAAATATTTGAGGTTTTTAAGGCCAGGCTGGATGAGGCACTGAGCAAGCTGGTCTAGTGGGAGATGTCCCTGCCCATGACAGGTGGGTTGGAACTAGATGATCCTGAAGGTCCTTTCTAACCCAAACCATTCTATGATTCTATGGCAGAAGTAATGACACTGGTTGAGGCTGCACTTTCATACTGTGCTCAGTCATGGACCCTTTTACTACAAGAAAGGCACTGAGGTGCTGGAGTGAGCCCTTCACCCTGAAATCCTTCTTTTAATACAGTGAAAAGCAGGACCTTTTTTGGTTATTATTTTCTCTCCTTTCAGAGACAACCAAAGTAAAAAAGGTAAAATAACCCTTGCACATGCATTTTGAATGAATCAAATGTGTGTGCTTGCTTGTTTTTAAGTAACAATCACACCCTTGGTACCCTGGATCCATTGCTCTTTACCCATTGTTGCTGGCTGGGACATCCCACTGGTGGACACCTTGAACTTGTCTGCCACCTGGAGTTCCTAGCTTTAAATTAGGAACTAGATTTGGTTACCAAGGCAACTCTGCTCATTGACCCATGGTATTCCCTTGAAAACAGCTTTTAAATTAAATTTACTGACACCTGAACACAGTTAAACCTTTACTCCATGGAGGTTAAATGCACATTTAGTGTCCACAAAGATCTTACCATTAACATACCCAGAAGTTGAATTAGTCTTTTCTTGTTTCACTCTTTTCTTCTCATTTTCTACCTTTGTGTTTGTTGAAATTCTTGTATCTCTTCTCTTCCTATGTCATCCCTCACTGCCAAAGTATAAATGTAAAATGCTTAAATGCATTCTTACATGTGGGCTACATTGCTGGATGCCTGGAAAATGGAATTTCTGTCTCTGCTTGCATTCTTAGGATTCTCAAGGACAAAGATACCTCTGTAAAAAAGGAGGCAAACCCAATCTCAAGCTGCACAGAGAGCCCAATTTGGAGCAAAATGGCACAAAATAGTGTTAAAAAAATAGGCACAGTTTACCTCAATATTATAAATTGAGCCAGTGGGTCATCTGCTGTGTTACAGCAGACTCAAAATTTAGTTTGAAAAAATAGTTTTATACTTAATCAGTGCAACAGAGGTGAAAACTGAAGCAATAGTACTGTCACAGCTGTTGATGTAGAAGTGCAGTTATCTTCTAGTCAAGAATATCAGCTTTTGCAGAATAGAAAATCCATAACCATCACCCTTTGGGTTTGAAGTTTTGTCTGCAGCTTCTCTCAGGAGGGTGTGAACACTCATAAAATACTGTATATTCACAAGAAATTATTTTATATAAAACTTACCCTAAGATAGTGAGCTTAGTTCATCAGCACTAACCTGTACCTCCCTGCACTGAATTTCTTTATGCTCCTTCCCATATTCCCTGTGCTGAAATAGCTCCAGCTAATTCTTCCACTCTTCTCTGACTGTTCTCACCCATCCCTATTCCTCACCTATGCACTGTTGATTTTAATTTTGTGTTTAACATTGTGAAGTTTAAATTGGGCCAACCTACTTCCCCCTTTGCTCTTTCTCAAGGCAGCCATGGAGATGCTCCTTTTTTTTAAACCCTTTCAGCCAGCTTCTTAGTGTTGCTGTGACTGTAAGATATTAAATTACAGTATGACTTGGGATATTTCACCACGCCATAAAATGTATGTTCAATCTTCTGAATTTCTCTTGATTTTGTAGCTTTGGTGCACAAAGAGATTCAAGTTAACAGACAATGAAGAGTTCACACCATTTCAGATGGATGAAGGATCATAGAAAGATCATGGTTTTAGCCATGATGTGTGGAGGCTTCAAAAAAAAAAGACTTAAAATATAAAAGCTTTCCAATTTCTTTGCAGATTGTGAACGTGTCACGGTTAGTCGGAGTGGATCACCCTGTGGAGCTCATCTATTTTGTGGAGGACCAAGATGGA
Source organism: Turnix velox (assembly GCA_013400935.1). Taxonomy (NCBI): domain Eukaryota; kingdom Metazoa; phylum Chordata; class Aves; order Charadriiformes; family Turnicidae; genus Turnix; species Turnix velox. The sequence goes on from VZTY01000070.1 coordinate 11,773, forward strand.
GAGAGACTCAGTGCTCTGAAGTGCTCAGACCTAATGAACAGAGTGGACATCCAGCGGGCTGCAATCATCCTTGGATACCGCATTGATGGCACTGTTGCACAGCGTAAGCCCTCTCAAATCTGCTCTCGTGGCAGCAAAAAGAAACAGGAAGGGGGAGAGTAGCTCTGGAGATTATGGCACTGCACAGTGCCTGCCATAGCACTGCTCTGGTTTTTGGGCTGCAGGGGAAGGAATTTTTAACATAATATCGGATGGGAGGACTAGAAACAATGGATATAAATTAGAGGGGGAAAGATTTAGACTAGACATAAGAAAGAAATTCTTTACAGTGAAGGTGGTAAAATACTGGAACAGGTTGCCCAGGGAGGTTGTGGATGCCCCATCTCTGGAGGTGTTCAAGACTAGGCTGGACAGGGCACTGGGCAGCCTGGTCTAGTGGGAGGTGTCCCTGCCTATGGCAGGGGGGTTGGAACTCGATGATCTTTGAGGTCCCTTCCAACCCAAACCATTCTATGATTCTAAATGCAAGCCTTGCTTGTGATAGAAATATATTGTACTAACTATATAGCTTCTTGCCACTTCTCATCCCTTTCTGCTAGTCCAGCTTATCTCCCCAGAGTCTTGCATTAAACCCACAGTTGTGATATGTGAGGGTGTCAGTGTGAAACAGGGGTTTCCTCTAGCAGAGTACTGACAATTAAGTTTAACATAAGTCACCATTTTTGTTTGTCTGAGTTATGATTTTTCTGAATAAAAGATGCTGGCTAATGCTAGTTGTGGCATTTTGGAGAGTTTAAGCAAAAAGAAGCAGTTTGTTTCCTCCATTGAAGATATTTGACCCTCTTTCTATTTATTTGTCCATCAGTTACTACATAAGTAATGTGGTCTACTAGATGTTCATCAGAATAAATATGGCAGGTCTTAGAAAGTCTTATAATAACTTTATTCAGGAAGCTTGGTATATAAATACTTTGCAGTAAAGACAGAAGACCCTACTCAAAATTGCATGTTGTGATTAGGAAAGAAACTTCAAAGTATTTTAAAATAGTAACAAGTGCATATGATATACAAACTAGCTCATTGATATGAATGCATAATTACTTTTTTCCTTCTCTGTGCAGTATGGAGGCATGAGTTAGATTTTACCACCGGGTATTTTGCCAATAGAACAAGCAGGTGTCTTTTTTTTTTAATTCTCTGCAGAAAGAAAAGAGTAACAATGAAGCCATCTGGATGGTTTTCTAAATTATAAAACTTATTAAAACAGAGATTTAAGGATATGCCAGTAGCTTATATACATCCACTTAATTTCTGTTAATGGACTGTTATATTGGTCAGGGAAAAATGCAAAAGGTTGCAAGAATAAATTCCCTTTCCATAGATGGTAGGTGTTGAACCAACTTCATGAAGTGTTTATAGCTTAATCTGCATGTTGAAACTTATTATATTTGGCATCCAATTAGAGAATTCTTTGAATAGGCATAGAATCATAGAAATTCTTTAAATGTTTCTTGTTTTTGGAAGAAACTAGAGCGAAAAGGGGTTATTTTTATAACAGAAAATGTAAATGAGCTGTCAGATCTATAAAATGTAAGAGTTATAAGATGTTTCTTTCAACCTCCAGCTTAGTCATTAAAGTGGCTATTAATGAAATCTATACATAAAAAATAAGATGGCTTAGAAATACTCTTTTTAACTTGAAAACATCATTTTAAGAAAGTGCATTAGTTTGACTAGAAATGTATTACTGCTTTAGCTTTTAGTCATACATGTAAGCACCATGCAAAATAGGGCAAATGAAAGTTTGGATGATTTTTCAGTTCTCTTTTAAGGGTGACCGATCTGGTTATACTTTCTGGTAGTTTTGTCTGCTGTTTGAGGCTAAAGTATCTTGCACACTGGCAAGGAAGTAAAGGAAAAAAAATGCAAAACTATACACCTTGGGGAGGATTTTAAATTTGATTTTAAATTGACTATGATTATTGATGGAAAAGGTAACAATATAAATAATATATAACTAAAGAGAATGGGCAGCTGATAATAGTAGTTAAAGCAGGAAACAATAATTGGAAAGCCTTACTTTTGTTTGTGGCAAGTAATTTTTCTGGATGCATTACACTATGTCCAGCTCAGTTCTGGGATACAAAATGTTGTCAGAAGTGTATTTTTGTTAGTTCTATAACCATATATAAGCATAGGAAGTAGAGCAGGACAATTGATCTCCTGCTCATAAGCATGACATACAATAACTTATAAGGGGCATGACATTTCCTGTGATGATTTCTGATAAATTCCTTCACTAGCATTTACAAGAACATAAAAATATATAACCTTGAAGTGCTCTCCCTTAAAAATATATAGCCACATAAAATTACTGTCTTCCTTTTAACTTCACAGCTGTGGAGAAGCTGAAGGAGTCTGCCTCAGAGTCCCAGAATAGCAACCTCTGGATTATTGTTGGTGTGGCAGTCCCAGTTGCTGTGGTGCTCCTGATTGTTATCATTTTATACTGGAAACTTTGTCGAACAGACAAACTGGAGTTTCAGCCAGACACGATGAGCAACATTCAGCAGCGACAAAAGGTAAAAGGGGAAGCTGGGCTGAGAGGAATTTGACTATTCTGAGCAGAGAAGATTGTGAGAGTCTAGGGAACAACTAAAATAGTGTGTGGAAACGCAGTTTAAAAAGCAAAGAAAAAGAAAAGTCAAATGGCAGTTCACCTCAAGAATCCCCTAAGTGTTTTATTTGTTCTCTGAGGTATATGATGCTGGGTTAGATAGATCATCCTTCTGAAATGTGGGCACTGAGGCTGAAAGGAACCTTTCTTTATCACTTCATTTCAAGGCTTTCAGCTAGGACTGAATAAGGAGAAATGTACTGAGAGTTGAATCACTGACCTTGTTTTTTGCAGAGGGATGAATTTTTCTTTGGAGACCTTCTGCTAAAGTAATTTGACAGCTAAACTGCACTATCCATTATACTTCATTCTGGAACTAGAATTTGCTAGAGCCTATCCTTGTTGCTCCATGTTATGCCAGATCTCATGTCACCATTGTGAGAGTCTGTTGCAGGACTAGAACTTTAATTACTGGATCTACATGGGGTGAGCATGTTAGACTTGAAGGACTGGGCTAGGATGCTGAGAAATTCAGTAGTTTTGTCTTTTTCCTGCCCAAGTCAATAAATTTGTGATCCAGGATTACCACAAAGGATGTATTCAGTAAAAAGAGTGAAAAAGTTACTAAAGAGTTAGAGATCCTGCTGCTCCTTTTCACAGCTGAAGAGAACCGATCTGTGTGTCAGAGATGCTTATTACTGACTATACCTTCAGAAGCATTATTAAAGGCAAAATAATTTGTCTCTGCTAATCCTGTGGTACTGTAGTCATGTTCTTGTGCTGTCACCTCATGTTCAGTCATACAGTTTTGCCTGTAACAAGTCTTGTCTGTACACCATGCTCTCTTTCAAGATAATTAATGATGTGAAAGATGAGAGAAGCAGAAAGCGATTGCGCTTCCAGAGCAGTCAGAACAAATCAATAGGAACTTCCACTTGCCTTGCCACTGCAGATTGAGTGTCAGAAAAGGTCTGCAGCAAGCAGATGAGCTTCACCCCCTGGTACCTCTCCTTACCTGTGCTGCAGTAGTATGTAACAGAGATTTGGATCAAAGTGGTTCCCCACAGTAGCTTTGGCTAATTTGAAAAGGGTCACACAAAAAAAAGGGCAAGAGAGGATCATTACCCTCCACACTCTATTTCATTACATATTTTTTCAGAACCTCTCCACCATCACCAAGCTTTTTGTAAGAAAGAATTTGGGTTGGGTTGACTGTTAGGACAGCAAGGTCTTCTGTAGTTTTACTTAGTTCTGGAAAAATCACCAGCTGAGTTGTTTTTCTCCACTGCTTCCACAGTATTCTTTATCTTAATCATTCATGAGTCAGAAGCCTCGAACTTGTTTATGTGCAAGTCTCATTTCAGTTCACCTAGGGAGCCTGTCACTTTGCCTTCTTTAGGGAAGTCACTGTAGGCAAACCAGAAAGAACCAGTAAGGACATCTAGTCCTATCCTTGTGCCAGTGAATGGCTCATACTTCAATACTAAATGAGGAAAGGCAATAAAAAGTGTCTTAAATTTTTATCGCTTACCACATCAAACAACTGGCAGAATCTACTTTGAAAAACACTTTCCTCTCTTGCCTAAGACCCAGAACAAAAGTAGTATTCTGCTTTTCTTTCTCAGTAGCAGGCTGGCTGTGGGATTTCTTCATGTCTTCAAACAGTGGGTTGGAATGCAAGGTCAGAATAGGGCACATTTAACAGACACCAAAGACCCCCAGCCAGTGACAATAGCTTACAAATGAATAAGGATATCTGGTCTGGTACAGCCCTTCAAAATTGTTTGTGCTTTTTATACTTCTTATTACAGTAAGTACAAAGAAATGGTCGAGTGAAATCATGTGATCAGGGTTTTAGGTCTGTAAATAAACTCAATATAAAAATGGACTCAGGCTCCCACTTCCTCACCCCACCCACAATTATTTCCATCCCCTCTTTACAGAGCTTGATGTTGGCAACAAAGAAAAGTGAAGGCTGTGCTGCATCTGTCAATGGTTAAAGATCTCAATTTTTCTCTTGAAATCAATATTTCATTGGTAAAAAGCATAAAAATGCATTTCTAGTGCTAGCCCTTCTCACTTCCGTTAATCTTTAAAATAAATTTCTTTTAATGTAAATATAGAAATGGAATGTATAAATATCAAATTCTTTCATTAACATATGTATGACATATCCATACTGGAAATAGAAGACAATTCTTCTGTAATACATCTACAATATGTTTTGCACTTGAAAGGGTGTGTTGGCTGGAAGATAAGAAAGCCAGACACCCTTTTCTTGCTCAGATGAAATAGGCTCTCATACTGCACTGATGGATCTCTGCAAATATCACCAGTTTGGGGTTTTTTGCAGTGTGTTTAATTAGGTGTTTTAACAATAACAGATCAGTGGGCAGCATGAGAATCTGTCAGAATTCACAAGAGCAGCTAATAGCAAATTATGTCACCTGTAACTTAAAAGCCTAGAGCAAGGTTGGGAGTGGGGTGAAGGGAAAGCTGTGTTTGTGCTTCACACTGCTGGAGAAAGACCTTGCCGTTGAAATGTCAAGGGAGATGACTCCTGTAAATGTATGGTAATGCAAATTACTTAAGACATAAACTTTGCAAGAGCTTTATATTCTCAGTTTCGAGTCTCGTTTATGAATTTACAGTCCCTTCAGAGAGATGCTTTCAAGAAATTACAAATCTTCCTGTATTCTGTAGTCTCATGTGTCATTCTATTTTCTCTTCTCTCCTTCTCTCCTTCTCTCCTTCTCTTTCCTTCTCTCCTTCTCCTCTCCTTCTCCTCTCCTTCTCTCCTTCTCTCCTTCTTCTCTCCTTCTCTTTCCTTCTCTCCTTCTCTTTCCTTCTCTCCTTCTCTTGTTCCTTCTCTCCTCTTTCCTTCCTTTCCTTCCTCCTTCCCTCCTTCCTTCTTCTTAACCATTGAATTCTGATATTAAACTCACACTTTTTTCTGAAATATTTTTCTGTGCTCTCCTGCAATGTAGTTACATGACTCTTTATTGTAATCTTCTATGTGTAAAGGTTTATTTGTGCAGAGTTAAGTATGATTTCTGTATTCCTGTGACAACCACTGAAAGTAAGTCTTAAGCTGCATACCCTCGCAGTGTGCCTTCTGATGAAGCAAACCAGTACCATTATCTATTTGTAGTAGAAGCCAGCATGCCTTTCAGGTGTGCCCTGAGGGTACAACTGTCTGGTTATTCCTCACTGAAGACTGAGATGAAGTTTTATTATGCTACAATTCAATCCTACTGGTTAGCTTACCATGCCAGCACAGCTATCCTGTTTTGGTACCTTGTCTTCTCTCTGAACATTCCTTTAGGATATTCGAGTCACGACACTCATGTGACTGTCCATAATAGCATATTTTCCATTTCAGAAGGCCATGCTGAAAAGTACTCAGATCCTGCAGTGCCAAACCCTTAGAAGTACCCAAGTTTGATTCTATATTATGTGCTGTAGCCGCCCTGAAATTGAGGTTGAGTCCAGGTTTGTTGCTTGTTCCCACCCTCAAAGCCAGATCACTCTCAAAGACAATATAGATAATAGCAAAGAAATAGCATTACCTTCTAAGGTGCTGACATGGGCAGAGTAGAGTGTATTCAGTAAAGGCCAATTCTGCAAACTGGATGTGCTTTGCCACTCTACCAGTTTCTGTTCTCTCTATCTTGCAGACAGGATGCCAGAAGTGTCATTCGTTAAAAAGGCTCTTGTTACTTTATACAAAGGATTTACAGAGAGCCTAAACTCAACCAATAAAAAGCTATGTTTTACTTCTGAAAGTCTGCTAATTTAATGAATATAAATATAAATACATTGGAAAGAAAATATTTATGGGAACTGATGCTAGCAAGAACAGGTTTGAAGATAAAGTAATTTTAAAAATGGACCTTGAAGAGACTGACTAACAAATCCATCTCTCTGCGTCAAAGCAGAATAAGCAATACCTGAAAAATACTAGGTTATCTCTTTCATTCTGGAGATCAGATGGGAAAACATGCTTAGATCAAATTTATTTGGACCCTTTTTAAACTGGGAGCTAAGGAAGCAGGTCAGGGCAGTAAATTTCTATGCAAGATTCATTGGTCTGTGCAAGAATAATTCTTCTTGAGAGATGGATTTAAGATATTTAAAGGGCACATCAAGTATTCATGACTTGTTCTGTTAGCCATAGCATCCTATTGAAATTCACCTTTATTGAGGTCTGGTGGATAAAGAGCTTTTTGCCTTTAGAAGTAAAAGGATATATAAGTGGCATTTTAAAGTTACAGAATTCTCTCTCTTGTTATTGCCTATATTGACTCCAGTGTTGGCCCACCTTGAATATTTTTCTTGTAAAGTAGTTGTGCTTCTTGTGGGCAGTTGATTTTTGACATGGATTATTTTTCTTTTCATGGAAAAAATGGGAAAATGTCTATAATGTTCCAATCATCATTCTGCTCTCCTCTGGACTACTGAAATTTTTCTGAAAACAGTTGCAACCCCTTTCCTCTTTCCAACAGAGGGAAAAAAATTATTTAATATCTTTAATGCAGACAGGGTGGGCAATATTATTTCTTTCTGTTATGAGTATTCATAGATAGCTACTGGTTCACCAGGGATTTCACTTTCCCTGCTGAGTATAAGCACTTAGAGAAACAAAGTTCAAATTCTTTTTGCTAGGACTTTCTAGAGTTTACTTTTGCTCTAGAAAGTTAGTTATGGAAGTGCTCCCTGCCTTCACAACCAGAATCTCACATCTGATGGCTTATTTAGAAGGGTTTTGGTTATCCTCCTGTGAGGGCTGAGCATGCTGAAGTCATTACTTTTGCAGTGATAACTTGGACCCAGTTACTTGTTCAGCTCCTGGGTTTTCCAAGGAATCATCTTTGGGGGTAAAGTCTATTTCTCCAGCCAGAAGTCCTTCCTCAGTGGGACCCTCTGCGTGTCACTATGGTTCTTTAAGACTGAGAGGTGTTTAAGGCCAGGCTGGACAGGGCACTGAGCAGCCAGGTCTAGTGGGAGGTGTCCCTGCCTATGGCAGGGGGGTTGGAACTTGATGATCTTTGAGGTCCCTTCCAACCCAAACTATTCTATGATTCTATGAATCATACAGTACCCTGCCTTCTCCTTGAGCAGTACTACAGATCATGTCAGAGATGGAGAGCTGCCAGTTTGCATCCTGTGCCAGCAAACCTCAGCTGATGTGTAATCACCTGGGGGACCTTTATCAAGCTTTGTGTGTCTGCTCTAATCAGTGCTGCTTCTGACAGTTGTGTGTCAATCACAGTTACAGGTAATGAGTCATGCATTCTGTCAGATGTCTAATAGGGGCTTGAGTGGATTTTTTATTTTTTTCCCCAAGCAGGGACATCTGATACCTGAATTTCCTGCATCAGGCATAACTTTACACATCTGAACTGAGGAGCTTTGCTTGTTATTGTGTATTTGGTAGACTACCCCTTGGATGCTTCCAGGATCAAAGAGGCCAGCCCTGCTGGAGGCTAAATACTAGGCTTCTGCTCCTGATAGAGAGAATTCCTGTGATGTTTTGACTTTCTGTAATGCTTTTGTTCGTTGGTGTAATGTCGAGGCAACAGCTCTGTACTGCAGAATAATTCCAGTCAAAAGAAACTCATGTTAAAAAAGGCAGCTGACACAAATCTTATTAAAAACTACTTGAAAACAGACAGGAGTTTCTGCATGAGATTCACATCTTTGCCTCTTGTTTGCATAACAAATAGCTACCTTAACTAACTAACCAAAATGCTGTCTTTTTGGAATTGGCAGGTAGATTGTACTGTTTCAGAGTCAATAGCAAGTTTCTAACAAGGAATGCAGGATTCAACATTAATTACTTCTCAGTGGTACATTTCTCTGAT
>VZTY01000071.1:5851-30474 GCA_013400935.1 Turnix velox
GGGTTCGTATCCTTCGCATTTGGGGGCTTTTTTTTTTTTTTTTTTTTTTTTCCCTTTGCCTGCCTGCATCCGCTCGCGGTTTTCTGATTTCTTTTTCTCACCCAACTCACGTTTTCACCGGCAATAAATAAGGAAAACGAGAGAATTCCCAAAGGCTGACCAGGAGCCCCAGCTCCCCACGCGCAGGAGGCTGCCCTCTTTCAAACCTCACCGTGCCCCACGGATAAGGAAGGAGGGGGATGCCAGGAGCCCCGGCAGCGCCCCCGCCATTTTGGGCCGGGCCAGGCAGGGCTAGGGGCGGCCCGCCCGGCGCCGTGGCTTAGTTGGTTAAAGCGCCTGTCTAGTAAACAGGAGATCCTGGGTTCGAATCCCAGCGGTGCCTGGGTCCCTCGCTGGGTTAATCTTTTTTTAAGGAGGGAGGATTTGCCGCGTCCGAAAGCGCCACCACCCCTGGAAGATAAACGCAAACACTGCTGCTGCAGAACCTAGGGTTCTGCACTCAGAACCATCGGCACGCCGAGCTCTTTATTACGTAGGATCGCAGAATGTCAGGGATTAGGAGGGACCTCAAGAGATCCCCCTGCCGGAGCAGGAACACCTAAACCAGGTGATACAGAAAATTGTCCAGACGGGTTTTCAATGTCTCCAGAGAAGGAGAGTCCACAATCTCTCTGGGCAGCCTATCCCAGTGTTTCTGCCCCCTTCGCTGTGAAACAGTTTATTCTTGTATTTCTGTGGAACCTCCTTTTTTCATCTGTGCATAGCTGCAGCATTACTCCAGTTATGCAGAACGGGAAGCCAAACATTTAACGATGTTCTTTCGGTACCAGCCGTCTTTTACACCCTCAATCCCCTCAGTTTGTCACTAATGTGCCCTCCACCCCAACTAACATTGCCGCCTCATCCAAACAAACAGCAGCAGAATTTTGTCATGTTTAGCTCTGCACCAAAGCAACAAATCGCAGGGGACTGTAGCACACTTACATCTCCTGAATTTTCCCTGCTTCCAGACACGGCGGAGCTGCAGGACGAGGCTGCATATCTTTCTGTGATGGCGGCGGGGGGCGGCAGGAAGAAAGCAATACTAAACGAACAGTTCTCAAAAGAAACAGTTGGCCCGTACGGGGATCGAACCCGCGACCTTGGCGTTATTAGCACCACGCTCTAACCAACTGAGCTAACCGGCCCCGCTGCTACAGCGTTACCGAGCAACCTTCATGTCGAATGTTGCCCGTCGCCCGGTGCGCGTCAGCCTGACTGCGCCGGTCCCTCGCGGAAGGGCCCGCTTCGTTCTGCCGTGCCGCCGCCTCCGCTAAACAAAAACGCAAATGTGTGATGCCGACGTGCGCACTGCCCGCAGCTTCCTCCGCCGCAAACCCAGTGCCTGCCGTGCAAAGTTGTCGACACTTTCCCACCACCTCCGCAAACAGCAGGCCCTCGCCATAGCGGCTACAGGTCCTCAAAAGAGATGGCCGGCAAAAAGTGCGTTGTCAGGAGTGGGATTCGAACCCACGCCTCCAGGGGAGACTGCGACCTGAACGCAGCGCCTTAGACCGCTCGGCCATCCTGACCCATGCATCACCCTTTCAGGCCGGCTCCATTCGGATTCGGCTCAGTTCAGGCCCAAGGCCCTCAGACTTCATTTGGAGGAAGGAAAAAGAATCGTCGTCGTCGTCGTCCTCCCCCCGCCCCATTCCTTCATGTTAAGCGTTACTGTGAAGTTTCTTTTCGGAGAAAAGAATAGGACCCTACTCATTTTTGTTGGACAAAGATGCCAATACATTAGTTACCTCAATGAGCATTAATGTCAAACAACAACCCTGCTCCCAACATAATGTCTTTAAAAATTTGACCTTGAATACCAAACCCAGATATTCTTCACTTCTCGTAGCTGCATTTAAGTCACTGTTTCAGAAGACAGTATCTAAAGGGTGAGGTACTAGAGCTTCAGCATCAGCAGTTCTCTGAATTAAGCTAAATGTCACTTGCCCATCCATGGGTTGTTGTGGTTTCATAAGAAATACCAAAGGCCTTTTCTGGACCAAACTTCAGACAAACAGAATACAAACAATCGCCATAGTAATGTCTGATACATCTCCAACAATGACCCTGCACAGCAACAAAGCTCACATTCAGCTGAAGGCGGACACACACAATGACTGGAAAAAGGTGTGTGAGACATCATTTTATACTGTATTTAGTAATAGACCTTCCAGAGAGAAACCCTGGAAGGGCTAACTGTAGCTACAGGAAAAGGGAGAGGAGCTCCTTTCCTACAAGGAAAGACAGACCAGACACTGCACCCAAACTCCAGAGAAGAAACTACAGCCCAGGTTCTGATCATGTAAGCATTCAAGCCAAAATAATTTTGGACATTCAGTCCCTTGCTTCCTGTCTTGTGGAAGATGTCTTGATGTATTTTTCAGGAAAACAGCATGGCACACCACTCATCTGCCTTGCTATCTTCCCCAAACTGAGATGAAGGCTAAACTGCCCAAGTTGCTCAGCCTTCCTTGGTTCTGAGAGCTGCTCAAGGCACTCTCACCAAATTCATACACAGACAAAACAAACCAAACAATCATAAATTTAGTTTCTGTTTCATAGGAACCTGAAACACAGGCACAGAAACCTACTTTCCTGTTAGAAAAATAGTATTTTAAGCAGGAAAGATAAATTCTTCTCCTCTCAGATATCAAAAGTACTCCCTAGGAACAAAAGAAAAAATGCAGTATTAATCTAATTTTTTTACTTATAGTTATCTCACACAGCCATGTTAAAAAAATCTTTTTCTCTGTTTCCTTCATGCCTACCACTTCAGCCTCACCACTCAACCTCATGTGTGTCTGTCTTGTTCATTTAACTTATGCCTGTGCTTCTCTTGTCCTAAAGAGGAAAGTTTACTAACTAAAAAGCGTAACACAAGAAACCAAGCAACAATAAAGTATTTGTTTTAAGTATTTACTTGAAAATGTTTTAAAAACAATAGCTTAATTTATAGTTTTATTAACATTAGGTTATGAAATCAATTTTGGTATTAAACTGAATTCCTGATAACTGGATAACTGATAACAGAATAGTTATAAAAATGTAGCTATTTATTCAAAACATTAAAAACACCTTAAAACAGCAGCCCTTTGTTGAAGTCAGCACCATTACACATAGATATAAAATCACATTCTGTTGTGTACTGAAAAGGATAATTAGATGCCAAAGAGAGTCTGGAGGTCAGCCAACGTGAGCTTAGTGAAGGTCTCCTTTCTGCCTGACAACACCTGCTGAGCAAGAACTTTCTTCCTATTCTGAAGCTGGACAATCTTTTCTTCTACTGTTCCTTCACAAACAAACCTAAAATAAAAAATGCAAAAAGACACATCATCTCAACTGCTAGGAAAAAGTGTCAACAATATAATCAACACATGCCCAGTAAGTTTCCAAAGACTTGTCTCACATAAAAAATATCAGCCTATTATGTGACTGACAAAAATATACCTGTGTACAGAACACAGCTGTTCTCATATCCAGGTATTAGAACATTCAACTTTGGTCATCTGAAGCTATAGTAATTCTGAGACAAACTCCTGTAGCGATAGTTTTGATAAATGATAGCATGTTGTACTAAAAGCATTGTACACAGACCAGTTAAATACATTAGTTTCCAGTGTCTTTGAATTTGCTATGCATTTGCAATAGCAAATATGGCCCTTTAGCAATTACAGATGCTTTTTCTAAAACTCAACTTTTCCACTTACTACAAGTTCTCTATGTCTACATCCGTGGTATTAGAAAGTTCTAGGCTTAGGGGACATGGTGAAAAATCCCAACTAAGTAAGAGAAATTATTCATTGCCTGAATTGTTCTCAGGATTGAAGAGGATCATTCCCACTAAACCACAGGTTGAAAAACAGTAAAACTCTGTTAGCTATCAGGAGAGCAACATGAAGACAAGTGACACAGAGAACCATTTTCAGGTGGTCTCTATTTCAATGCCTGAACCCCAAGCCCATTATTTGATCTAGCTTTAAGTAAAGAAACAAGTCTTGAATCAAGGCCTTGTCTCAGTAACTAAAGCCAGACAGTACATAAACAGCAAGAGCCTCACTCCCTGGTGAGGAAAATCCTGACCTGTGTATCACAACATCCTTCCGCTGTCCCACTCGGTAAATGCGGTCGCATGCCTGGTCTTCAAGAGCAGGATTCCTACACGGTAAAGAAAGATAGTTCAAGGGCTTGTCATCAGGACTAACTGAAATATCAATGCTTCTGTGCTGGCCTCATTTACCTGTCTTTATAGCATCTCATTTTCTTCCTCAGCAGAACTAAAACTGCTCCCAAGTTATCTTAGGTTTATGAGCTTGCTCACCCAACATTCACCCTGTATTCAAACTGTATTTCCATCTTCCCTGGCAGAAGTATACTTTTGCCACACAAACTCAGCTGTGTGAATCAGACCACTGTTCCACATAGCCCTATTTTTCTGGCCAATAGTTACTACTCAGAGAAAGCTGACTAGCTGGTAAAGAAAGAGGAAAGCAAAGCAGGAAGGCAAACTCCATTGAAAGAGGCCTTCAATCAAGAATATCTGTATAAGAAATTATTCTGTTTGGCACACAGAATACTTCTTGGTGTAACTTCCATAATGTAGAAACATCTCCTTAATACTGCTTTTCAGCATCTTGGTTTTGTACTGAAGCTCACTAGTTTGCTTCATAAGTTCTCATGAGTACCATTCAGGTAAAAAAATAGTGATTCAAATTTTGATGAGAGACCAAATAAATACTAAGAGCTCATATGCACCACTGTTTTAGCTCTGTAAAACCCCAAGGTACACTAGCTATGCCTGTTTGCTGACTATGCTTAACACAATTGATCTGTTTTGAGATAAATTGCCTGTAAGCAGCACCGTACCATTTTAATTTCTGTGAGAAATTAAGCAGGGGCTGTGAAATCCCCAGTATCCTGTTGTGACACCGACTCGTTACTCACTTCTTTGGATAGCTGATATCCTCCTCTCTTTGTTTGTCTCTACAGAACCATGTTTCATAGCAGTGACAAACCAGGATGTCTGAGATCAAGGCTGTAGTGAAAACACTTTTTCACAACCAATCACCAATTCTTACTCTCAGCTAAGCACTTCCCTCCTAACCCAGTTGTATCAGACATCACAACAGAGGCAGCAAGCAGCATTCCCTGTATATATCCTCCAAAATGGAACTTTTATTTTGCTTTACCAGTGCATGTCAAGGAGAAAGAGGTGGTTTCCTCCAGTTAAGTTCAGGCCAACACCTCCAGCTAGCAACGAGATCAACAATACCTTCAAAAGACAAAACAGCATTAAGGAGCCTGTTTGCAGAAAATTAATTCTTCATATACTACACACATGCATTTGAACCAAAGGATGTTTATCACATTTTTATTACATGTATATATTTGGTATCTATTTCAGAGCTTACCATATGATACTTGATGAGGCACAGAAGCCTGGACAAGGATGTATTGATTCTGAGGCCAACATTCCATATATATCTCCCTGATACCTTTTTTCCCCCCCTTTTTAAACAGACTACAAAGAAGGACTAAGTTCAGTCTGTGTCCCATTCAAATGACAGGCCTCTCTGTTGCCAACAACAGGTTCAATCAGCATCAACTCAGAATTAACAATATTGATTACTTAAACACAGGCAAACTGACTGAAATTGTAGGCTACCCCTATCACTTTGCTTCCACCTAACCTAGTACTGAGAAAAAGATGAGATCCATCCTCAGAGGAGACAGCCTGTCCTGCCTCAATGAAAGTGTAATCACTATGAGCAATTAATTTGGATTCAGATGTCTTTTACCAGCTAGCAAGTTTCCTTCCCTTGACCAAAACTTCAGACTAGAAGCTCATCAGTATTTAAACACCACACAACCAACAGCAGCTCAAAAGTTAAAGAAGTCACCATATTTTGAATGTGTGCAAAACTATTATTTCTCTCAACCCAATCCCAATCTTCCTTTCTTTATACTGGGTAAGATGTATTCTTACTAATTTTTGCCTCATTCACAGATTCAGCTCTCATCCTCTCTTCTCAAAATTAGCCTTATTACAAGCATTAGTTTTGTCGCAAAACTAACAGAGTCTTACAGGTTCCTTGGCAAGCAGATGATACACAGAAAAAAATACCCTCCAATGCAAAAAATATGAGCTGGGAGCAACCAATCTGCTCTGAATAAAGGTAGTCCTTGTCCAGGTAAAAGGCTTGCCAGACTTGGGTTGATGGCTGAACTTGATCTGAAAGGTCCCTTCCAACCTAGGGGATTATTACTGTTACTATAATTAGACCCCCCATCTTCCACATTGCTCTCTGGCAAACATCTTTGAACACACTGACAACCTCTGAACCAGCTTCAGAGTCAGATGATCTCAGTACAGGAGGTTAACATCAAAAGGTTTTTTTTTTTTTAGCAGCTGTTCACACCTGTTATAAGGTGTAAATTTGTTTTTACAGTTACCTCTTTTTTGCTGATCTTGGCACCTAGAGTTCCAAATGCAAGTGGCACCAGCAAATGGAATCATGAAGTCAGCTATCACTGCTGCCCACAGCAGCACTATAATAATTTCTCTTGCCTGACTGCATACCTGAGGCCCTTTGGGATTATTATTGAACTCTTCTACCACATCCATTCTCTCTTTAGGATTGACGGAGCCATCCACTGTTGCATACTTCAGCCCCAGACGCTTGAGATGCACAGCCACAACTTTCAACATACTTGTCCACTGAGAGACAACAACACTGGAGAGAGAGAAAAGCGAGTTTAGAATAAGTTCTGTGTGTGTAACAGTGCGGTAATTGCAATTTCTCACCTAAGGAGAGACAATGATTCAGGCACTCTTCCCCACTGCAACCTAATGCCTTGTCTCATCCCAATTCAGAAACAGATTCACCCACAGGTGCAGCATCACAATCTCCCATGGAAGGCTAATTTCCAATAAACTTCAGACAAGTTAAATTTCTGACTTTCACCTTCATTTCTGGATTTTACATTGCTGTCTACTAAACACAATTCTGAGCTTTTTCTTAAAAATTAATCAACAGCAAACTTTTACTTCCTTGGGCCTTTTCCTCCTTTCCTTCCCACTTTTTGTATAAAACAGTTTGGAAGGCAATGATTTGACGACAGCTTTCTGGTAGGGCACAAAAGTAATGGTGTTGCCATTCTTATGGTGGGAAGATTTTTAGAAAAGAAAATTTAGAAAAAAAGCTTTCTACATAAAGTGCAACTCTGGAGTTGCCCAAAATCAGGACTTCCTCTTCCAATTCATCTCCAGCATAACACAGATCTAGCTACTTTGCAGCTACGGCACCTGTAAGAGCATTCTAGATTGTTTAATAAAAACAAGGAGAAAACTGGGTAACACTGCAGTCTAGAGTGGCACAAAGAAAGACAGAACTCACACAGTGAGATTTGCAGGGCTTCACTGACACCTAAGTCTGCACATTCCTTTACCTCCAACAGGTTCAGTTTTAAGGACTACTCTATTGCCCCACCTTTTCCCAGAGGTGATACAAGTTGCAGAACTGAGGGCAAATATTTCTCAGCACAATCAAATTATTCACAATTCTGTTTTTGAAGAAGAGTCCTCCAGGACCTCAAGGCTTGAGATTCCTCACACATCCCTTATGTTTACACTTACTAAACCTTAAAACAGTCTTCTTCATCTTGCCTTTTTTTTTTTCCTCCTTCTCAGAATCTGCTTTGAACTACTGCAGTACTGCAAATATTTTACCACATCAGGAATTTTGTATAAAATTGTTTTGAATTATTTCTGCTGCTGCCAAGACACATGCTTTTTTCAATCACAGTGACAAAAGCAAAGGCTATGTTCACCAACCTTTTCTGAGACTCTGAGTGATTCTGAATAGTTTTCAGTTCAGCCAACAGATGAGCTATCTGCAGGAGGAGATAAAAAAATTAGTCCACTTGCTGCATAGCTAGCTCATGCTCAGCTATTCACCATTAAAATAGGAAGTGATCAAAATAACTCTTCAACTGGGATTTTCTGTATGCTCTTGACAAGATATTTTAACAGTCATTAGTAAGAACACTCCCACCCTGGAAAACAGGGTTTAGAAAACAAATGATACAAGCACGTTTGATAGATTCCAATATCCCTATGAGAAGTCAAGTTATGGTCTCCTCTCTTCTTGCTGCCACCTTATTTTTTTCTAGCTCTTCACAAGCACCATGCTCTCAGATGCATGCTTTTCTAAACTTTTGTAAATCCAGTGCTCAAGACTGTCGATGACAGATTTTTGGGAGTCAGATTCATACAGCTTTATCGCAATCCTGAGAAGCTGGAGCATTCCAAAAAAAGGGTGCAGCAGACCATCAACCTCCTCAACTGATTTAATCTAAACTGCAAGTTTAGTCTTGATCTGAAGTTATCGAAGTGTGACAATTTGTTAATGATTTCAGAAAAAGTGCTGAATTCCAAGCTTCTCAAGAAAAATAAGAAATTCACAAGCAGAATACCTTGGTGCTCTCCCTGGTGATTTCAAAGATATCCGTTTTAAAAGCTGTGCCATTGAGGTAGACTGTTGAGTTAGAATCAGGAGTCTGGAGCTCAGACAGGGTCAAAGCACTAAGCTGTTCCTCAATGGAGAGGGAAAGGCCTTCACTGCTCAAGTTGACTTGGTCCAGAGCCTGTGAGAAAGCAATTTAATAAAAGATCGCATTCAAGCCTGTAGCCAAATTCAGTACTGATTCGCAGTCTTCATGATGTCTGCTGAGGATGGTAAATTTGAAGGAAGCTAAGCAATATAAAGAAAAAAAACTAATAAAAAATACTATTATGTCAGACCAGCAGTCTCTTTGGCTCCATATTCTGCCTTGAGAAGGAGCAGCTTAGGGAAAACATGCCAGCTCAGATATTCTCTGTTGTTGTCTGGTTTCCTCAGATTCCTCCTCCCATAGCATTTAATAACTGCAGGCTTAAAGATGGTAGAAGATAAATCCTTGCTTATTCCCTCAATGTCAGGACTTTGCAGCTGCTCTATATGACACAGCAACAATTCCTGAAAGATTAGACTACTTCAGTCAAGGCAAGTTCAGTCAAGGCACTTGTAGACCTCTCCCAACACAGGAGCTCTTTAAACACTTGTGGACTTGTGCACTTTTTTCAAAAATAGATTTAGATGACTTCTTTGCCATTAGTTTTGGGTTTGGTTTTGTTTGTTTGGGTTTTTTTTTTTTCCTTTTTTTTTTTAAACCCAAATAAAGGTATTTCCAGGGACACGGATGCCCCCATAGGTCATGCTGGTAACTCTTCAGTAGGAAGTATTCCTCATCTAAAATCTCTTAGGCTGTAAAACACATAGTCCTAGATATGGCTTAGTTCACAAACCCCTAGCTAAGAGAAGCAAGAATGTTAAAAAAGCCTGTTAACTTACACAAATACTTAAAACCCAACAAAATACAACACCAGTGCAATACAATGCAATTACCACTTTCAGCAAGGAGAGATGGCAGCAGCACTGACGGAGCCTCAGGAGCATGGACAAAACATGGACTGTACTTGAGACCTGGGAGGCACTTTGGGAGCCCGCTAGAAATTCCTTTTGACTGACCCCAAAATCTTGTGCAGCTGCCAAGGAAGGAAGACAAAACATCAAGAACAGGTATATCCAAACTCCAGCAAGAGGGCAATTATACCTTTATTTAAGCAGCAAGGTTTATGACCCAGGGAGGTTAAAAGATCTGTCCAGAGCCTCAAGAGTGAGAAAAGACTTTCGGAACACAATAGTAGGACTCTTTATGTATCAGGGGAGCGGCAAAACCTTTTCCAATGAACTCTTAATTCCTGATCTCATGGGGCCTGGTCTGTTTCCCCTCCTTAACTATACATTCAAGAGCCACTTCTGCAACCGTTCTCAGGGAAGGGTGTGCTCAAACCTTTCTCAAATGGGTTACCACCAGCATACTCTCTGCCTTCATTTTTCTCCTCTTGTCTCTTCAGGTAGGATTGTAGCGTTGACCTGGAAAAAAGAGACAAAGAATGGGATTTACATCTGGAAAAAAGGCAAGAGGAGCTCAGTTTAATAAACAAACTGATCATGCATTAAGGTAAGGATGGTTTCATTAACAACTTAGTCACAAAATATCACAACAAAATACCCAAGTTTGTTTAACCTGAATATGATCAAAACCAAGACGCATTCTATGAAGCACAAGAGGAAGCAAGTCTGCATTCTGGTACAGTTTGGGTACAATAGGCCCACTGGATAACGTTCCTCATATACATTTAAAGGTGTCCACTTGTTATTTAAAATTAAGGAAGACTCTTTACGACAACACTGTTGAAAAAAATCCTAGGAAAACACAAATCAGTGCTGGAGAAGCCAGCCTAATTTCATCCAAAGAAGTCATCTTGTGAAGCCAGCATAATTTCCATGAGTATCACAGGACAAAGAAGATAAATTCTCTCCTTTACAGGTACCAGCACATCATAATTTAAGAACTACTGTCACAATTACAAGTCTTTGGATTCTTGTAATCAATGAAAAAGGCTAGACTACATGTTCGTACAAGGCACAAAGGTATGGATGGAGAGAAAAAAAAACAAAAAAAACCCAAAGAAAATCAGTTTCAGCCATTACCAGAACAAGTAAAATATCTTCAAGCATGCTTAACAGGTAGTCAGGAAAAAAAAGAAAACAGGAATTTGTCCAAAGGCTCTTATCTTAAGTGGAGTTGTATTAACAATATCTCACAGCACTAAGAGACTAAATCCACAAAATGTCCCTTCTCATACCTGGATCTTGCAAATAGCACATTGTACACAGACTGCTCCTCTTCTGAAAGTTTTAACTGATGCAGCTGCATGCTACGCTGGGGCAGTGATACCTGAAGTAAGAACAGACAGGATCAGATGTAAATAGTGCAAAAATCTTACACAGCATCACAAATACCAGTGTATCAAGTTTTAACACGGTGTTTTAAGTCTCAGAAGATAATTATTAGAATGAAAGTTATTCACATGAATGCAATTATGACACAACAGAACTCCAAGTGGCCAGATGAATACTCACAATTAGAATCTTTATTCCAAATCATCGGACAACAACAGGCATGAGCAACTAAGCATTGACTAGTACGTACCCACCACAGAGAATTAGTTTATCACATTGTAAAAATGGCTTTTAAGTTCCCAATTCAGAATCAGAGTACCAAAACTGCATCTTTGAAAGGCTTACTGACACACCAATGATCTAATGCTCAGTATAACACAGTTTAGCTTTCAGCATTATTCTTTACTATGTCCCAGGTATGCACCACATCCATTTGACATGCAGCAGCTTTGATTATCAGAGTCCTGGGCTAGCTCAAAGACCTAGATTAACTTTATACTAAGTGGACATCCGCTTGCAATTACTTAACATATTCTCCTCCATATGTGATCCATAACTGAAAAATCTCATTCTTCTTTATATTTCTGCTTTCTGGATAAGCAAAGTTCCCCACAGGCATTCAGCTCCTCTTGCTCAAGAGACTGCAGTAGACAGGAGCTTATAAACGTGCTAATGCATGTAAAGAAATGACTGGCTGTTGCAAGGAAAGCAATGGAATGATTGTCTAGTTATGGAGGGTGAAGTTCTTACCAGGGGCTTGCCAGTTGAATCCAGCTGGTCCTTAGTTCTCCGTAGTAAGAGGCTCCTGGATAAGACATTCAGCCTCTCTCCTCCCTTTTTTGTGTTGTTATCTACTTGATACTTCCACACCTTGTACTCATCAAAAGGAGAGCAACGTAGGAACCTACAATATGATGAAATGAGACCTCATACTAAGGGAAGAATTATTCTGTATGACCAGGATCAAATACCTTGCTATCCAAAATGAACAGTTTCCAGTTTAGCCACCACTGCTAGGAGCAGTAGAAGACATCCAGTATAATGATGCCAGTAACTAGTTTGCTCAAGTCTTACCATCACCAGCACAGTGAAAGCATCTTTCTAGTTCCATACCCATTACTTCCACTTCGCTTGTTGTATCTCAAGCATCACCAGCAAATGAAGGGCATCAAGAAGCATGGGCACTCACCAAAAAGTATATTAACTGCTGCTGCAAATTCTTGTACCTCTTAATTGAAAATTTCAGTTATCCAAAATAATTTCAAATTTAAGTGGTCTCTGGTTCTCCAGCACCTTTCATAAACTTTTTCTTCACAGTAACAAGGAGCATAAAGCTTAACATGTTTGTAATTTGCTTAGAGAAACCAAGGCTTTCCTTCAAAGCCTGCATAGCACAACACTCTTTAATAAGGTTCTCTCAGGTTGTCCTGATAAGAACAAGGATTATGGCACAAAACTTTCATTCATTCAAATTGGTTTTGTGGATATTTATCTCGGAGACATAGGAAATATGAAGTAATGCTCCCTTTGTCCTTTAGGAAAGCAGAATAGCTTCATGACACATTAGATATGTGGTCAGCCTTGCACAATACCTCAGCCACAGGCTTTGCAATCCAGTGACTGAACTGTTAAAATAACTAGTTTGGTTTTCTCTTATTTCATAGAAACATTTCAAACTAAGAAACAACTTCAGCATTTCATTAGCCAAGAACTACTGGAATTGGAGCCCTGTCTTTGTGTTCACATGCAGCCTGCTCACCTCAGGAGAGAGTACATGTCTAGCAAGTTGTTCTGTATTGGTGTCCCGGTGACAGCCCACCTGGCATTGGCTCTCAATTTGCACACAGCTATTGAGGTTTGTACCCTTGGGTTTTTAATGTTGTGAGCTTCATCCAATATCACTCGAGCCCAAGCTACCCTGAGTAGAGGGGAACAGGGAGATGGCCCACTCTGAAAGCAAAAAAATTACTATTAAAAACTATTAAAAACAATAACCTTGCTAGGCCACAAGCATTTTTCCATCAAAAAGCATCTTCTTAATATTAGCCATCAGTAATCTGAGCTCTTTCTGTCATGCAAGAGGTGCTTTCAAAAAAACTGTCTCCAAAGCTCCCATAAAATTTCCTAAGACTAAGAATACAGTGTATGTCTGTGCTTGATGACAATTTGTAGTATTTTGCTAGTTTTTATGCTTTTAACATTTCACTGCCTCTTCCTTCCTAATAGGTATTCCGTATCAGTAATTATTCACTAGGCTATGGCAAAAGGATGCATATAATTATTCTATAAGGGCATATCCTGTACTTTTAAATGTAGAATATCTCTATGGCTTTATAGGCACCACCTCAAAGTTTCATGAAATTCAAAGGCCTGTCTGCTTTAGGAGCAAGACTGCACCAGTTTTCTGGTAGTTTGAAGTGATGGTGGTTCTTCAACAAAAAATACCAATAGAAGATTCTAGTGTACCTTCACAGTCTTTTCAAAAGAAGCATGGCATTCATCATTGCTTTTAAAATGACTTATTTAAGATATATCAACTACATATAGTAATAGAAAATACAGTACATGGAATAAGATATTTGTAGTGAATATTCTCTTCTCTTCCTGTACTTCACAGAACTTTCTCTCTTCACTTTTTATTGGGCAAACTAAACAGGAGACTAAACTATTTAGCCAGCTGCTCACTGTAGCATAAGGTATTGCTTGAAAAGATGATTCACAGCACCTCGGAACAAAATGTTAAGGCAATCCTCTAGCAAAAATGTGGCTTCTTACCACATCATGGTCCTCAGCAGGGACTTCCCCCTCTTCTTTGCTTGTTGGAACCTCCTTGGAGAGAATGCTGTAGGTTGTGACAACAACATCATATCCAGAGAGCCTGCATAAAAGTAAAGTAATACTTAGGAGCAGGAATATATGAAGATTCATTTTGCAAGGCAGACAAAACATGCTCAAGGTTTAAGAACATGGTTCTACAAGAGCTGAAATGCTGAGTTTTGTAGAAAACTGAGCTTCACAAAAGTCATTGAGGAAGGGCACACTGTTTATGTTTACTGGAAGCAGATAGAGCAAGCTCAAGAGGACAGTGGAAGTCCTCTTCAGTGGTACAGAACACACATCACATGAGATGAATGCTATTTAAAATACTACATGAGGAAATACTGCTCAGCATGGCCTAAAGTGGTGCAGAGAATTATACATGCAGCTAAAAAAACCAAAATAAAATAAAACCACAAAGCCCAAACAGGGGAAAAAATGCCACTAAGAATCTCTGCAAGAAAAATGTTTCAGAGAATGTAGCCTTTTTTTATTATCAGGAACAGCAGTAGCCTGTACCACCACCACTTAGTGTGTGTACAGGCCATAAAGGTTTTGACAGAAGGCATCAATTAGCCTTACCTGGATCATCCACATTTCCATACTTCCATCATTATACAGCCTCTGAATTTCAACTCTCATATACACAACCCACTGCTAGGAAGTATCTTACTTTTCTCAGTCATCTGCATGGTTTAGTACTTACACCTCTGCATGTTTATCTCTGTTTGGCCCATGGTACAAATAGACCCTCAGTTTGCCACAGCCCACATGTCTGTCAATCTCTTTCTTCCAGTGATGGATCAAGGATGCAGGACAAACGATTAAAGTGCCGTGGGAAGGGATAACAGTGGACTCTGTGGGAAAACAGTGCAGACAGGTTTTAATGTCTTCACATTATGCTACAATAAACACAGAAGATTTGGAAAGTCACAACAATTAAAATTGATCCACTTTTCCTCTGAGCACAGAGGACATTTTTACATTGCATTTCTGTTCCGCTCAGAGTTATGCTATATATCAGTGTTGCTTCCTTTGGATAAACTCAAAGGTCAGAGTTCAGGAATTAAGTCTGATCTCTCATGAGAATACAATACCACGAAGTCA
The DNA here is from genome assembly GCA_013400935.1 of Turnix velox. Taxonomy (NCBI): domain Eukaryota; kingdom Metazoa; phylum Chordata; class Aves; order Charadriiformes; family Turnicidae; genus Turnix; species Turnix velox. Next base: position 20,665 of record VZTY01000071.1, read on the forward strand.
GAAGGAGGGAAGCAGTAACTAAGTCCTTGAGCTACGAAAACTATGTATTAACTTAAAAAAAAAAAAAGACTTATTTCAAAATAGCATATGCTGGCTTTAACTGGTTCAGGAAAATAAAAAAATAGTAAATCCCAAAACAAGATACAGGAATAAGTTGGAAAATCTACACATCCAGTGGAAGAACAAAAACACCGATCAAGAGAAAGACCTTACAAGTGGGCACAGTAAGCATTAAGCTCAGTACAATTTTTTTTCCAAAAGGGAAGTAAGTACAGATAAAATCTGTTGTTTATCAGACATTAATCTATAATGCTTTTAGAATTTCAAATGGCACTGCATCATAATGTTATTTACTGTACAATGGAAACAATTGTGTACCATTTTTGGATAGCCATATTTCTAACACCTCCTTTTTTTTCTCTGTCTTCAGCTGCTTCTGGGCCAGAATGAGAGCAATCATCGTTAGAGTCTTCCCCAAGCCCATGTCATCCGCTGAAAAAGAGACATACAGAAACTGTGATGACCTGAGAAATGAGGTCTTCTAGCTGAGATCTACATTGAAATCAATACTGCAACAGAAACTGACCAGGGGAACCTTAGAAATAAAGATGTACAGATGACCATATTCTGGGCATGATTTCATTACGGCTGTAATTAGTCAAAGTGTACAGAAAACAAAGCCCCGGCAACATGCCTACAAAATAACCAGTTATTGGCCTCAGAGTAAGTCATATGCCAAACTGTTGTTGCCACATAACTGTCCTCCAAAATCTACTTCCCTGTTCTGTTGCTTACCAAGAATTCCTCCACACGGCCTCTGACTCTCTCTCCACAGTAGCCATGAGAGTGCCTGTTTTTGGTGGTGCAGAAGTGGAACCTAAGGGAGTGAGACAGAGGATTTGAAGCAAACACCCTGCAAGGTTCAGACACTACTGCTTCCTGTACAAAAATTTACAGTTGAATTGTCTTACTACAATCTTACAAAAAGGAGTTTGCCTACCTATTTCCCACATGGACAGGGATACCCAAGATGAGCCGCTCCTGCAGACAGGAAGGCAGCAATACCATACACCTGTCTTGCCAATGTTTAATGCACAAACCAACCCAGCATCTTAGTGTTCTGAGGGCATGCAAAGGCAGCTCATCCAGGCAGAAAATGCACCTGAGCCTATCTTGCTTACAAGATAGCCATTGCTATCAAGGAGAGGGATTTAGAATATTTCTCCTTTTCTCTACAAATCTAAGGACCCTACAGACTCTTAAAAGCATCATAGTTTAACCCTGCTGACAACTAGGATCACAGAGCAATTCACTCACTTTCCCCAGTCCCAGTAGGGTAAGGAGAACAGAGTGAGAAGAAGGAGCAAAAAAAGCTTTGTGGTTTGAGATTATTACAATTTACTAGAACAGTAACAGAAAAGCAATAGTGATGATAACAATGGTAAAAGAATATAGAAAATAGAGTGATGCAACACAGATTGCTCACAATTGATTGCACTAATGAGCAGCGATTATGGATCCCCGCTCCCCAGTCAGCCCCCATTTATATACTGTCAGCTCCTATGGGGAGCTGTAAACATTAATTACTGTAAACATTAATCAGCAGCAACTAAAAACGTGTGTGTGATCCATACTATTCCCATACTAAATCCAAAACACAGCAGCTGCTAGGAAAAAAACTAACTCCATTCCAACTGAAACCAGGACAAAAATACAGAGAGACTGCATACTATCATCAGGAGACACTAAATGCCCTCCCCAGAATAGAAAAGATCCCAAGAGGATCTGCCAAATGACACAACACATACATCAATGCATCATCTTAGAGAGAGGCACGTGCCTTTCAATGTCTTTAACATAGCCTCAATTATGGGTTCTGCTCCACCTGCTCTTTGAATAAACTACTCCAGAGTCCATTGGGTTGCATGAACTCAATCACCTGCAGCACTTTAAAAGAAGACATGAAAAAAGAGCAATAAAAGGTTCTCAGTTTGTTCCTCACTTGAGACCCGCTTCTGCTCTGCCAAATGTTTATGGGTTGGTTGCTTTGAGGCAGTATTACTTCATTCAAGCACTAAATATTCTGAAGACACTGCAACAAGAGGTTAAATTCCTGGCAGTTAATTAGCATGTTTCCTTCCATCAGGCTGAAACCTGCAAAATTCTTCAGAGTGTGAAAGGATTCTCTAGGGTATCACCTCTTGGTGAAGGAGAAAACAGGAAACATTTAGTTTGTCAGCACAACATCACTAACTTACCTTCAATCCAGAGGGGTCTTCAGCTACTGTCTGCTCTGTTGGACAGGATTCTAGAGATTTGTGAAGATGATTAATAGCCTCACTTGTGGCATTGTGTACAGCCTGGATGCGGTCTTCTGTCATTCTTCCTCCATATAGATTCTGCACACCATAGTTCACTGGAAAGATACCAGATTAAGCATGAGATATGTTTACTAAGCTAACTTAAGCAAGAAGAGCTTTAATCTCAGAGACTGACCTCAATGGCTACAGATGCAGCTCACAGTAACAAAAAACATTTAGTACTCCTATTGATTATCCACAAATTGCAGGATTATTTCTGAGACAGTCCTCACCAGTGTTATTTCTAATGGGAAAAAGCCTTTCTGTACTTACTTCCAAAACTGTGACCACAATATTCACTGGAACCCAAAGCTGCAGCAGCAGAGGGGTGACTGTGTGAGACTGAAGAAGTTCTTGCTGTAGGATCCTGGAGTGGGAGTGGCGTTATCAATTTTGTTCCACCTGGCCTGTCAAATGGGTTAAGAGGAGATTCCTTGTGGCTGCCACTGCTTGTGCTATCCTCCCCTTAAGAAAGGAATCACAAGTTTAAAAGGTTGCACAACAGACCTCAGATCCTTGCATTACGGCCCAGAAAAGGGGCTTAATTTTCCAAAATATAATTATGCAGTCACATGGATTGAACAGCAGGTTACCATCTCGCATGGGCCACTAGAACTACTAACATGCACACTCTTAGCCTCCTCCTAGCTGACAGGCAATGCCATTCAGCTCAAGTCTCAATCTGAACTTTACAACAGTATGATCAAATTAAACAATTCTGCACACTTCCCAGATGATGTACTGTTTTTAAAGATATCTTTCCAGTCAATCTTTTACTCACAAAAACTGTCAATACTGCTGAGAACAAATGGGCTAAGAACTTGAGGTTTTATTTCCTTCCTGGAAAGGACTGCCTTGCTTAAAAGCAGCTATGATATAAAACACTGGGATTGCATGTGTCTGGTGTCCTGTGACTTACTGCTTCCTTGCTAGAGACCTTCATTTTCCAAAGCTGTCAAACTGGGTATTTTTGTCAAGATTATTGGTATTATGATCACAAAGTAACTCTCCTGATGGTTGTACAGGTAGCTAAGCAAAAATGTCTCTCTTCCACAGGTGATTAAGACAAATTAATAGATTAGGAAATAACTTTACAGTAACAGCATGCTGGAAGCTGCTTATCTTGTATCTGGTAATTGAAATATTCAGACGCAGCAACCAATATGCACATAAGCAGCATGGATGAATACTGCAACAGCAAGGAAGTTAACACTTCACTGTCAAGTTCACAGAAAGACATCTGCATCAATCACTTAGCCAAAGTTTAAAAGAGAACTAGCCATAGGACTTAACTATGGGTGGAACCTTCCTTGGAAAGCCACCACACCTCAGAGGAAATGCCTGGGTTCTTCTTCATCCTCTTTGCAACTAGTATTTTTAATCTTCAGTGAATCTCAGCAGACAAACTTCATATAGACCACATGCCATTATATATGGCATGCTTATAAATTTATGCTGTTTTTCCTCAAAATTAACAACTATAGTAAGACAAACTGTTTTGCAAAGTTCTGGGGCAAAAGAATTTAAGGCTACCTTTTTCAGTAGTATCTGCTGTTGAAATATTAAGAACACTGAGTGCAGCTTCCAAATCCTGTACTTGCTTTAGTAACCTTTCTCCTTTATCTGGCAGCAGCTGAATGTTCACTGTAGCCAATGTACTCTGTAAAGCAAAAAAAGAATCCAAAACATGAGCATGCTTACTGGTTTCCCTGTACCAAGCTGTCTGCCAACAGAGAGTAACCATGTCAGAACTTTAAAAACACTATGCCACAGTAATTAGTACTTTGCTACTGTTCCAAAACCTCCAAAAGCATTTCAGTGACATTTAGTGTGATTAAACAGTCTTTTAGCAAAAAATAAATTAAGCAGTGGTATACTTCAGAAGAAATGGAAGGATACAGGGCCTCCACCCTTTTGTGAAACAGGATGAACAGGTACTCACGCGACTCAGACAATGTTAACATCTCTCAAAGCACTCAGTCAACCTACTTACACGTTTCTTTCTATAATAGCAGAAACAACTGTTCTATTTCGTTAGAGGTTCTGTTCTAAGCTTAGGCAAACAGAGGGTTTTATAATAAAAACTATGGCACATAGGTATTGGCAATTATTTAAAAAAAGCAAACAGACAGATAGTTTGTTTCATTTTGGTGTGGGTTTTCATGCCAAGATCACTCTTACCTCACAAGGCCATGAGAGACTACCAGGAACAGACAAGTTATTTAAATAGGTTAACCAGGCATTCCACTGTTCCATTGTATGCAATTTGCATTACTTCTGGGTAAAAGACAGACACAACCTCAGGGAGGCCAAAACTGAGCACCCCCAAATGCAGGTTGCAGTTAATTATGAGTATTTATCTCATATTTGACCTAAAACTACTAACCTGTGCATAGGCTGAATTCCCTCCCTTGCCCCATCTTCCTAAACCACTCAAATATTTTGAGTTTCTGCTGTGAGGTGACACTGTAATTCTGATACCTGTCACAATGGAAGACATCCTGAACAAAGAACAAAAAAGACCCCAAGGGGAATAACAGTTGCAATAAACTACCTTCTTCTGCTTCAGCTGGACTGTAAGATGGTTGTGAAGAGCCTTAGGGTCTTGGGGTCCTTCCACATGATGTGACGCTGCAGCTCCTGGCAGAGATGTCCCCTGTATGCTCTTCCCCGATTTTCCTGAAGGAACCTCTCTTGATTGCAAACCCTCAATTGATTTCTCAGGTTTACTTTTAGTTGATGTGGAATAAACGAGCCCTGCTTCATCACTGTCACTGCCACGAGCAGGCTTTTCTAGCTCTGACTTGACCTGCGTCTTGGGCAGCACTGCCTCTGCTGCTCCCTTCAGAGTAGCACCTTGTGATGTCGACTGTGGCACTGAAGGAGCAACTGCATCTTCTTCAGAAATCGGTTTATTTTCTCCATTCTTCTGACCAGTGTATACTTTCTCCTTGGTTTCTTTATTCTCACAGCTTTTTAAACATTTCTCTCCATGCTGCTCCTCCATTGGAGGCTTGGTACTTGTACATTGTTTTCCTTGACTTAGTGGAAAAAGTTTTGATCTCCTACCTGCCTCTTTCTCCACACACTCAGAAGGCTTCCCACCATTGCCACAACATTTCTCTTCCTCCAAAAGAGTGTTTTTACAAGTTTCAGAAAGACCAAGCTTAGGTNTGTGATCCACTTCTTTCAACATATTTCTCATGAGCAGAAGCAAGCTTCCCACCATTGCCACATTTCTCTTCCTCCAAAAGAGTGTTTTTACAAGTTTCAGAAAGACCAAGCTTAGGTTCAGACCCTTTGCTTTCCTTATGTTCTGGATCAATCCTATTTCCCATGGATTGCTTTTTAGTTTTCAACCCTTGTAGAGGTTCTTTATCTACAGAGGAATCAGAGGGCGTTTTCTTTTCTTTATGTGACACCAGCACGGTCTTTTGCTCCATTTTAAATCCTTTTGCTTTACTTTCCTCTACTTTGCCTTGATTAATTTGTTTCCACGATGATGGTTCACAGTTCTTGTCTATCACTTTGAAAGGATTTCTTTGTTCAGCACCACTGATGAGAGGTGCTGTATTAGGCTTGGATTCTAAGGCTTTTGACACTTCATTGGCTTTTGGATCCTGCAATACATATAAGTAAGTAAGAGTAACTACGAGTAAGTATGAATGTACAAATCATTAAAGCCTGCTAATTATACACACAACCAGATCATCCCAAATAATACTTCATCCTTGACAAACATCTTCATCTTTCCTAGCATTTTAAAAAGTTTCAGAAAAAAAAACTTATGATGGAAACAAAACTGCTGGTTTCCCCCCGTCCCTCTTTTTTTTTTTGGTTTTTTTTTGTTTCTACATTCACATGGTTCATGGGTATAAAATCCCAATAGCATACTCATCAAGAAAAGAGGACAACTGGAGATCAAATCCAGTTTTCTTTTGGGACTGGAGAACAGAAATTACATCACACAACTTAGAAGTAAAAGACAACTCATCTAGACGACACTTTTCATCCTGAAAATAATAAACTCCCCTACTATGTAATCTTAGAGGTTACTACGGTATTGCAAAATGACACTACAAAACAAATAAAACATTCATACCTGCCATGGGACATTTCCACACCATTTCTTCCCATTCAACTTACTTTTCAGGCATCGGTAAAACAACCTATGAAAGAATAAAACAAGATTTGAACTAAAGAGCCAGGAAAGCAACTCTAAGAGGCCTTGGTTTCAGCTGAGATAAGGGTTAATTTCATTTTCTTCTAGTGGTTGCTGTATGGTATGACAGGAATATCAACGAACACATTGAGTTGTTACTAGGTGATGTTTATACTAGTAAAGGACTTTTATCAGCTTCCTATAGAAGCTAAGCAGGAGCCTACACGAGACAATGGAATATTCCCTACCACTGATACACTCAGTTTATAAATGGAGAGTTGGTCATGGGAGGAGGGGAATCTTCAATCTCTGCTCAGGTTAGGCAGCTCAACCAATTCACTGCGCAGTCAGAGTGACCGTTATTATTATTATTTTCCTTTTCCCTTATTGTTCTGTTAAACTGTCTTTAACCCAGCATGAGGGGTTTTTTTTGTTTTTTTGCCTTTGACCCCCTTTTTTTTTTTCCTTTACCCTTCTGGGGCAGAAAAGGGGGCTAAGTGAAAGGTTGCTTGCAGGGTTAAATCATGTCACATAAGTTGTTTTTTAAAGTACTTTGCATCAAAACCACTGCAGATAAGTCCTCTTGATCTGCACTAGACAATTTTCTGCATAGGAAAAGGCCACTAACATTGCCAAGAAAGCTTTTACAAAAGCATGATTCTCTGCACAAAGATTCCTCAGGGTTTGGGTTGGTTTTTAATTTTAACAAAAAATTAACTGTTTAGACAAAATATTGTCAATGTTGAGAACCTCAGAAACATGGGGTGATTTCAAGGTGTAAGGAAATAGCTATTCTGTTAAACTGCAAGGGCTCTTTACAGTAGCCTGGGAACAGAGAAACTTTGGATATGATCTTTTTGAAATTGGTAGGATTGCTGCAAGAACCTTGTCAGAATTTAAATTGGTGAATTTCATATAATGACTGGGAGTCTTGGATAAAACCAATCACAGAGCCATGTTACATACTGTAATAAACCAAACATAGGCTGACTAGTTAGGTTGATTCCATGGAACATAACTGCTAATAAAAGTAGTGATCATTTTGAAACACTGTAAATAAAGGCCTCTAGGCAAGGAAAAGGCTTCTCAGTTTTAGAAGGAAGCTGCAAGTCAGCCACTAACAAACAATGCAAAATGTTCAAATATGTGAAACAAACATTTTTTTCCTCCGCTGTAAGTAACTTACTGGTATTCATCTGTGTTCTGCTGTACCAGAACTTGCAGCTCCACCATGCATCCCTCATGGATCAAGCAGTGAGAAGCAGGAATGCTGAAAAGAGGAAAGGAAAATAAAAGCAATAAGGACAAGACAAACTGCACAGGAAACAACAACAATAAAATCAGTAACTTGCAGCAAAACTGAATTGTAGAATGACTGGAGTTGTAAGGGACCTTAAGGATCATCTAGTTCCAAGCTTCGACTAGATTAGGTTGCTCAAAGTCCAGTCCAGCCTGACTTTGAACACTTCCTGCGATGGAGCATCCACAACTTCCCTGGGCAATCTGTTCCCGTGTCTCACCACTCCTGCAGTAAAGAATACATGATCCATGTCTCCCCTTTTTCAGTTTAAAATGATTACTCTTCATCTTGTCACTACACTCTCTCATAAAGAGTTCCTTCCCATCTTTCCTGTAGACCATCTTCAGGTACTGGAGACTGTTATAAGGTCTCCTCAGAGCCTTCTCTTCTCCAGGATAACAATCCCAACTCAGCTGTCTTCATAGAAGTTCTCCAGACCTCTGATGATCTTTATAGCCATCCTTTGGACGTACTCAAATAAATTCCCACCCTTTTGGTGCTGACGATTCCAGAGCAAAATGTGACACTCCAGGTGGTGTTTCACCGGAGCTGAAGGGAGAGGCAGATCACCCCACTCGACCTGCTGACCTCACTTCTTTTGATGCAGCCTAGGATAGAGCTGGCTTTCTGGACCGCTAGTGGGCACTGCCAGCTCATGTCGAGCTCCTCGTCAACCGACACCCCCAAAGCCCTCTCCTCAGGTCTGCTCTCCATTCATTTTCCACCCAGCCTCTACCTATGCTCGGGATCACCACGGCACAAATACAGGACGTTGCACTCGGCCTGGTTCAACTCCAAGAGGTTAATTTCAGAATACCTCGCGGAGGACTCTGAATACTTCACAAAGACGACACGACTAAGAAAATGAAAGTTTACAGCTGCTGACATGGCACTGAATTTCCCTCAGAAGACACACGCAACAGGAGGGGCGACCTCTCCTGCCCCCATCCCCGGCCCTCCACCTACCTGGCCGGTAGGACGAAGCTACAGGGCGCCGAGTCCTGCGCTCCGCACACGTAGAAGCTCTTCCCTTTGTTGGGCCCATCACGGACGCCCGTCTTCAGGAAGCAGAGAGATCCTGCAGGGCGGAGAAAGGGGGAAACCGATCAGAGCGAGAACACGAAACCTCCCGTACCCACACCTCCACTTCCCCGCCGCCCCTCACCGTGCTCGTCGCAGCGAACAACCTCCATAGTCGGCCGGAAACCACCGTTGTTGAAACCATCCAATCCCACCCCGCTCATTGCGGGCTGCCCAACCGGAGCGGGGCGCCGGCGCTGTCAATCGCCGCCCCACTGCAAGGCCCGTCGCTCTCCACCTCCCATTGGCGGCCGCACCCCCGAGCGGGCCGGCCAGAAGGGCGGGGAGGCGGGGCCTTCGTCACGACGCGATCGCCGGCCCTCCGAGTTTCCCAGTTTCGTGTTCCGGAGCAGCCGGCGGTACCGAAACACCTCCCCGGCGGGGAAAGAGGGGTCTACCATTCAAGATGCCTTCCCTGTCCTCTGGAGACAGGTCCCAGTGTGCCAGGTTCATAGAATCATAGAATAGTTCGGGTTGGAAGGGACCTTAAAGATCATCGAGTTCCAACCCCCCTGCCATGGGCAGGGACATCTCCCACTGGATCAGGCTGCTCAGTGCCTTGTCCAGCCTGGCCTTAAACACCTCCAGAGAGAGGACATCCACAACCTCTCTGGAGGTTTCACCACTCTCACTGTAAAGAATTTCTTATATCTAGCCTGAATCACTGGTGAGACCCCATTTGGAGTACTGCGTCCAGTTCTGGAGCCCTCAACACAGTTAAGGGCATTGAGCTATTGGAGCGGGTCCAGAGGAGGGCCACGAAGATGGTCAAAGGGCTGGAGCAACTGCCCTATGAAGACAGGCTGAAGGAGTTGGGGTTGTTCAGCCTGGAGAAGAGAAGGCTCAGGGGGGACCTCATATTAACTTATCAGTACCTGAAGGGGTCCTACAGAAAGGCAGGGGAAGGA
>VZTY01000071.1:30605-43005 GCA_013400935.1 Turnix velox
GATCTTTAAGGTCCCTTCCAACCCGAACTATTCTATGATTCTATGAATGTTTGGGCAGAGTCTGGACAGTGAGGTACTACCCACATAAGAGGCAGCTCGACTTAAGGACTACTTTTCCTGGATCTATTAAGTCTATGGGAAACACTCTTCCTGGTGATGTGGAACAAAATGGCAAGAATCAACAGACATGAGTGAGAACAAGGGGAATTCTCTCTTAGACTCCAGGCAAAAAATTTTTGTGCTGTAGTAGGGCAGTTAAGTTCAGTGCCGTTAAGCTCGATGTACTTTCAAATATTACAATACTCAAGTTGAAATGAAAAAAAAAAAAAAATTAAGTTGAAAGAACCATCAGAAACTGGAAACAGCATTGTTTTGTTTTGTATTTTTTCTTGTTTTCTTTTGTATTTAAGATTTGGGGTACAGTTATACAAAATGGGTGCGTTTCTCAATCGCTGCTTTTATTAACGACTGTTCGAGTGAGACTCTGCTGGTAACAGACTTAGGGAATGGTTATACATAACGCGTGTACAAAAATATTAGCATTTACACTAAATAACGGATTAAGTGAAATTAACACAGCGAGCCGAGTTCAGCCACGGTGGGAACTGATGCAGCTCCACCCACCCAACCCTCCCCAAGGCTGAATTCGGCTCAGTACCTGTGTGAAAAAAAACCGTGCATTTTACACAATACTAACAACTCTGTGCTCTCACCTGTGCCGTGGAATATTTCCTCCTACACAGACACCATTTTGGGCCACCACCGACTCTGCCAGAATGCACTCACACCCACCACTGCCCTTTTCATGTTCAGCTACAACTTTCCTTTTATTTCATATTCCCGCTTCAAAAAAAGGCGAGGCCAGATAAAATTCTTCAGGCTGCCTGAGGAAAACATACACCTTAAAACTGCTAAGGACTGTGAGCAACTGCGATTGTAATATTAACAATGTTGACCTTAGTATAGGGCACTTCCTGGCAAACACTGGGTTGTTTTTTCTTAAATCAGTGCCCAAAGGTGCTGATTTATCTAACACACTAGAAGCAAAAAACAAATAAACAGCATCGAGTACCTCTGTATTATTAGTAATTTAATTCCTGTGTTATGCAAAGAAACCATCTTACTGGTTTTAAGATTGTTCCTCCTTTAAACAGCCTGTTTTTAATCAGCAAATGATGTACTGAATTAAAAGCATGCCGCTGAATCTTACAGGATTCAGGCTAGTTCATGACGTAACAGGATTTCGGCTAGTTCATGAAGTCAAGCTGCTTTGTCCAGAGATGGATGTAAGCTTGTGCTAAAATGTATTTCCAAGCTGTGAACAGATAAGATGTTGAAATACAGAACTGGGCTGAAGCTCTGCCTCAAACAGCAGTTTGCTCCCGTGCCTCAGACTGTCATACGCAGACATAATTTGGCAAGAATACACCCAAGGGTTTGCCCATATAGAAACATTCTGCCCCCAACTTCCAAACAGCCTAAACCACTGCTGGGGAAAGGCAAAGGAAAGAGACACAGAGCAAACAAATGAAAATCATTGGTCCTTAAGTCCATTTACTCCCCAAAAATCTATCCTACTCACATCTTCCCCTCTTTGAAATAGGCATTAAGGCAGGGTTGTAACCCCCAATATGGTAAGAGAGAGGCCAGCCTGGGAAGGCAAGGAAAGGTTCCTCAACAGAGGCATTCTCCTACGATATACCTCATCCCTCTTTTTCCAAACAACCCTTCCCAGCTCTGCAGCTACTTCCCTTGCCAGCAGCTGGACTGTTGCACGGCTGATCATTCCTCTATCAAAGGCCTAACACGGTGAAGTCTGTACAGTGCTTAAGAACGTGCAAAGTGCAGTACAAGTGCCTAAGCCCTTACTTTAGAGATTAATTAATTAATACTCCCAGGAATATACGCACTGAGGTAACTATTGCTTAAACACTACATTTCCTCACAATGAAAAAAAAAACCAGAAAAGCCTCAGAACCTTCCTAGAGAAGATGAATCCAGAATATAAAGTGGTAGTACCTTATTTATATTCCACCAAGATCAGCACATCTGCTGAGTGCCCCTTCAGTAAAAGTGAAACCTAGAAAATTATCTGAAGTTCTCAGAGAAACGAAAAAATTGCATTGATGATTTCCTCAAATACCATCTCTCTACACGTCTGCTTCCATGCATTACACCAAGAGAAGCTGGTGTGGCATAATACACATTCCAGATCTGGCAGAAACAGCCACTAGAGCAAGGGTATTAGGACAATAACCTGCATGAGCTCTCTGAAAAGCTCAGATTTTGTCCTTTAGTGAAGTTTATTTGGGACAGACACCACCAACTGGGGGTCTGTGACATTAAGGCTGTATGTGGTAACCAACATACAAGCTCCTATCAGAGCACTCCAGCTGTAAAGTACACACTCGTTACTCTGATGGTCAGAAAAGGATTGATGCAATAATTAATTAAACACTGCATTTGCTTTTCCTTGTTCATTCCTGTATCTGCTCTGGCCACTGAAGAACCCAACACTCCACCAACTAATGATTTGGCCCATGAAACCAAACCCCATGTTCCTATGCACTGTGAGACAGATTTAAGACATGGCACAAAAGAGTCAATAGCACCCTAACCAGTAAACAAATACTTCTGTAAACTGCTGATTTAAGTACCGTAATTCAGCTCATTTTCAAGTGTTAGAAAAAAACCCAACACTGAAAACACCCCAGGAAGGCATCCTGGTTCTGCAAAAACAGTAGGAGCTATAGCAGGTCCTGTGTAGTGGTTTCATTCTGTTTTCTTACTCCAGTGCTCCTGTCAAATACTCCCTTCATCGATGCTCTGCAACTGAAGTCTTTGGCTGGCATGGGGTCTGATCCCACGCCGCGTGTTCATGCTGCTGCCTGGAAGAGTCCTCACAGGGAACAGAGCTCCTGGTAAAGCATCTTCCCCAAACAAACTGATTTTCACATCAGCTTCAATAGCTTTTGCTAAACTGGATGCATAACTGTCCAGAGATTTATGGACTTCAGCTTTTACATGAAGAACAGAACTCTTTGCAGCTTCTGGGGAAAAAAAGATTACAACATATCAGAAAATTAGTAGCTAATCAGTGTGGCTGTACAAATACCTGAAGACTAACACTGAAAGGTATGATCATACCCTCTGCAAAATAACTACCTTACAAAGCACATTTACTGATAATACCCAAGGTTCTAAACCACTCTATGAACACAAAGCTTCAGCATGACCCCCCATAGGTCAGAGAAAGATTACGTCCTAATAAAGTGAAAAGAAACCCATAAGATCTAATGAAGCAAAGTACTTATATAAATATGGTTTAACTTTGAATTAAGCTATGATGAATGATTTTCTGAATTAAGCTGTGCACACAGGATGTTATGGGTCTGAATTTGTACGCAGTTGAAGTCAACAGCCCGGTTTCTCCTTAATACATAAAGCCTCTGATTAGGGACAATGAGAATTGTGTGGCACCAGGTAAGAATTCATGCAAATACAGGCAAAGAACCCTCCATTTGTATTTCTTCTGCTGTAAGCACAACTTACAGCCTTACAGGGATTCCCAGTGCATTTAGACCTCATACTTGACTGACACTAACAGTGCACTTTAACTGCTATTTTATAACATGCTTTAAGCTCAGCAAACAACAAATTTTGTATTTATGGATTAGCAGTTGCCAAATTCTGAGGGTGTCCTCCAAGTAATGATTAAAATCAGCAGTCTGATGTCTTTAGGCTTAAATTGGTTCCAGACACACCCAGAGACCCACTTCCATATCTAGTGGGGAAGTTTTCACTTCCAGTGGGGTAGGTGTACTGCTCTCTCTGCCACAAAAGGTTGAAGACAGCAGGTGCAGAGAGTAGTATAGTTTTTCCTAACCTTTTAGTACCTTGGATAGACCTGCTTTTCATTGTTGATGTAGTTGATACCCATCAAAACTTTGGACAACTCAAGTTTTCATCTTAAATGTAATCCTTCAGTGAGGCTGCTGCAATAGTTTAAAATCTCAGCAATTTTTAAAACTCCGAGATTAACCTGTGTGGACCAAGACTTCCCTCTTTCACTGGACTCCACAAAAAACAGATGCCTATCCCTAGATAATCACTCAAAGATAGTGGGAAATGTATGGTAATGTACTTGTCCAAGGAAATAAATAGCTCATACTGAGAGGAGGACAAGAATGAATTTTTCCCAAACTGTTTAAAGAGAAAAATCCACAGAAAAACCTTAATCATAAAAATCAGCCAGATTTTATTGTTACTTGATTCTAAAAGGTGTTCTACCAATTTTTCTACAATCTGCAATCATTTGTTGCTAAGTAAATTCAGTTGTTATTACCAAGCTATTTTATTCTAGCAGCTTAAATTAAATTCACTTTGCTATATTTTACAGACGATCACAGCATCACTCTTCTAGCATAGAATGAACAAGTGAGTTGACTGGAAAAAAAAGTGCACGATTCATCTATTTTCATCCATATTTGCTGAGAAACACATTCACTAAATAAAGTAAAAATGTAATTAGAAAAGTAAGTGAAGCAGAAAGAAATTACCATTTCAAACCATTTCAGTCTATAAATGGAAGAATTTCAAGCCTGTGAGTGACAATGTTGAGAGGAGGCAGCAGTACAGGCTAATACAACACTTTTCTAGCACAGAATGGACAAGAAAACAGACTGCAACAGCTACCAGCCAAGCAGAGCTGCACAGAAGATATGACTGTGCAACGTAAGTGATGTATATTTAGGGAATCATAGCTTCTAACTCTTGTCTTTGTCTGGTTGCTACTTGAGAACTGGAAGAAAGACCCAAATGTACTTTCTGTTGTACCCCCTTGAACGGTCAGGTATGTTGAGGTGAACAGCAGTCAGATATGTTTTAAGATGATGAGAGACTTCCTGAGCAGGCAATATAACTGGTTCTGAGCATTTCCACACTTACCCCTAAACCCACCTTTAATTTGCTCTACTTCATCTTCAAATGTCACTGAACTTCTCCTTCGAGGAGGACAGACGCAGTGTGGGGCAGAAGGGCCATCTGAGCTATAATCTTCAAGAAGCATTGTATCTGTTCCTGAAAAAAAAGTGAGAATTCCTCAAGCTAAACAGACTGGCACTAGCAAACAATATTTAAGTCAAGGCAAAAACTTTCCATTCTCTAGCAGGTCCTTCACAAGATGTCTAACCCAAACTTTTATGAGTAAATTTTAGCTTGAATTAGACTGCCCTAAAAACACAGAATTTTATTTACAAGATTTGGAAATATTTTCTCATGAAACATCTAAAATCTCAAGCAGCTCTAAAACGCTCAGCTGCAGAGCTTGTAATGTCAATTAGGACAGCAGACAAAGGTGAAACCTTACCTAAAGGGTGAACTTGAGGGCAACTTCCTCCATCTCCTGATGAAGGCAGAGAGGCTAACAGTGGTTACCTGAGAGGCAGACAACCATAGCTGCGAAACCTCATGCCTGTAATAAGACCTGGATAGAAATCTGAACTTGGGAATTTCTCTTTTTGATTTGTTTTCTAACACTTCATTTTGATGTTATTGAGTCGTATTTTAATGGAGGAAAAATCTTTCTGGTTAGGAATGATGTCTGTCTGATGAGTAATTTTTTCAGTTTAGAAGCAATACTTTTATTTTGCCTCCTTACACTTGCTTTGCATCCTTGCAATATAAAACAGTTTACAAGCATAAAATAATCCATCTAGATATCTCTGTAACACTTTCTCACAATGGGCAAGACTGCAGCTCACTGTGAGGGAGAATGGGGGGATGCTAAGATGGTGCTGAGTAAGCAGTCCTCAGAGAAGCTGCTGTTGGAAGACACAGCTTGCACATTCTCAGTACCACAACACAACTTTCAGTCCATTTAGTCCCATGGTGTGGTTAACAGGCTTATGATAAAGAGGTTTCATTAACACCTCCAGATGGTGGCTTCACAAATCTCTTCACCAATTTCACTGCTCCAGCAGAGGGACTGGGCTAGATGATCTCTTGAGGTCCCTCCCAATCCCTGATATTCTGTGATTCTATGATTGCTTTTGATGCCCAAATTTATTCTTTTTGCAACAAAGAGGTTTTCCAACACCCATTTTATGGAAAGTGAGACAAAAGCATGTTGTGGGTGTACCTCTGGACAACATACTACTGCACAAGTCCCCTCTTAGATGACAATTCATTGTGATACAGCAAAGTGTGTTCTGTCACATATCTCCCTCTAGCACACAAGACAATGAGCTGCTGTCCTAATACACAGTCCCAAATAAGCTAACAATCTTCTGCGCATCAGCTAGGTTTGATGCCGTCTACTGAAAACAGCAGATTCTTACTGAACTCCAAGGGTAAAGAATCCACATGAGAAACATGGTGTACTGTTGAGACATATTAGTTGCTTAGCTTAAATAAGAAAATTTCAATAAGAAGAAATTACTTGGGGTTACAATATGCTGTGATGTATGGTGTTTGGTTAGATTTACTTGGCATAAGTAGCTAGATTTGCCAAAGCCTTTAAGTTGCAGTAGAGCTAATTTTCTTAGTAATTTTCCTAGTGCTGTGTTTAGTCTTTTAGTATAAGAAAAATGTTGGTACCTGTTCTTAGGGTAGTATTTTCCCTAAGACTGGGACTTAAGAAACAGTGGCAGCATTAGGTATGCATTTGGTTTGTTCCTTTGTTTAGGCTGCTCAGTATCATTCCTTAGAAGATGGTAATACCACTGCCCCTTAAGTGAGGAAGGCTTACTGGCATACTATTCTCCCTTATCTCACAAAACTGCAGAATACTTACAATTACAATAAAACCACTACCAAAATTAATCCCAGCTCCATATATCTTCTTCAAAAACAGTAAGAAGCAAACCTCTAACACCAAGCAAATGTTAAAAGATCACCCTCTGGTGTGATCTTTCAAAGGCAGAAACAGCCTTTGAAATAAGTGAAGTTGAGAAACGGTAGCTGAATTTGCTGCCAGAAAAATACAGCTACAATTCTGCATAAAAAAATACTAGAATTCTTTTTTTTTTCCAAACCATGTTCAGTTGAGAGATCATAAGAAGTGACATAATCATATGAAGTACCCTGAAGTGTTTGTTTTTACAGTGCAAAATGAAAAAGTCACAGTCTCTTACAGACTATGAAACAGAGAAGCACATGCTCAAGAGCACTTTGTTGCTCAATTCTTTGTAGAGGCAGGGTAAATCCCTGAAGAACAATACAGAAACTGAAGGGGAAGGGCACAAAAGCAGTCAGTCCTGTTCCCAAGACACATCATCAAGGGAGGGTCATAATTTCTTAGAGTAAACAGTATTATTCAAGTAGATACACTGAGAGCAAGGAAGGGAAAAAAGCAACTGCAGCAGCTTTGTTTTAACAGCTGGACAGATGCTTTATGTCATCCACCCAGCAAAAGATATCTGTGTATAAATACAGACTACCCCAGAGTGTTCTGCCAAGTTACAAGTGCAATCTTCTGCCAGGAGAGGATAGCAAAAGACTTAGTTACCTGAATCCTGCGAGCAGCTGAAACCTGTGTCTCCTGTGCTGCTGCTGTTTCCCAATGGCCGCCCACCTGCCATGAGGGCAGTAAGATGAGGAGATAGTCCCAAATCTGTAAGACAGATTAAGACTTACTACACAATGACTATTTAAAGGTCTACAATAGTGAAAAATTCTTTCCACTATACTGTGTTATTTACTAGCCTATGCATCATACCCACCCAGCTGATTCAAATTACATAGCATCTGGACTTTCAGTCTCAGAAATACAGTAAACAGCTTCCAATTATCACTGGAGTTTTTCCAGATTACAAGTCTCCTTTCTATCTGCACCACCTCCCTTCTACTTTTTTTTGCAGTTGCACTCATTTTATCAGCCATCCAGGCCGAACACAGAGCACATGCACTCACACAAATGTGAATATTTGCCAGATATCTTCTAGCCAGGGAATAACCTGGTAGCCACCAGCAGCTGTGATAGGTGACTCACAAGCAAGGCTGAGGTACCAAGATGCATGGCTTCTTTCAAATCCCCAGAACAGGAATACTCTATGATTCCTACAAAGAAAGGTGCTGTCTTTGAATCCTGCTTAAAGATTTTGTTGGTTTTTGCTTGTTTTTTTCCCTGCCTATCAGTCACCCGACAAAAATAGGCTGTCACTTGGAAGGAGAAAAAAAAATTTCTTGTCTTTTCCCTACCACCTCAGCTCCCCATGTATTCATCCATAGCACCTCCTGGATACAGATCTGGCAAAGGAAGAAGTGCTAGAGAGCTCCTGCAGCTTGTGATGTGGCTGCAGCTGCAGAACTTGCAGAAGAAAAAGGAGAACAGAAAGGCATTTACTGTCTTTTCTGCAACCTGGAGTCACTGGGAGAGACTCCATATAAATGTGCATTTTACATACTCCTTTGCAATTAAATAACTTCAGTTCCTGCCTCTGCATGAAATGTCTCAGGGGACTCCATGAAGATGTCCTATTTTTAGAAATGTCTCAACAGGACAAGAAAATAAAACCAGAATTTCATTACACTGCTACTTAAAAAAAAAAAACAAACCCAAACCCACCAAACTGAGCAACTGAAGCTCTCAGCATTCAACTTGGGGAGACATCATATAACTTTACTCTTTTACATACTTCCACTTAGTTTATGATCTTCATAACCATTAAGGCTAAAAACTGAATTTATGGAAATAGTTAAGTCCAGCACAACCTCAGTGAATCTCAAAAGAGCTGTAGCATAAAGTGCTCTGTTCTGGATACACAAAATGGTAAGCGCTTCAAAGGAAAAGCTTGAGAGAACAGAATAAATTACTTTTGTTGCCCTCGTAACTATCTTCTCTGGAATAGAAAATTTTACTAAAGAAAGAAGTTAACTACCACAAAAAAACATTCTCCTTACAAATGTCTATGACAACATGAACAAAAGACTGCAGAAACCTCCAAAAATATCCCACTTTGATTGCAGAGGCCTGAGACACGTGAAGCACAGGCAGATGTTAAGTATCACTTAATGGTGTCAAGGACGAATGGCTTCTGCAGCCATGTATCTTACCTGTGATCCTATTGGAAATGCTGAATAACCTTGATGTCCTATGTCGCTGAACAAATGACTCACGATAATATCGATCTCCAAAGCACATTCCTAATAGTTCCTTGCGCACTGTCTTGTTCCACAGTCCATAAATTAGTGGATGGCAAATGGCACTGGAAAAGGACAACCACGTAGCTAATGTCTCCAAGGTAGGAGAAATACTGTTTTTCCCCCAAATTGCCTCCGATGTAATTACTACCATGTAAGGCCCCCATGTAATCACAAAAGCACCGATGACAACCAAGATGGTTATGAAAGCTTTGCACTGGTTGGCTGAGTAGACAACCCCCTGGAAAGCGTTCCTTCGGCTGCCAGAAGAGGATGTGGAGGTGCTGGAGTTCTTCCTCCCGTTCCTCTGAGAGTCCTCCTCCACAATGACGACACTCCCACAGTGGATTTTGCGGGCTTTAATCCTCGCCACACGGAATATAAATCCATAGCAGATCATCATGATCACGAAAGGCAGCAGGGCACACCAAATTTGCCAAAAGGCAGTGTAGCCAACCTCTTTATGCCAGGCCACCACACACATCCACTTAAACTGGTCAAACTCCAAAGATGACCAGCCGAAGAGAGGGGGGAGGCAGCCAATTAGGGAATGTAACCACACATACACAAGAGCTACCACTGCTCTGTTGCTTGTTATCTTCATTGGGTAAACCATCGGGTACAGGACAGCGTAGTACCTGGTGGACAAGGAAACAAAGAGTCAACAGGGGCACAAAAGACATACAATAAAAAACCCAACATATTTCAGTGATGTTGTTTTGACAGTTCTTTATGCAGAACAAGCTTGTTTCTCTAAATGTTAAAGTGGGCTCAGGGACCCTGTTTATAAAAATGATTACAAATGAAAATCAGTATCTTTGCTGAAGGCATCCAGCAGCTATTAAATCTGCTTTTCTGCATCAGTGTGCTCATGGTGTAATCTGGAATTTTAAGCCATTACTTCTTGTTTCTCGAGAAGTGTGTTATTATGTCATTGACAGCTTATAAAAATACAAGATGCATGTCTGCATTCTGTATTATTTGTGATAACACTTTCTTCCATATCAAAATTTTACAAAGCTGAAAGAAAAATGACATTGCCATTGGTAACACAATGTTTCTCGGCTGTAAGTGAATCAATGCTCATTCTAAAAGAGCTGCTTACCGGTCAATAGCTATGAGTCCAAGGGTAAGCATGCTGGCTGAGCTGATCAGCATGTAGAGTAGGGCGGAGAAATTGCACCAAACGACTCCAAAGATCCATTCCCGCCTGATGGAGCTGGTGACCACAAAAGGTAGCACCAGCACAGAGAGTAGAAAGTTGGAGAGGGTCAGGCTGAACACAAACTTGTTGCTCAACGTGAGAAGGTAAGACTTCCGATAGAGAGTGACGACAATCACCAGGTTGCCCAAACAGATGAAAATAGCAATGACAATTATAGCAATAGATTCAGTGACTCTGACTGCTCTGTCTTCCTGTGTGGTGAGGTTCCTCAGGCCTTTCACATTGCTGAAGGAGGAATTGCTGCTCATGGTCAGAGTAGCCAAGACATGCTGAGCAGCTAGAAGCAGAACAACGCTTAGAAACATTCAGGCACGGTTTCTTCCAACTCCCTACAAAGGCAGGGGGATGTCCTTTTGCCTGTGTTCATTAAAATTTACCTGTAGGATGCAGGAAACCGATTTAAATGGGAAAATGAAGGGATGGGAAGTTGCCTATGAGCACACCAAGGAAGTCAATGACAGTGCCAAGCCTAAAACACAGAAGAGAATGTAAGACAATAAAAGAGATGGAGGGTAAACAAGGAAGAAAACTAGATTTCAATTTTTTTTAAGGATTAATAGATTCTAAACAATACTTACCAGCTGTGCATCTCACTTGGTCCCTTCATCTTGTCTGAGAAGAAACAAGAATGCCATTATCAGTCTTTGCTTCTCTCACTTTATAAAAAATGTCACTTAAAAAAAACCCTCTGCCTGTTTATTCTGATTGTTACCTTTTGTTCTGCCTATGCAGCATTTACTAGCGGTCTGTACTGACTCTTTCTTAACATTTGTTAAGTAACAATCCAAGATTTGGGGATCACTGCTCCTAACATCACTGCTACAGCAGTGATTCTATTTTACTACCAATACCAAAGAACTGGGGGAGCTGTCTTTCTACACACAACTCTTGGAAGACACCTCTCTGCATTAACCATAGAATAGTTTGGGTTGGAAGGGTCCTTAAAGATCATCTAGTTCCACCCTCCCTACCATAGGGACACCTCCCACTGGATCAGGTTGCTCAGTGCATTGTCCAGCCTGCCCACCTCCAGAGAGGGGGCATCCACAACTTCTCTGGGCAACCTGTTCCAGTGTCTCACTATCCTCACCATGAAATTAAGTACTTCTCAGTGTTAGCATTCACCCTTGCTGACTCACAACCTCATTTTGTGAAATCCTGGTATTTCTCCCAGCTTTCACAGCTTTCTCCCTGCTGGCTCCAACAGGTATCCCCACTCACTTCATTCAATCCTTCGCCCACCTGCAAGCCACTGGAAAAGAAAAACAACCCAACAATCCCCCCCCCCACAACCAGAAATGCAAACATGCAAACCAGAAAACTAAAGAGAGTTCACCAATAAGCACAAAGTCTGTATTCATGTTTTCCAGCCTCAGGGGAAGTTATTCTGCAGAACGCTGTGGTGGTGGGCATCAATAGCTGCCAAAGGGCTGGAAGTACTCACAGAATGGTGTCCTATGCGGTGGCCTGGAGCAGCAGCGATGTCAGGCTGGTGAGCCGCCTCTTTTCCATTTTTATCTGCGCTTTCTTAAAAGCATAATTAAAGACATTACTGGCCCATGCTTTGTCAAACAGAACGGCTCTCTCCCAGCACGCAAGCCAACTTCTCGCAGGAATGTTTCTCCTCAAGTTCCTCTCTAAACACGCCTGGCCGCTTCTGCCAGCCTTCATTTCTGCCTTGGGGCAGGGTTTGGGACGGAGGATACCCACGCCCGGCCCTCGCCCCCTACACCGGCTGCTTCCAGTCCCCTCTCGGCACTCCTCGGGAGCAGAAGGCCTCCGGGAGAGGTGTCTGTCCCAGGGCAGGGCCGAGCAGGGCGGAAGGGGGGGGCATCCCATCCCATCTCGGTCCGGGCGTGCCGGCAGATACACAAAGCCAGCGGTGCCAAGACTTGGAGACGTGGGATGGATGGAAGGAGGTGTGGAGGAAGGGGGTCGCCATTTTGCCCCTTCCCTCCCTCCGGCACCGAACAAAAGGCGGGAGCAAGCTCCTCCGCCCCGGGCATCCCTCACACATACACACCCCCCGGTCCC
>VZTY01000071.1:43130-107036 GCA_013400935.1 Turnix velox
GCCGTGAACGGGATGAAGGGGACGAGGCGCCGGCGGTGCTCCTCGCTGTGCCTTTCTGGGCTGCGGACGCGGTGCAAGGCGAGGGGGAATCCATTTTTTCACACAGAGCGGGTGAAGTGACTCGTCCCAACGTAAGGCAATCGCAGAGAGGGGAAGGTCTCTTAAAGCCCGAAGCGCTATTAAAAGTATTACAGAGAGGGTGGGGGGGTTGTCCCTTCCTTCCCCCGCCCCCTGGAAGGTGGGCGCAATATAAAGACAGAAGGGTAATTAGTCAAGGATGATTCCCCTTATCCTGGAAATGCTGTTAAGCGCTGGGGGGACAGTGGCTCCGGCTGGAACTGGCAGTGTTCTGGTCGCTCTCGGCGATATGGACGATACGCGATTTTTTCACGCCACGGGTGCCAGGTGTTCGGGGTTGCTGTCTCAGCTAGTCCTGGCGTTGCGGCAAGAAGCCGGAGTGAACAGTGTGTCCCCGGGATAAGGGGAGCTCCCCGGGAGAAGTCGGTCTGTTCGGAGGGAATAGGCGGCAGGGTACAGGATGGCAGGAGGTATGGATGCAAATCGGAAGAGCGCAGATTTATGCTGCATGTAAGTTCTTCGCTGTGAGAGTGGTGAGACAGTGGAACAGGTTGCCCAGAGAGGTTGTGGATGCCCCATCCCTGGAAGTGTTTAAGCCAGGCTGGTTGGAGCTTTGAGCACCCTGGTCTAGGGCGAGGTGTCCCTGCCCATAGTAAGGGGTTGGAACTACATGATCTTTAAGGTCCCTTGCAACCTAAACCATTCAATGATTCTATGTGATGGTGTCCAGCCATCACTACCAGAATAATGAGTTACGTGCCGTTCCCAAACAATTCCACCGATGCTTTGGTACAGGACTTCAAACCTAATCACGACATTTCACTTACTTTTTTTTTTTTTAATTCTTTTTTTAAAGCATTACCTCTGGGAAGCATTCAAGAAGATACGCAGCCGGCAGAGGTACGCAGGCACCTACACCTGCAATGGCACGAAGTGCTGGGAGATGCTTGCTGAACATCCCCCAGTGAGCGTTCACACCACTCCCTCCTTCGGCGGCTCCACCGCAGATCCCTGTCTCGGGACACGAACATGCCACCTGCCGGGATGGACGGAGCCACCCTCGAGCTAAGCGCCAGCGACGCGGCTGGAGACACGGATGTCCGCCCGACACATGCGCGGTTTTGCGCTGGCAGCGATGGGCCGTCTCCCTCCCTGCTCCGTCTCGCCCCGCCGGGCGAAGGAGGCCGGAGACACCGCTCTCCCGCAGCGGAATAAAAGAGGAACGGTAACTCCAGCGGCACAGCAAAACTTAAACTTCACTGCCGCCGCCAGCCCGCCCCAGTAAACGTCACCTCCTACCGCCGCACGGCTTCCCCGGAAGCGGAAGTGCCTCGAGGTGGCGGTTGTGGTCGTTCGGTTGCTGCCGTTAGGATTCTCAGGGCTGCGAAGGAGACGGGAGGTGAAGTGGGGTGGGTTCCCCCGCCTGTTGTAGTCCCTGTTGGCTTCTCCTCGGCGGGGCCTTCCCCCTCGCCTCCGCCATGCACCCCGTCTTCCAGAGCAGCCGGCGTGACTTCACCTTCGGGCCCTGGAAGCTGAGCGCCGCCCGGACTCACATCATGAAGTCGGCGCAGGCCGAGAGGTAAGGCAGGCTGGGTACCGGCGGAAAGGAGCGGAGGTACCTGTCTTAATGCTTGTCCCCCGACAGGGCTGGGCTCTTTCCCTGATGGCCAGGGGCTTGGGACTCCTTCTGAGGCTTGTCCCCGAAATAAATAGCATCCTCTGTGCAGGGGAGACGCTGTTTATTCCAGCTTTCAGGGGAAGAGGGGAGAATGGAGTGTGTTTTATCTTTTCGCGGAGGTGTGCTTGATTGTTTGGCTTGAGAAATGGGGGTGATTTGGCTTACCCAGGGTTTCCAGAATATAGTTTTATGATTGCTAAGGGTTATAGAGATTTGGATCTCCGTGGACTGCAGTCTGCTAATTAGAAACTCATTTTTCTTAATTATTGATGGTGATTACGCTTATGAGTGTGGTCTGCAGGCTGTTGTAAGCTATTTGGTGATAATGGTTATTTTAGGGTAGTGGATTTCATTAAAAATGTATTATTTGCTCCATCCTTACAGTAGTCATTCTCACTGCTGCCAGGCTGTTGGAAGAGATGCTCCTTTGTCAGCATCGAGTGCTTAAGTCAGACTTGCTAATGTGGAGCGGTTCAACTGAAGGGCCGTAGCTGGCCTCAGAGGTCCTTCTCAGGTACTTCTCAGTCTCAGTTTCTGGAATACATACATGGAAATCCTTTTAGTCTTGTTAAATGCATCTTCATTCATGTTGCTTTTAACTTTTCTGAGAGCACCTTGAGAAAGTCCCCTGTCTTGAAATGTTATTTTTGAGGGTGGGTATTTTATTATAGCAAACTATTATAGCTTAGCATGTAGCGTCATAAGATATAAAAACAAAAGATATAAGATATAAGATATAAAAACAAAACAAAGCCTCCTCAAATATCTGCCTTAAAATAGATTAAAAACTATGTTTATTTATCCATTTTTATCCCGCGTTCAGTGTCTAAAACAATTTCAAAGTGCTCCTGACTAATGGTTGTTTAGTTTTTGGAGTTACAGGTAAGGATATTTGAATCCTGTGATTTAGTTATTTTTCTGCAATGAGGATTCAAGATCCAACTAAGCTGTACCTGTATCCTGCTGGGAAAGGAAGGTTGTTACTAGTTCCCCTTTTTATGGCATGCTTATTTTGTAGGATGCTACCTCTTAAAAATAGTCACCTCTGTAATTTTCAGAAATTAGCTTTATCTTTTTAGATGTTTTTGAGGGGGATGCAAGTTTTTGAACACCTTGAAAGGCTGAAAGGTAAAGATGCAAGAGCCACACCAAGCTTGAAAGGCACAGAGGATTTTGCAAGACAGGGAAGTCCAAAATTGGCCATTTACCTTAGGTTTTGATACCTAGCATGAGGTTTCCAAACAAATTTCCCTGTTTCAAATCTGAAGAGTCAGAATTATCTAGTTACAGTGCTTTTAGTCAGTTTCCTTTTATAGTGTATTTTTCTTGGCATTTTGCCTTTTTATTGCTTGGGGAACATCATTAGAATGTGGAGGAGTTTTGTTTCTGACAAACATGTATCAAAAAAATCACTTAGCAACTTCTGTGGGAAGGCGGAGGATTAAATGTGGCACAGCTGAGAACTCATCTCTGTGCTGGAGTTGGTCTTTGCAGGTCGTGAGATGAAATGGCGAAGTTATTGATGTTATTCTGCCCTTTCTGGAAGAGACATAGTATCTTTGTTTCAGTTTGTTTAGTATAATACTCTACTGTGAACTAGGAAAACAACCAAGTTTTGCAGAACTTTCTGAACTCATGTGCTTAAATTATCGTAGTCTAAAGAATGCTTATTCCAGAAGGAGGACTGCTTTCAATGAGCTATAGATGACTGATCTCTCTTCATGGGACTTTTATTTTTCTGTGCAGATTAGCTGAAGAGTTACACATGCCTTCCCTGCCAGAGATGATGTTTGGAGATAATATCCTAAGAATACAGCACGAGCATGGTTTTGGAATAGAGTTCAATGCAACAGATGCTTTAAAATGTGTCAATAATTGTCAAGGTATGATCAAAGTGGCTTGTGCGGAGGAATGGCAAGAGAGCAGGTACAGTATTTTATCACCAGTGGGCTAGTACTGATGTGTGATATGTGAAACTGTCATAAAGCAGTTAAAAGAACAGGTTGAACTCTTGAAGACCATGTTACATTTAGTTCCACTGTAGACATGGTGTGTGATCACAGAAGTCATCTAGCTTTTCTTAGCTGTGATCATCCTCTCTGTTAAATAGTCAGCTATATTTTTTCAGTTGTCTATTGGCTTTCCTAAACTACAAGTGTAACAAGGCTTAATGCTGTTTCTGTTTATTCAAACTCACAGAGCCTCCAGCATTACAAGATTGTATTGTGTGGTATTTCACAGTGCAAAGTGCTGCATGTGTTCAAAATCTTAGCCTCAGGAATGTAGCAGAACAATTACCATGCTTCTAAACAAGTTATATTGCTTAGTCATTGTGAAATTAGTGTAGCAGAGCACCAGTTATAAATCACAGAGAGATCAAACCTGTCATGAAAATGTAAGAAAAATAGCATTAATAATTGCTGTATGTTGTCATCAGATTGCTTTCTACCTACTTAAAGGAAAAATTATCAAGAGATATGCATTTTTCATTACCATTGAACTAAAAATCTTTATTTTTTACTCATAGGACTGAAATTATGTTAGCACAGGAATTTAGTTAGCAGTTACATAATTTATTATGGAGACCAATGTGAAGGAAGCAATACTATATGATTAAGTCCTACCAGCATTGTAGCACAGACCATGCTGCTGGTTTTCTTCTTGAGGAGTGTGGGAATTGTAATGCACAATCTTATGTGATGTTGTAATTATTTAAGAATTACTACAAAGCATGATTTTTTCTCTTTCGCTTCTTGAGGAGTGAGACTGAGCACACTAAGGAAGTTGTCAAACCATATGATTGGACTTACACAACAGACTACAAAGGATCTTTGCTGGGAGACACTGCAACTTTGAAGGTAACCGTTTGTTCTTGTTAAATGATGAGATATTCAGTCCAATGAAGTTTAGAAGCTGTCATTCACCTTTTCATAGGGTGCTGTAAAATAGAATCATTAAGTCGTTTGTGTTGGAAGGGACCTTAAAGATTATCTAGTTCCAACCTCCTGCCATGGGCTGAGACACCTACCACCAGACCAGGTTTCTGAAAGCTCCAAGCAGCCTGGCCTTTAACAATGCCAGGGATGGAGCATCTACAGCTTCTCTGGACAGCTTGTTCCAGTGCCTCATCATGGTCACAGTAAAGAATTTCTTCTTAATATATAATCTATATCTACACTCTTTCAGTATGAAGCTGTTACTCCTTATACTGTCACTATATTCCCTTGTAAGAAGTCCCTCCCCTGCTTTCCTGTAGGTCCCCTTTATGTACTAGAAGGCTGCTATAAGGTCTCCCCGGAGTCTGCTCTTCTCCAGGCTGAGCAGTCCCAGCTCTCTCAGCCTGTCCTCATAGGAGAGGTGCTCCAGCTTCCTCTGGCCTCCTCTGGACCTGCTTGAACAGGTCCCCATCCTTCTGGTGTTGATGGCTCCTAAGCTGGATGCAGTACTCCATGTGGGGTCTCGGCAAAGCAGAGTAGAGAGGCAGAATCACCTCTCATAACCACACCACTTTTGATGCAGCCCAGGATGCAGCTGGCTTTCTGGGCTGTGAGCAGGCACTGCTGATTCATGTTGAGCTTCTCATCAATTGACACCCCCAGGGCCGCCTTCGCAGGTCTGCTCTCAGTCCATTCACTGCCTAGACTGTATTTGTGCTCAGGATTGCCCTGACCCAAATTGCACTTTGCACTTAGCCTTGCTGAATGTTATCAGGTTTGCACAGCCCCACTTCTCAAGCCTGTCAGGGTTTGCTGGATGGTATCCCTCTCCTTTACTGTGTCATCCACTGATTTTAGGCAGTGGAAGTGTATGAGCATATGTGCAGGTTGTGAGATAGAAAACAGGAGTTTCTGTGGAAAGTTTTCATTTGAATCCTGTGCAGGGTTTGTCACTGGCTAGAGGTACTAAATGGATGGAATACTGATTATAATGCAGAACCTTTCATTTGTATGTTAAACATTAAGTATTTTCAAATACAGAAAAGGTACCCTGGGGTCACCTTATTCAGAATTTTCCACTCTTGTTTTTTTGCTGTGATCAATACTTCCTCTTGGAAAGTTTGGTTTTAATTTTAACTTTTCTTCTTAAAATATCCCAAAACTCTAAGCTATTGCCTTAAAAGCTGTTTCCTTTCTAAAACTAGAATTTAAAAAATCAAGGCAAATTTGATGTAATTTGGCAATAAATTAATATGCTAACCATTATTAACCTTTTTTTAAATTTGTTTTTAGGTTGTTCCTACAACAGAACACATAAATACAGAGAAACTGAAAGCCAGAGAACAAATCATGTTTTTTGAAGAAGTACTTCTCTTTGAAGACGAACTGCATGATCATGGAGTATCAAGTTTAAGTGTAAAAATAGTGAGTACCACAAGGTGCATACAAGATACTTGATAACTAGCTTGGCTAATATATGCACATTGAAGCCACTTTTTGCATGTTGTTCCTTCTGGGATTTAAAGTTTAAAATGCAGAGTTCTTTATCCTTGCTCTTAGAAATTATGTTGGCTTGAAATCTTTATTACTTCTGGGAGCAACCTTTCCCCTCATTCTGCAGCTTGCCTGAGAATCATTTGGGACCCTGTCTGCCCTACTGTCCAATAATAACAAGAGCCAAAATTTTGACTTCATCCCCCAAAGCTCCTCAAACTACCTTTTATTACAGATATCTAATCTAGATTATCTAATCTGTAGATATTCATTGCAAATGCCTAATACAGATAAGGACATAAAATTAAACTTAGTAATGTGCTAAATGGAATGCCTTTATTTTTGCAGAGAGTCATGCCTTCCAGCTTTTTTGTGCTGTTGAGGTTTTTCTTGCGAGTTGATGGGGTACTTATCAGGATGAATGATACAAGGCTTTATCATGAGGTAAGCCCTTATTCGCCAACACTAATATTTTATAGACACTTACTTGTTATGTTGCTTTCAGAGAAAACCTGATATTCTTGTAATTTTATACTGATGTTTGGGGCCGTAGAAGTTATCAGAGCTGAACTTACAGGTTTGTTTTGTTATTGTAGTGGTGCTGCATGCCATGCTGCTAGGTATTGTATGAGCAGAGATGACAGTCCTTACATGAAATAAGAATTTGAATATATTTGACATGCATAGATTAGAGAGGAAGTACAAGCGGAAAGACGTGCAACAGTAAATGGGGTGATATTGATCTTATCCTGGTCTCTAAGTAAATGTTTTTGGGTCATCTAATAAATGACAGCAAACTTTAGCTTGCAAGCACCTGTCCCCACGTTTATCTCAGCAATATAACAGTTATGGTTGCTTATTCTTTCTAGCTCTAAGTACTGATGTAGGACTTCTAGCTGAGTAAAGATGAAAAAGTATATTCAGTCACAGAATTATTTTTTTTCCCATGCATGCAGAAAGGTGACTTTTGGGAAAGAGAATATTGCTAACCATCTTTCTCTGTCTTCGTGAATTTGAATGTACGTTTCTGCTCACAGGTGAAAAATCTATGGTCAACCAAATTCAAATGCTTACTAAATTCAGTGTATTTAAAATGCTAATTTTCCTCTGATACTAGCTGATAACTTTGTAGTTCATTTTTGCTGATTTTTCCCCATTAGGCTGACAAGGCCTACATGTTGCGAGAATACACTTCCAGAGAAAGCAAAATATCAAGTTTAAAGGTACTGCATCTTTTAAATGTCAAGTTTTTTTCTGTCTTTTTTTTCAAGTCTCTTTTGTGGTCAGCAAATAAAATACTCGAAGTCATTTTTGTGGCACACTTGGAATTGCAGCTGTTGATTTATATTCTTGACCCAACATCTGATCTTAAACATTCTTGTTAATTTGATACTCCTTTGTTTTACTTTCACCTGAAAAAAGTCGCTAATGTGTTACTAATTATGTGAGGAAATATTTCTTCCAAAATTTTTTGAGGAAAGGGACACTTTATCATTTCTTATCAATATGTGATCCCTATAAAAAGGACTAAATTCAGACATTAATTTTTTTATAATCTCATGGTTTATGAAGTATAAATCAGTAATCTGGATTTTACCTCATGTTTAAAAATTATCATACACACTGTTAAAAAAAATTTACTGCCTGTTATTGTAGAGAGTAAATGCATATGGCTTTCAATTTCCTAGGTCAGCTTGCAAAGGTGAAGTGGAAAAGATTCCAGCTTTACTTTGGTTTGAACCGAAACAATTACATCAGAATCATACAGTTCCTTGCATGTTAGGGCTAGTCAAAATACAGGTTACATTTGAGTAGCTCTGGATACACTTAAAATAACTCTGCTAGACATTTTAAAGGTGGCTTTCTCAGTATAGATCTTTCTTTCTTTTTTTTTTCCTTAAATTCATCATATACAAGATATTTGAAACAGTCTGTGGGGAATCTCCAGAGCAAGATAATTAACTTAGTGGAACCACCATTTAAAGAAATTATCTTTAAATATGAAATTATAATTCAGTGAATTTCAGTATTTCATATAAATGTCTATAGCCATCTTCATAAAAATAAGATAAATGTTGAAGTGTATCAATTACCAATAGATAAATATGAGCAACTGAAAAAATCTGAAGACCTTAAGCATGGGATCTCATGTAGCTATCCTAGTCTTGGGTAGAACTAAATCATAGAATCATAGAATAGTTTGGGTTGGAAGGGACCTTAAAGATCACAGAGTTCCAACCCCCCTGCCATAGGCAGGGACACCTCCCACTAGACCAGGCTGCCCAGTGCCCTGTCCAGCCTAGTCTTGAACACCTCCAGAGATGGGGCATCCAAATGCTAAGTATAATTATGTTTCTTTAAGATGTAATATCCGTTCATGAATGTTTCTGAGTTTGTTATGGTCCTATGATTTGATGCTTGAAAACATTACTTTTCCTTGGCCTGTTGATCTATACAAGGAGTAGAAGATTGTATGTGCACCTGATGTTAGAAGGTGACTTTTACTAATTATACCTGACTTCAGGTGTTTAAATTGGGTGCATTCTACATTAATTGTTTGTAAATTTTGGGTTTGGAATAACTTTTTATATTCATCTCACTTGTTTCATGTAAATTTTTTTTTTCTTAGCATGTTCCACCTTCCCTGTTCACGGAACCTAATGAGATCTCTCAGTATCTACCTATAAAGGAGACAATCTGTGAAAAACTAGAATTCCCAGAGAAGCTGGAGCCTAAACCAGAAGCATCACTGGAAACTGCATGTGTTAAGTCTAAATAGATGAGACTTTATATGGACTTGAAGTACACTGGAGATAATGTAATAGTGTAACCATTACCATGGGGGGCGGTTTCACTACAAGTGGAATAAAGAATTTGGCTAATTTTTCTGTAGCCCTGAGAGAAAGCATTTCAAACGGGTTTTGCTGATCATCATGTTTTTGTTTCTTTGTGGGTTTTGTTTTTTGGGATTTTTTTAACCTGTATGTGGGGTTAATGCATAGACTGGTGGTGAATTGGTCTTCAATGGCATTGAAGAAAGACTTGTGGTTACGAGTCTGGGTTCTCTTTAGTTTACCAGTTAGGCAAGATGTTGCACGGACCTTCCATCACAGACACTTCTTATGAAGATTTTGTTATTGCTGCTTCAGATACTAAAAAACTACAGGAGTCATAAAATTGCCTTGCTTTTATTGTTATCAAGAAATCACCCATAGTAGAAAAAAAAAAAATTTTTTTTTTTCTCTGCATTTATTCGGGGCTGGCAGTCCTAAACTCTGTTTTGCTTGGCTTCCCCTGCTGTGGGCTGATAACCAGATTTACTTTTTGGAGTCTCTGATCCAGACTCTAATATAAGAATATTCATTTCATCTGAGCATAGATTTAAGGAGCAAAAGAAAAAAGTTTAACACTGCATGAAGGTAAAATTACCTTATTTGTGAGGCATTAACTTCAGAGCAGGAAAATGCTGGAAGGTAAAAGAGACACGTACTGGTAAGTCTCTTCATAAATACTAGTTTAATCTGTCATTAGCCATATTTCTTTAGGCAGTTGTGGAAACTATTACTTGGTGTCTTTATGCCGCTACAGTCACGTATTATATTTGAAACGTGCTGTACTGTATTGACTTTTTGTTAGATGTATTGGTTGGTGTCTATGCATGATGGTTATACTCTCCTGATGTGCTGTTAAGTTTCAGAGTGGCTTATGGCTGGGGAAGAGAGGAGTGTTTAGTCCTTAATGCCTAAAGGATGTTGGTATTTGCAGTTTCAGAAACAAGATCCAGTGTAGCCTTAAAAGTATGCTAACGTGTATTCCAGATGAATCATAAATTTTTTATGTTTCACTGTTAACAGAAGTGTGACCACATGCATAGTCATGCGTTTAACTCAACACTTTGTAGATCAAACTTTAAATATTCGTATTGCTTTTGGAAAGCCTAAATTATGTTAATGGTTTGGCCTAATCATAGGGGAGCTAAACAGACTCATCTAGGTTCACTGCTTGCACTCAATGAAGTGCAACAAGGAAATGACTAGCAAAAAATAGGCCTTGTTGGTTAAGGTGACAACAGATAAGAATTGTACACATTCTGATGTCTTGGAGTTTTTTGTTTAAAAGTCAGTCTACACCATGTGGGCTAATAGAAACAACCCACCACAAAACCTGGTGTTTAACCAGCTGTTTTGAGAAATGCTTTTCACCTAGAGAAGACCCTGAAGCTTTTAGGAAAAAAGCTTCTACTGCCAAATAAGTGACTGTTTTCTTAATAAAAACAAACAACATGTCTTGTTTTACTTTTATTTGAGGCAGCCTGGTCTAGTCAATCAATCATAAGGTTGAAAGGCAGGAGCTAACTTCCAGTTTTTCCAGTGTCACTGGTGTACGCTCATCTCAGGGAAATGACTGTGTCTCAGTTCCCTGTACATAAAACTGAGGGTTAATACTTGAGTACCTAACTGAGGGTTTGAAAGGATTATTTTGTAAAAATTTATTGATCAGAATATTTTATCTTTCCGGACTACACTTTCAGCCTTATCTTTGAAATCCTTCAGGAAGGGTTACTGCAAACAATACTGTGTACCATAGGATAAAATGAGTGGAAAGAGCAGAAATTAAAGTCTGTGTTAGAGATTATTATCAGCTGGACATGATCTTTGTGTGTGAATTTATGGCTGCTTTAAAATAAAGGTCATGTCCACTATATTCTCCATTAGAGTCCTAACTTTCACTTTTTTTTATTTTCCTGCATTTCCAGTGTCAGAATGAAGGAGAGGCTGAAAAATGAATGCAGCATGGAAGTGATAAAAATTAATTTGGTAATAGATTATTTAGGTCCACTCTAGTGTTAGAGGGATACAGGAAGAGACTGAAAAAGAAGGGAGGGGAGGAGAAAAAAAATTTTGCTGGTGTGGGCACTTCCTTTACTCTAAACACATTCTTTTACATGCCTTAAAAGGCTTATACAAACACACTTCAAAGGTGGTAGTGACTGAGAGGAGAGCTGATGTTGTGCCAGCATGAAGGAAACTGTATCTGAATTTCTTAATTAAAACTGATTTGGCTTTGGCCAGTGATGCTGACATTAAGCTCTTTTTGGGCTAAAGTACAGTGTCTGGGGGAGAACCCACAGAGCTGACACTTAGCACTGGAGAGAGTGCTCTGCATGTTTAGCTTATACTGTGTATTTTATCTTGTCCATCGTATGTATAGGTTTGTGACCTGTTGATACAGTTGCTCTGAATGAACTCAAATCCTGAATATATAGATATGTGATGTCCAGCTATTTTGGATGCTATGAATTAAGTGGAGCACACGTTGGGGAAATCACAAGAATGTGTTTAGAGAGTTAGTTACTACAAAGCAATACTTGAAGAGCTCTGACTCTCTAATACCACAGAGATTACCAAGAAGCAGCAGGTATAAATGGGTGTACTCCAAGCACTCTGTTACAGATTTCCCTCTTAAAAGTAACACTTTGGATATATAATCTTAGGGAGAGCGAGTGGGGTGATTCTCTATCGCTTTTCTGTCAAGTTTAACATGTGGTGGTTTATATTCCTTCTATGTTGCTAAATAAAATGTAACAACATTTTATAGTTATGTTTTTATCTGAGCAAAATAAACTGGAAAAAAAAAACAAACCCCAAACTTCTCCCAGTGTTGGATTTTGCACGTTGGTAAGATGCTGCATTTGCGTGCCTTTATATGTCTGTTATCAGACACTTCTGTCTAGTTATGAAATTAAGGGGAGACTTTTTCACAGCAGTGGAAGAGCCAGAGAAGTGGGAGCAAAATTAATTCCATATTACTATTTCTGTAAGCTCTTCTGTTGCTGGTCAGTGGCTTCAAAAGTGTGGGGGGGAGGCAAGATACAAGGAGAAAAATAAAAGTGGAGGATGTGAGCTCCAAAAATCTAGAAAGCACCAGGAGAGTTTGGAGTTCAGCTATTGTGCGTTTGAAGAGTAAGAAGTAGCTGGGAACATGGCAGCGTTTCTTGTCTGTTCAATCACCCAAACTTGCAAATTGCTATGACGATGATCTCAGCCACATGAAGTTGGGAACTGTTGCAAGGACCATTTTTCCTAAGCAGGCCAATGTGGGAGATTGTCAGTACTGATGTAATAGAATTGCTGAGGGTTGGAAGTGATCTATCGGATCACTGTATCCATCAACCTCAGCCTGACAAAACCATCACTAAACTGTATCTCAAAGTGCAACATCTACCTACCTTTTAAATAACTTCAGGGATGGTGCCTCAGCCACCTTGAGCAGCCTGTTTCATTGCTTGATAACGCTTTCAGAGTAAAAATTATTCCAAACATCCAGTCTAACCTTCCCCTGGTGCCACTTGAATTAATTTCCTCTTGTCCTGTCCCCTATTAACTGGGAGAAACAACCGTCCCCCGCTTCACTACAAACACTTTATAGGTAGTTGTAAGGAGTGACAAAGTCGCGCCTGCTCCAGAAGAGCTATTACAGGACGGGGTGGAGGCAGTGGGGACGCACAGGACCAACTACACCGTTTCCTAGGGCCCTTCTCCCCTCAGCGTCCTCCACCTTGGGATCGGCGGGGCACCCCCTTAGAAGACGCAGCCACCTCGCAGGCTATGGCTGCGAGGGCAGCGCTCACCAGCACAGCACTGCCGGGGGTCTTCCAGCCCTCCTCTTCCTCCCTAGGGGCACTCACCGGCACCTTTCTGCTCTTTACGTTTGGGAGGCGGCTAGTTTTTCCCCCTCACCACTTCCAGAAGT
Organism: Turnix velox; assembly: GCA_013400935.1. Lineage (NCBI taxonomy): Eukaryota > Metazoa > Chordata > Aves > Charadriiformes > Turnicidae > Turnix > Turnix velox. Next base: position 56,070 of record VZTY01000071.1, read on the forward strand.
GGTCCCGTTTCCCCATACGATGGACTACAACTCCCGACGGACTCCGTGCCATCACCTACCTGCTGAGAGCAGGTAGCCCGCGGCGGCGCGGTGTATGCTGGGACTGGTAGTCCCTGAGGAGGAGAAGGGAAGGGCAGGGCAAGGCAGTCCGGCCGTCTGTGGGGCAGAGCCGCTCGGGTCGTGGGCCGAGGCGGGCGGCATGGACAAGCTCAAGCGAGTGCTGAGCGGCCAAGACGCGGAGGAACCGAGCGGCTTGTCTGAGGTAACGCTCGACGCTCTCCGCCCCTGCTGGGGGAGGCGGTTGGAGGGGAGCGCGGAAACGGCGGAGGGAGTGAGGCCCTCGGGTCGCCCCTCAGCGATGTCCGACCGTCGGTGCGTCTTGCCTTGCGCCGCCTCAGCCCCTTGTTGGGCCCCCGGCTAACCCCGAGGCGGAGCTGGAGCCGGCCGTGGGCTGCCGGCAGTGACGGTTGATCTGAAGCTGGTCTTTGGACTTTTAAAATTTGCGTTTATAGTCCCCCGTACGCTCGGGGGTGCCCCTGCCTGGGAAGGGGGCCCAGCCTTCTGGCTGTTGTGCGAGGAAGGAGGACACTGTCTCCTGAGTGAAGCCGGACTGAGCGAGACTGGTTGCGGGGAGCCCGAAAACAAGGCAGGGAAGGTGAAGGCGCCCCTGCACTTGTTCGGTGTGGGCAGGGAATAAGACCAGCCCGCCAAACAGCCCACCATCCTCTCCCCCCTCCGCTTTGCTTGGAGAGCTGGCGGAATAGCAAAACTTCCCGGCAGCGCCGGCGACCGCGGCGGGAGTGGGTGGGGTCGGTCCCGGTCCCGAGTGGGTACGGGTTGACTGGAGGCAGCGCCTGCGCCCCGCCGGAGTGTCGCGTCCTCCCATCCGCGGCTTCCCCAGGGCAGCGTCCCTTTGCAGCGCTTCCCACGGGCTGTCGAAGTGGGTACTTGAAGACCGAGGCTGCTTCTGAGCTTGAGCGTCTCGGAGGGAATTTACTCACTTGGTGGGTTTGCAGGAACTGTTAGTAAATGGTAACTCACGCTCTCGTTTCCTCCCCCCTCCCCCTCGTTTCTAGGTTATCGAGGCCACTTCGTTAGGCTGGGGCACCAGAGTGAAAGGCTTCATTGCTTGTTTTGCAATAGGATGCCTGTGCTCGCTTTTGGTAAGGCCTTTTTGCTGGACCTCCCTGATAAATTGAATTTCAAGAGCCTTAATTATGGTCTTGCTATGTGCTGTCACTTAATTTATTCATTTAATACCTTTGGGTCTCTGGGAAGAGACCTGATGCTTCTAAATGCACTAACTCTTAACAAGAATGTCAATAAATGCAATGTATTTATGTGTCAGTGATTCTGCAGTTTGATTCTTTGCTGAGAGGGTGGTGAGACGCTGGAACCGGTATCCCAGAGAGGTTGTGGATGCCCCCACTCTGGAGGCATTTAAGGCCAGGCTGGATGAGGCATTGAGCAACCTGGTGTAGTGGGAGGTGTCCCCCTGCCCATGGTAAGGGGGTTGGAATCGGATGATCTTCAAGGTCCCTTCCAACCCAAATCATTCTATGATTCTATGATTAACTTTTCCTAAGACTTCTTTGGTGGTGTGATATTTCTTGCTTGTTTTTGGTTTGGATTGGTATTTTTTTTTTCTTTTCAAAACAATACTAATTTTATCTCTTTCTCTACCTTTTCCCTTTTAGGGTAGTTGTCTGCTGTGGGTACCAAGGAAAGGGCTGACGCTCTTCGCAGTGTTTTATACTCTGGGGAACATTGCATCTATTGGGAGGTAACAACCTTTTCATATTAGTTCCCTAGCACAGGTGAGAAGCTGAAGCAGAATTGTGGGTGAAAGTGCCTAAGTGATAGAAACTGTTGCATTTGCATGAGCAGACTTGCTTATTTAGTTATTTCTCTTGTTGCTGAGTTTTAAAGAAAAGCATTTACCTATTAATGCCCTGAAAAGGTAAAGAAAACTTGTATTTTCTTAATTGTTAATAGCAATGTATTGAATGTAAAAGTTATTCATCAGTAGCAAAGAATCAACCTCATGATTTTAGCCTTCAAGTTTTTTTGTTGATTGTGCCTCTCCCCCAAAATAAGAACAATTCTTCACCATTTTGCATTTGGTAATGTTCTCTGTGTGTTTTGGTGAATACATTTGGGGGCAGTCAGTCTGTTAGGGTAGGCCTGTTTGATAATAAGCCTTCATGGCCATTGAAATTTCCCTGACTGTGACAGACACAACCATCTGTAATAGAGGAAACTTAAAAGAATGTTAGAAAGCAGAAGTAATGGAATTGGAAATAATGTAATAATGAGGTAAAAAAATACGGTATATGAGGCAGAAATAGTTTTGATAATTCATCCCGTTTTGGTCACTAGGACTCTAAACAAGGGCTGGAGATGTGGTTAGTGATCAGACAACGGATCCAGTTCTGAAAACAGACCTTTTTAGAGAGCAATTGAGCTGGATTACATGCAGAGCGTCTGTGGACGATGTTTTTAAAAGCAAGTTGAAGAAGCACCAACAAAGAATGATCTGACAGGAGCTGACCTTAGTCTGTGCTTCTAACTTTCTAGTTCTGCCTTGTTTTTCATAATTGTAACTGAACAAGTGTGAATAAAACTATAGAATATATACTTGCACAAGGAAAAACAGGAATGGATTTTGCCTCATTATATATGTTTCTTTTCATTATGAAGCAAGCATCTTATGATTTCTGTAGCAACATAGTGTACTGATGCCCCTATACACAGGAAACAATTTATCAAAACAACCCCTTAATGAGGAATGTTATATAGTTTCACTTTTGTCTTTGTGATCATCTTTTGTTTTTTGCAGCACACTTTTTCTTATGGGACCAATGAAACAATTGAAAAGGATGTTTGAGCCTACACGTTTGATTGCTACTATTGTTATGCTAGTAAGTATCAAAGGAATTGGCTTTCAGTCATGCTAACCTGTTTACAATTGCCACTATGAAGTCCTTTTATATACGTTGATTTGACGGTGTCTCAAGATGTGTTAGTGGGGTTTTTGTTTTGTTTTGTTTTTTTTTTTACTTTTTAAAGCCTAAAACATACCAAACATCTGCTGTATTGTTGTGTAGCACCAGAATGTCACCTTCCTATTATGAAAGACTAACCTGAATCCAAGCTGTTGTGCTAAATGAGCATTAAGGGTCTGTGGCTGCTATGCACGTGCTTTTCTAAGGTGTTTGGCATCACAGCATACTTTTCATGTTGTTTAAAAGGTGAAAGAATGGAAAGTAGTTTGTAAAAAGTTGTGCTATGGAAGGTGTTAGACATTCAGTTTTGTCTTGTTATAAATTTCAAGAAAGTCCAATATATAATTTTGTATTTAAGTTTTTATTAGAAGGTTAATGCAAAAAATAACAAGCAAAACAGCACTGGGTGTGCTGGGGAGTCTCTGCTCAACCAGTAACACATGCCATATGATGCAGTACAAATTCCTTTATACCTTAGCCTAATACCTATTCATGCTTCTTCTGAGAAGGTCACGCAGGTGCAGTGGACCATCTAGAGTCTTCTGGAATTTTCTCTGGTGGTCCTCTCCTGCTCATATGCAATAACAAACACCTCCCACAGCCTGTGCCTGCACAACCCAGAGGTCACTCCATTTCCCAACACCACCCGCCCCACATCAACATGAACTACCAACACTTTCCTCACAATCCCTCACCTTTTGTTTTATCAAATTGATTTGTGTGGCTTCAAATTTAGCTAGAGCCCTCTGTGCAGGAGTCTGGATATTTCCTTGTTTCTCTCATCATTAGAGAGTGAATAGCTCCCTTTGTCTTAGCTTCCTCACTTGCTGGGTCCAGAGGTACCACAGCCTCTTGTATGCCCTATATTACTGAATAGATTAACTTCACAAAACATGGGAATAAACACAGGATGATCAAGAGAAATGCGGTAAGCATCATTATTCCAATAATTCATACCTTTCCATGTTTGTAGTGAGACATGGGCTACCTTTTTCACATCTTTCACCAATTGGATAATAGCTTGTCCTTAGTAATTGATTTCCAGACAACAGTCAGACAAATGAGATTTTACTCATACACCTCCTTCTTGGGATAACAGAGGCCAATCTATTCTAATACATAGCTGTTCTCATTTTGGTGTTTTGTTTTGCCACTAGACTTAAGAGTGTCTCCAGTCTTTTTTACTACTATTTCTACAATTGCCTGTAATCTAATTATTCTGTTCAGCATATACCCCTAGCCCATCTTCAGCCCATCCTGCAGGATCATAATAGGCAATAATTCTTTCTGATGGCCTTTCATTTTCTTTCTAGTTTCCTATTTGCAGCTTCCTATCCCTTTTCTCTTGTTTTAGTTCCAGAACATCAGTATAGATTGGCATTCCCACTCTTTCTCCTTTTAATATTGGCAACAGGAGGAAACTAGGTCTAATGGTACCTAACACACAAGATCCAATCCAATGTTTAGGGAATTGCCCATAGTCCATTTTGCCACAAATCCAGTAATATCCTTCTGGAGCAGGCCATCCCAGTGAAATACTTTTTCCTGCTACCCATTTCTTTTCTTCCTCTGGAATGCTAAGCGGACATCCCCAACTTGTCCAATTTGAATTTGACTCATTCCAGAGATACACACCTTCACACACCAAGTGACCCACAGGTTTCCCTTTCCCTAAATATTGCCAACAACTTTGTCCAGTTATGCTAGTTTGCAAAACCCATTGTTGCTTCCTGTTACTTTTTCCTGGTTTCCATGAATTTGGATCAGATATGTTTGCTTCCAGAAATTCCCAGGGCCATCTTTCCCCTATATTAGTTCCTTCACATATGTAATGGTTAAATTAAGAGACTTAGCAATATTTTCAGCTAGGCTGACAAATTCCTAGCAACAGTCGGAATTTCATGTTGTACTCCTGTCTCTATTTCACGGTAGAAGGAATGAAACACCTAATGTTGAGTTTTAGATTCCTTAGTTCTTTCTTGAACTGTTATGTCTAGAATTACTGCAGGATCCTCAGCACATCCTGTCCCATAGATTTTTATCTCATATCCTCAGAGATGTGTTGGTATTTCCACATTGGTAAAATCATCATTTTCTGGCCAATGTATCAGGATTCACATCTTCAGTGTAAATGCGTTCAGACAGTTCACTTGGCATCAGTGCTTCCTGTTCTGTCTTTAAACATCTAGAGAGGCTGCAGGCAACTGACAGATCTTGAGAAACTGATGGTGTATGCTCACAGATTAGCAGAGGGCAAAAAGCCTACAGCATGGATTGTTTGTTTCATAAGCATGTAGGATGCCTGAAGTTAGGAGAATGCTTGGGATGTTGATCACTGAAATAATGACTGTTGTTAGATGTATGATGTGGTATTAAGACAAATATACATATTACCACCTTGGAAAAATTGCATTTAACAGCAATAATCATGATTGAAGGGTATGATTTCTTAGGCAATGTAAACATCACTGTCTTGAACTTGCGGTGCTCAATCTTTCTTCTTTTTTACTCAAGCAAAAAAATGCTTATTATAGTCTCTAGTTGTGCATGTGGTCATCACAGTGGTATGTGTGTATCAAAAGGCTGTTAGGTATTGATGAAGGAAGATCAAGTATCAGAATCTGTTGTATCTAAATGAGCTGCTGCCTTTTAAATTGAAAATTGAAACTTGAACTGAAAGGAGGTTCTCTTTAAAAATGAGAATCAGAAAATAAGCCAAAATGGCCTACTCCCCTCCCTCCCTCCTGCTTCCCCCAAGACTTTAGCTGTAGGAAAGACAGCAAAACTCTGGAAGAAATTTAAAAAAAAACCAAAAAAACAACAAACAAAAATAAGCCAGTGTTATGTGGCTGTGCTAGACTTTCTGTTAATCAGGACAGCTGCCATGCAGTAACTGGAAGCTCTTGAAAGCATATTGTGGTTTCAGTCAGTAAGAAATAAATGATGGCATAACTTCAGCCCCTTGCTAACCTTGAGAATCAACAGGAAATGTGGCATGTGCTGAAACAGAAAGTCCAGAGTTAACTGAAAAGTCTTAAGCAAAACAATGAAGTGTGGTGTATAGAAGTGTGTGGGAAGAAGTAGGGACCTGCTGATGTTGCAGAAAAACCTCTTCCTCTTGTTCTTTTGTGGACATAAACTTATTTTCTAGATGTATCAGGTAGATATTTTCTCATTGCATTAATAGCAGGAATGTTTTAAGTAAGTGGAACTCTTATGTGGGATTGGATAAACTGAGCGATATAATTTCTTTTTCTATGAAGTAACCCATTATAGTGTTACAATACCTACAAAACCTGGAGTTTTTTATAAGTTTAATAAAAACTGTTTGTTTTCTCCTAGTTGTGTCTCATACTTACACTGTGTTCTGCTTTCTGGGTGAGTACTTGAGTCCTATCTGTATGTATAACCAGAGTACATTTTAAGAATAAGATTCTCAAACTGCTGTTTCATTATCTCTTGTGTTTTTTCCCCCTCTCCCCAATTCTCTCCTTCAGTGGCATAAGAAAGGACTCACACTCCTTTTCTGCATCTTGCAGTTTTTTGCCTTAGCTTGGTAAGTTACTTCTTTTCCACACATTCAGTTTTCTACTGCATCTAACATCAATAGCTGAATTGTGAGTGGATTTTAACCCTGCATGGGTTATAAGGAAAACTTTTACCTCACCATTCTGTTAGATGCAAGACAATGCATCAGTGAGGAGCAGACTTGTTCCTGCTTCTTGGTCTCTTGCTCCACTTCAGAGATGGAGATCAGGTCTCCATTGATGAGGGAAATTACTTTGAAGGTATTGAGTTTCTGCAAACTTGACATAAAACTACTTTTTTCCCCCTTTCTCATTTAAATAATTTCTTGCTTACTGTCTAGTATTTCTCCTTTAGTCTCCTAAATATGTCTTGTTAAAAGACCCAGATATGCAAATCAAATTATGTGTCAGTGTTCTTTTCAGTTAAAGTATGCTCTCTGCAACATTACAGAAGTAGTCCAAAAGCTGATATGAACATCTAGCCAGCTCTCTAGACTAATCTTACCTGCCTGTAGGCATTGGAGCTTGAAGAATATTTGGTGCAGAACTGTGTTTAAAATGCTTCTACAAGCTGGCTAGGATGACTTGCAAGTGCTCCTGTTGCTCACAAACTCAGAGCTTCATTTTGGTTGTATCTCTTGGAGTTATCTGTTTAGAGCATCCAAGATGTGGTGGTTCTTGTTTGTCACTAATAAAACATGACATGTGAATAACTTTAAAAATCTTTCTCCTTAGGTACAGCATTTCCTTCATACCATTTGCAAGGTAAGTCTCTCTGCTTCCTTACTTTTTGTCATCTTGAAGTTTAATGGTACAGATGATTAATTTATAGAGGCATTGTAATGTATGGCTTTAGAAGTTTTTCCATGGCAATGTTTTGGGAGCAGGAAATACATGTAATTAAACCTGAAAATGAAACTAGCATCTTTTTTTCATGCAAGAACACAAACACAACAAAATGTTGTGAGAGCTTCCTATAAAAATGTGTGCTGACCATATGCTAAAGATAAGGGTTGCATTTGGAATGCCAAATGTTGCTCTGAAAAGCTTACTAACAAGTGTGTTCTTCTGTGTATCCCTTTCTCTTGATCTCCCCTGTGAGCACTATTCTCTGTCCTGCTCTATCAGCCTCCTCTGGTGCATCACTGCTACAGAGGCTTACAGGTGTTGTTTCCATGGTGGATGGGCAGGTGGGCAATGAGCAGACCTGTAATGCATTCATGTAGTCATACAAATTATATAAGCACAATTAATAGGCAATCAGCTGATTTTAAGAGTTCTTAGAGTCAGTGTGACAGCAGCATGGAATGAGTCTTATCAAGTGGCATAACTGAGATGACTCTATTTTTCTTTCTCCTGCCTGTAGGGATGCTGTGAAGAAATGTGTTTCAGTCTGCCTGTCATAAGAGGAACATTGGATTCTTCACAAAGTTATAGGAAGTATAGCAGAACTGTGTTAAGATCATGGTGTATGAATTTTCTGACTTCTGTCATAAACATGTGCCTTCTAGCTTGTTAGAAGCTCCTTGTGTTAAATCCAATATATGCAATTGCTTGGTTTTGTAAGCAGTGGTGTCAGTAGGACAGGATGTTCATGATCTGGTTCTGTGTGGCAGAAAAACTGGGAAGAATTCCAGAACTTGTTATGACAATTCTTACGTGAAATCATAGATTTGTGTGACAGAGTGACATGTGAAATCTGTAAAATGGAGAACTTAACTCTGGTGGGACTATGCCTGTCTGAAGGATTTCTTTTGCAAAAAAAGACATCAGTTGTCAACTGATTTCTTAATGAGAATTTGTTTCTTTGTTGAATTATTGGGAGATTTGTTGTTTCGTTTTGGTTTTTTTTATAACAGCCTTATGTCACTTAAGCCTTGCACCGTTTGCCCTGAATAATGGAATATTGGTATTCTTTCTTTTCCTGCCTGTCTTGCAGAATTTTAGGCTTATGAGAGTTCTGAAAGATTTAATTCTAATAGAAATTATAATTCTGTTTTGAAGTAAGTATGAATTGTTTGCATCATTAATCAAGTGTTTAATTTTCAGTTTATAATGATGATCTTTCCCTAAAATACATAAAAAACACATATCATAATCTGTGAAAACACATTCCTGCAATAAAAGCACCTAAAAAATGAAGTTAACAGAATTTTTCAGCTCCCGGGAACCTGAGTTCTTTGCCTTGGCTACAGGTAATCCCAATACATACAAGGCAGAAAACTGAAAATTTTTACAAAGGAAGGTGCTTCTCTGTCAGCTGTGCCTTAGGAGCAGTGCAAAGCTGAGGGCATGACTGATAAGAAAAGGGAGAATTTATGTATGTCCTTTCTGGAAGGTCAAACTCTGATAAGGTGAAAGTGAGTGGGTTGTATTTTAAGCAGTTTGGTCTAGGGAGAAGATATTTTCTTCTGAAATTGTGCATGGGTTAGAACTCAAAGTTGTGGGTTTTTTTTATAAGATCAGTTTGATTTCTCCTGAAGCCCTTGTAGGCACTGGTGAATTACTGCTTTGAGGAGAAAGTATGATTTTTCTGTTGCCTTCTTAGCAAAGAACATAGCTGCCAGCTCCAGACAAATGGTGAATTCCAAGGCCACTCTTCAATGTTTTTACCTTCTGTGCTATGTATAATCATTTACTCCCAAACCATTGCAATAGTCAATTGTTAATATCTGAGCAGTTTCCTACTTCTGTAGGAGATACTGTTTAAATGCTTTCACCTGTCCTCTAGAGTCGGTGACTATGAAGATGATCATCTAGTGGACTTTATACTAAAGTGAAACCTCTTTCTCCACCTACCATTAAATCGTTGAACAGCATTGAGTTTTTCTGGCAACTGCAACCCTGAGTTGTACTAGCAAGATTTAACGTAGGAAAAACCTACACCTATTTGCTGCTAGAATTTTGAGCCCACAGTGAAGCAAATAATTCTGCATCTTCCAGGAAGTTGCTAGAAACTGTCTCAATTCAGAATTTTGAACCTAAGTGTTCTTCTGATTGTTTGTACAGCACATCCAGTTGTTAGTATCCTCTTCAAAAAACCAAAACAAAACACCTCCTTTTTAAGGATGCTAAGAAAAGGAAATTTTCGCAGGCTTTCTATGTATTCCAGCTGGCTAGAGTGTTATCAAAGTGTCTAAGTGGAAAATGCTGTCTTAAGAATTGATATTGGATGAATCAGTTATACAGGATGATGTTTAAGGGCTTTGTCCTGGTTCTTCCCCCTCACCACCTAGGTTTTGGAGGACACTGGTGAATTAATTAGATTGATTATTACTGTTCTTGATCATTCAACTAATGGTTCCTTTCAAGAGAGGCTGATAATTAAAGAATACTGGGGGTTTTTTTTGTTTTTTTTTTTTTCCTGGCTGACTTAAGTATCTAAACTGATGGGTCTCTCTGATCGGAGAGTACATTTGAAAACTAATTAATGTCTGTTAGATGGGCTGTGTTAGTTTTTTTTATTAGGACTTTATCAATGCATTCTTTTGTATGAGGTCAGTTGAAATGCAGCACTTGTGCCTTTTACATTCCAACATTTCTTTAGTTTAACATTGCTATGTGTTGCTGGAAAACATTAAAAGTATGGCATGTTATTTCTCTTTCTGCTCTCTAGGAAAGCTTTATGTTAAATTGGGTCATTATTCTGAGCTCATCAGCAGTCAGCGCAATGGAATTTGACTTCTGCTGCACTTTTTTGTGATTGCTTCACAATGAAAAGAGTAAAAGCCTTTTGCTTATTTGTTGACTAGCTTGTGCAGGGTTGTAGAACCCTGACTCCCTCACAGTTCCTCTAGAAGAACACTAGAAGTGGGTGTGCTGAATGTTACCTTTCCACTTTGCATACTGGTTAACTGGTTTTAGTTGACTATTGACAGCACCACTTAGAAGTAGGAAATTTAGGAAAGTACCAATAGATAGTGGGTAAACTTAAATGGAGATTTTTTTTTCCCCCCTTCTCCTCCTCTGATCCTTTTTAAAGCTCTGATTCTGGATCCACATCCTCTTTTATTCAATATGAGAGTAGAAGGTATCTTTACATGACATCGTAGCACGAGGCTAAGCAGTTGTGCCCTTAATGAGGGAACCAGTGAGAGATGGCAAAGACATTGGGAGCACTAGAGTGCTGCTAGAGTTTATGTTGCCTTTTGTTGCATCCTGTTCCTGTGAAGTTTAACCAGTAGGAGAAACTCACCATGTTCTTGCCAATATGTGAAATATACTCAGGGTTTGTTGCAGTTTTGATTTAAAATAATAACTCTTGCCTATCAGAACAAAACTCTTCAGAGTCTTACTTGCTTAGAAGTAGTTATATTCAGGCCAAGTTTAGCAACAAAAGATTCTTCCACTTTGTTAAAATATTTTATGTGATTCTATGTAATCAAGAAGTAAAATAGTGTGTTAAAGTTCTCTCCTGGCCAGTTTCAGTCTGATTTAGATTATACCATTGTACCACATTTTTGTCACTAGAAGTACTTTTAAGTTTTGATCATCAGCTTTGGTAATCTGTTTCAATCTTAATGTCCTTCAGGGCAGTCTACCACGAACAGAGTTTGTGTTTTAAATCACAAAACTCTTTCCTTCCCCAAGTCCTTACTCAGTTGCCTACAGCACTTAACTCAGGGCTAATTTGTCTTTAAAAATTCATTATTATAATATTGGATGCCCGTTTTAGTAGGGTTCAGTGTTCTATCAGAAAGTGCTTTTTTCCCAGCCTCACTGTTGGTCAACTTGCCAGTCCACTTTTTATGGTAATGATAACCTTAACCAAACACCCTTAGCACACGGTTCTGGTATGAAGTGTACATATCAGGGGTTAGATGACTTTCCAGATAGAATACTTAACTAGAAACTCATTATTATGCAAGTTGGGAGTAGAGCAGAAACTCTGCTGTGGGCTGTCCTGCAGCTAGGTGCAGGATGACTTTTTTTTTTACTTGATCTTAACTTGTGGGTCAATTGCAGTTGGCATGTAATGCATTTGGACACTCATGGCACTGTTGGTTACATGCAGTCTGTTTCGGGACTCCTGTTCTGGGAACTTGAAGCTCATCCCCTTTTGCTGTATACAAAGATTAAGGGACCCCCTGTTGAGTTTTTGAAACTCAAAACTGAGGTGGAGGATGGCAACATTTAAACACCTATTTGTCTTAAATACTGATGTTTACAACTGTAGCAAATACTGACTGAAAGCACAGAAACAGTGGCTTGCACATCCCTCTCTATAATGTGAGAGCACTGAATCTTTCTGTTGCCAGCTGTTGAATAGCTTTGTAAAATAAAGCCGAAACTCTCAAAAATTCTCTACAATGTTTTATACTGTTACTGATTCTGGGTTTTGCACTTTTTCTATGTATTTACATGGCTTGATTTCTACTTGGATAAAAATCTCTTTTTCTAGCTTACAACTTTCTCTGTAATTAGATCAAATCTTTATGTACAAGTGCTGTTTTTTTCCTTTTTTTTCCCAATAAAGTTGTCATTGCATTAAATAAATTGCTGTTATAGTTAATATGGAATTTTTAACGATGCTGATTCCCCAGATGATATTGGAATTGCTGTAGGTTGCTTTCATGGGTCTTCTTTGTTTGTTTCTTTGTGTTTTTTAAAGAAAGTAGTTGTCTTGTCCCTACTTCTTTTGCTGTGTACTGCTGAGGGGAGTTTTTCTGTGTCATGACTACTGTGGAGATATACCAAATTCTTATTGGCGTAGCTGCGTGGTGCTGGACAACAGATTGGCACAGCTAGATTTGTTGAGATGGGAATGATATTTTTATTACTTACTTGCCTCAAGGCTCAACCTAGATGTGCCAAGAAACTATTGGCTTAGTCCATGCTACAAAGCAAATAATTCCAGATGCTATTGTGCTGGGAAAGACTGGAGGTATGAAGCAGCATGCCTCTGGTTCTTCCACAGGATAAATACACTCTGAATACTGATATAAAAGTAAAAAGCTAACAATTTATGAATACAAAGCAAAATCATTTTCTCTGACTCTTAGTGCTCAGAAAAAAAATCTGGGAAAGCATGCCTGTTTAAGGTTGTGCCTAGTGTTTATCTTAACATTTGTTGTGGATTCAGTGTTCCTTGGCAGCATAAAAGCTCTGTGCTCACCGGAACAGTTGCATTTTTTTGCAGGGATGGTGATAAGAATTGTATGCTGAAGGAGTCATGGTTACTACCGCTCAGTTACTTTTTGTTATCTGAGGGGGGTTGATTGCTTGCCTCAAAGATGACTAAACTGAAATTTCTATCCTGCAGGGAACACCAAAGACTTTTCTTGAAATAGAAGCCTGTCTTTCTGTAATAGGGAAACCTAGGTATTTCTATTTTATCTCTTTGATAAGGTTAGAGCTTCCAAGGGCTGTCAGGAGAGCTTGATACATCTGTTTTATATCAAGACAACTATGGGAGTGAGTGAGTGTCATAAAAAGGCAATTAATCCTTCCCATACTTAATAGCATAGAGTTATTTTGCTTGCTTAGTTTAACCTCCTGCATAACAAGCTGTTGAGTTTTGCCACATTGTTCTCATGCTGAGGTCTTAATACCAAATGATTAAAGAGAATAAAATTAAGTCTTCTTTTGAGATCTCTGAAGAATAATCATTTGTCCACTGAAGAAGGCGTACTCTGTAGGTGAGATGATCATGCTGCTTAGTGATTATTCACTAGGAATACTCTGAAAGGGTTTATCAGTTGTACTATCTAGTCCCTGAGTCCCAGTTAAAAATACTGCACTAGAGTCATGTGCTCCACATTCACATTCAGTGATGGTACTTGGAAGGCTGCTGTATTCATAATGTCTGCCCTTTTTCTTCTATTTCCACAAGGTCTGATTGCAAGAGAGAATGCTTTGTGCTTGCAGAAAGTTCAAGGTTGGGGATTGATATTTATTTCCTCTCCACATTCGTACCTTTCCTCTAGAGCTTGGTCTTGATTTTGGTGTCAGTGAGGGTAAGGGCTTGTAATTATTCAGTCTAGAAGCTGAGGTGCCTAAAGGGAATAAAACCTCTTTTTTCACTTTTCTGAAGAAAGCTTCTGATAAATTAGAGATGGAATAATACCTCTAAGCTGCCAATATTTAGGACTGATATTAAGTTAGTCTATTTGAAACCCTTTTAAGTTTTTCTTGGGTTCCCTTGTGGCTTCTCTAAGAAAGGTTATTCCTGAGTTTGTGCTTTAAAATCTTGCAGAAGCAAGTGTGGATTAATATTAGCAGAATAGAGAAATGGTGCATTGAAAGTATCAGCTGGCCAATGTGATTTAATTGCAGCTCTGAAAGGCTGTCACTTCCAAAAAGTGACAGGGTGAAACCCAAGTATTTTATCATGGGCTTGTGCTCCTGTGTTTTCTTGTCATATGCAACAGGGTGCATCAGGCTAACAACTTTCGAGTGAATCAAATGCTTCAGCCAAGTTATACTTGTCTTACTAACTCTTGTAATTATCAAAAAGGTTTAACTTGCACATCCAAACCAAAAGTTTATTTGATTTCCTTAATATAAACACCGAATCTATTAATTTTGTTCTGAGTTGTTGGAAATAGGATTTTGAAGTTTCTTTGGAATCTCTTAAATGCTTTGGTTTTACTATTTTCTGAGCTTGAAAATGAAGACAGTACTAGTTTCTTGCTGTAGGTGCTAATCCATGTCTGGTGATAGCACTGAAGATCTTATAGTAGTAAAAGCAAAGCAGGGAAAAGTATAATTATTTTTACAATTGAACTGACTTATGTTTATCACCAGCCTGACTACATGAGGGTTGTTTGTTTGTTTGTTTGCAAATTTTTTTTGCTTTGGGTCGTTTTTTCTTTCTTTTTATGAAAGAATGGTTTCTCTGGAAAGCCTCTCATGCATTCTGGGCTCAGGACCAACCTCAGTTACAATCTCAATTATAACACCAGGCAGGGAGGTACTGCTTGAACAAACTGCCTGCTTCACTGCTCAAACCATAGCTGGTTGAAGTTACTGAAGCTGTTCCCCTCCCCCCAACACTAATGAAAAGACTAATCTTCTCTAAGTCTGTTCTAACCTAGCAATCTCAGAAGGGGCTGCATCCATGATTAAAAACAAGAAAGAAAGCAGCTGTCTTTTTATCCTCTCTTCATTATTCCTTGCTAGTTGACGGGTGTTGATTTCCTGGGAGTGTCATGGTGATGGAGGTTACATTTCCCCGTGCTGTGGGGACTCAATGTTCAGAGCGGGGTTAGTTGCTTGAATGCTTCAGTGGGAGCTTTGGAGATGGAAAGAGTGAGTCTTGTTCTCTGCAATTTCATCTGGTCATGAAGGGGCACCTTTTATTTGGAAACATGTGCCTAAAGGCCAAAAAACAGCTATCCAATGTCAAGGCAAGGAAGGCCTCCTTAATTACCTTTTTTCTTTTTTTTTTTTCCCCCCTTTCTGCTGTGTCTCACCAGCTGGTGCCCAGGAGGGTTTTAGAATGAGTTTAATTATAAAGCCAAAAATAACACCTTGCTTNAAAAGGAAATGGAGGCCTCCTTAATTTCCTTTTTTCTTTTTTTTTTTTCCCCCCCTTTCTGCTGTGTCTCACCAGCTGGTGCCCAGGAGGGTTTTAGAGTGAGTTTAATTAGAAAGCCAAAAATAACACCTTGCTTTTTACTGCTGTAACTCGGTGAATAAGCTCACTAAGTACCGCAGGAGTGCTCTTTCACTGGTCTCCCCAGTCCTTGTTGCTTCATTTAAAAATATGAGTCACAAAATTCTTATTAGTAAATCCTAATGTGGCTGTGCTGTACTCGCTTTTTTAACTTGTAGAGGTAGTTCTGACTGGCCCATAAGCCATGAGGTGTCTGATCCCTGCTTGGGAGTGCCCAGATCTCCCAGAAGTGTTTCAGGGTAAGTTTCCAACATTGTATATTTTAGATTAATTTTTTCTGGTCCCTCCAATGCCCCTACTGATTTGCTTGTTTAATTAAAAGGGAAATGAGTGCAAAATGAGGAACAGTCTTCTGTCATTCAGCCCTGTTCTCTCCCACTTGCTGTGCAAGTGATTGTCAAGTCACCTTATTACTGTCAAAGTTACTCTGTAAGTGTAGCTTCTTCAGTTGTCAGATTTGGGGAGATGTTCATGATTTTCTAGGCTGAGGAATAACTCATCTGACATCTGAAAATGAGCTGTTTTCGGTGCCAAGTTAATACTAATATTTAGTGATATTAGTCTGTTTGTGCCTCAGTTTCAGCATCTGCAGACTTGGAAAAATTAATCTTGCAAAAGAGCGGGAGAGAGGATGGTTGGGAAATGCTCAGTATCATTATTTAGGTGAACCAAAGTGACATAAGTTCAGAAGATGTCTCTTGCTTCCAAAACAAGCTAATTATTCAAAGTTAAGGGGTTTCACCCATAGTATTTGTTTCAAAGAAATTCCAGTAAGCAAATAACTTTGGCTATGGATCTCTCTTTTCTCTTCTGCGGCCCTCTCCTGTGGCAGATACATGAAGCCAAGGCATGGGAAGGGATTAATTCAGGTCTGGATGTGTATTTTAAAGTAAAATCTCAGACCCAAGAACATTCATCTGATGATCTGCTTGCAAACATGCAAGCTTGTTACTTCTTTGGCCAATTCTTGTAGATCAGAGATGTGCCTTCTGGGTATGTTGCTATGTACATGACAAGTTGTTACTTACAGATTGAGCTCTCACAGCTGAAACACTCTTCATGCTAAAAGTTGCAATTGGGCTATTTTTGCTAGCTGAACACAGGTACCTACTCTCAATTTGGAAAATGTGGTGGCTGGTATCCCAAGCCATCTGTGTATAGTTGTAAAATTAAATTCAAACTGTATGGAAATCAAGTATTTTAAGAGATTAGGTTTTGGGGGGAGGCAAGTGGGGCATGGGATGGTGTTTCTCCACAACACAAGACTTTCTAGCATCATGCACTTAAAGTTGTTGAATTGAAACACACAGCTCTGATTTATGTGTTTACTTATAACGTAACAAAATTTAAAACTGTCTCAAAGTCTCCAATGTATTTGCTCTGCTATTTGATCACATGCAGAGAAAAATTACAGAGCATTTGAAAAGGAAAGCTAAGACATAAGATATGACATGTTATACAAACATACTATCTGAAATGCAATTATTTTTCCAAATGACACGTAACACACTTCCATGTACCTAAATATCCAGTGGATTTTTCAAGTGCATTCTTCAGTTGTTCAACAGTGAAAGTGGACTGAATATTAGTTATTTGATAACTTCTAAATGTCAAATACACTTCTAGTGTAACTCACAAGATGAGCTCACTGATAGAGTAATCTAGGTAATTTTGTTGAGTCAGTAAATAAAAAAAACCCCTACCTAAAGGCTGCAAAGGAGAGAGGGAAGACGTATTCAAGTGTGAAGTTTAAAAGAAACATGATTTGGATTAACCAGATGTAAGAACAACTCAACTGTCTGGCTTGCACCTTCCAATGATATGAAGATGATGCAGTTGCTGTCTTGAAGGTCCTCTGCTGAAGTCTCCTTGTGTGCATCATATTGCTACACCGCTGCAACTGAACTGTTTTGAGGAATTGCAGCTGTGAGGGCTGACTCCAGGAAGGAACTGAAGGATTACTAGGACTAGTAGCCAAATAAGGTGCTGGACAATGCAACAGGATCAATGACCTCTCGCCCTTACTGCTTAGGTAGATGGTATCTCTCAGGTTTGTTAACGGCAAGATCTTTTCAGTTTTCCAAATGATGAACTGAAATCCTGTTTTAGAAAGTCTGACATACCCTTTATTTAATTTGTAAATCCTGTTGGTGATCCACCAAGTAATTTTATCTTTTAGAAATGACCAGAGGAACAGGAATTCATCAAGGGCTGTTGAAGTAAATGAAGTTCTCAATAATAACAAGAAAATATATTTGTTTAAACCCAACTGCAATTGCATGTTTTCATAATCAAGACCCTGACTTTCATGTCAAACAGACCTGAAATTTCTCAGTCATTGAAACAGGAGAAATTACATGATCAAATGTGTCCTTATGTACCAATGTATGATGCTATGGGTCACCAGAATTCAAGTGGTCTCCACTTAACCCCTTAGCAAGGAACTGAACCCAGGTTGCTCATAACCCTGTCTGAGTGCTGAAACTGTTTGACTTCTCTATGAGTTGATGCCTTCTTTTACCATTGCTCTTTGCAGTGGTTATGTGCAGTTGGGTCACGTTTGTGAGAGATCTCAGCCTGAGGTTAAAGGGGATTCCTCTTTTAAGGATGTTGAGGGAGTTTTTGTATGAGACAGACTGTGAGCCAGCCAGCTATTCCTGGCCTCAGGCAGTTAGACTGACACCCAACTACAGAAACATGGGCAAAATCTTTCCATGCCCTTGGAATAACACAGTTAGAGAAGAGTTCAGTTGCCTGTGAGATGCAGCAGGGGTTTTGTGAATGACAGTCAGACCAAGGGATGGACACAGTAGGCATCATCAGCAGAGTGCAGGGATGCTGCCTTCTCCTCTGCATTGAAACCTCAGTGCAGAAGGGTCTCTTAATATTATATTTTGACTTAGGAATGTAGAGGAACTAAGTTAATGAGTTTATTCAACGTGCCTGGTGGAAATATTTTCTGTGTAACTATCTTGGCTGTTAGCAGCTCCTTCAGTCAGAGTCCACATCAGCATGAAGGCAATTTCCATGCATTGTTTCAGTCTGGAAATGAAACAATTTTCATTAATGGAAACCTGGTTCTCAAGCAGAACAATTAGACCCACTTCAGGTTGAAAAAAGATAAAAGCATGCTAATTTGGATGGAGGACTTTTCTTTCAAGGCAGCCAATTGAGTCATCAGCCTGCCACCCACCTGACCGTCTGACAGGTAATTAGGAGATAGTCCTCTTTTTGTGTGGAGCGTGTTCGTAAACCTCCACACGCTGGTGCCACTGCCCATTGGGACTTCCCAGAGGAACGAACTAGTCAGTGGCAAAAGAGTGAGGAGAGCACATTTGTCAGACTGTGCCCAATGAACTGCCTCATGTTTTTTATTTAGCTCATAATTTTTTGTCTTTTAACAGCTATCTGAAGTTTCTGGCAGTGAAGGCGTCATGGCAGACCTGGGTTGCAAAAAGCCCAGTGACTGCACCGTCTCCAGGCTACTCAGCGTAGTGGAGAGCGAACTCCGGGCTGGGAGAGACAAAGGTGACCCCACTGAGAAACAGCTCCAGGTCGTCTTAGAGGATGCGACGCTCTGGCAGAGATTCAGGGAAGTCACTAATGAGATGATTGTGACCAAGAACGGCAGGTGAGTGATCTGCTCAGCAGTGTGGGCTGAGTGTAGATGCCAGCAAGGGGGGTTAAGAAGTATAATAATAAACTGCATGTGCGCACTCCAGAGATCTGCAGTGAGCACATAACTGTTTTATTCCTTCAGCTTTGCACTCCCTTAAGACCAGCACATGAACAGAATTGTGTCTCTGCTCCTCTTTGGACACTGCTAAACTTTTTCTGCTGCTCGTTATTCCTGCTTGTGAGACATGCTGGAGATATACATCGACTGACTTAAGGCTGCACAAAAAGGGAACTTTTTGCAAGGGAATAGATGGAACCTCTCAAAATGTTTTGAATTGTGTATTGTACTAATAATTATCAATCTTTCTTAGCAAGTCTTTACTTGTAGTCCTCAAATTACTATGCAGAAGCCAATCGGTGTTGTTATCCCTAGATGCAGTTCCTGTCTCTCTGGCTTGAGTATTAACAGCTTGTACTTTAAAGTTTGTGCTAAAATGGGGTATAATAAAACTGCCCTGCAGTCTGGATTGTATGGTCCCACAACAGTAGCACTCTGCAGTTGTTGTTGGTGCTCTTAAAGAATAATCCACACTTGTTTCTAACACACATGGGTTTAGAGAGACAAAATACTGGGATGTAAATGGATCACATCTAACTATATGAGGAACACAGAAATGATAGGAAAGATGGATGAGAAAGTAATTCCGAATCAGACACTGGCTTGAAGAAGGTGGTCCACAGATGTTCTGCTCTGAACTGGGTTGACAGCAGAGTCCAGCCTTTAACAGCCAGGTAGGCTGCTAGAATAAGGATTAGTACACAGTGGTACTAAGATTTTTATGTACCCTAGCTGTCCTCTTTCCCACAACATGCACATTTTTAAGAGATGGAAAGATTTACTTTTGTGGTTTAACTTTCATTACTTTTGCAGACTTTGATTTATAGGAATTTATGGATGAGATTAATGTTGATTGTAACATGACAAGAGTGATCACAGTAAAAGCTCATCTGTTGGCTCAGCAAAGTTATTCTGTTGAGAGAATGGCTCCCTTCACAAAATAGTAGCTTTTGGTGTAACACAGCCTATTGCTCTTCTGATTCCTCCTAATAATCTATAGGGATAGAAATCTTTTGCTGAGGTTCTCTTTACACCAAGGAGCTGGTTTTGTTTCATTTAAATTGCTTTAAAAACTACTATTAGACTACAGAAAACTTCAGAGTGGGCTTTCATGCAGTATACAGTAGCTTAAACCTGACTCCTTAAAAAAAGGAATGACCAAAACCAAGATAAGTCAGGTTTGCCTCAAATCAATTAAATTGGTGCGAAGAATTGCACTTTACTAATAGGCTTTTCTCAGTTTTGTTGCTTTTAGCTAATGTTAATCATGATTGCATGGTGATACTAGCTCGCTCTAAAAGGTCTAGGTGAGTGCTTAGATAAAATCTATTTATGATGGTATAGGAAACTTTACTTATTTGAACATATTTGTGTACTTTTTATTTCATTGTGTAAGCTGCCTTGTTTTTCTTTAGTCTAATTTACGCTACATATCAGCTTCATTCTCTTTTTCCTAAAGCCGGTGACAGCTCTAGTAATGACAGCGGGGGCAGGAATAAGTTCTTTATGATTGAATTGCAGCAACTTCAAAATAAAAAAATCATGGAAGTATGTCTCACTATCATCTGCATCAATTATTTTACCAAAATTACTGTAGCATCAGGGACTATGAAGAAGGATCTCTCGCATTTCTGAAAGTATGTTGTGTAACAAACACAATAGCACACCCAGAAAAGGAAATGCAGACAGTGGCCTGCACTAAAGCTCTTTTAAAAACTCTGTGCTATTCAAAAGGAGATCAACTTGGATGGTTGCCAGAAACTTAGTGCTGAGTTTTTTCAGGTTGAGGATTCTTAAGTGATTGTCTCCAAAGGGTTTTGCAATAGAAAAAATATTGATCTAATTCTGCTGCTGCTTAAATCAGTAGAACCAACACGGCCATTCTTGCTGGAAGGTATATGAATACTTTTGAAAACTATTCTAGAATTAATGAGAAGGGCCTCTCTGAACTTCTGCATGTGAAACTAAACACTTTTGCTAACACAAAGTTCAGAACTTGAACTGAAATCTGATGCAGCAGTATCCCAGAGAATGAGTGGCTGATAGATTAGTGATCCTCAAGTGACAAATTCTAACATGCACATTTCTATCCGCCGTGATTGAGTCATCTCATAATTGGTACCAGGGGTCTCAAAATGTCATAATTAGATGAACCAACTTCAGTGTTACTATATGGGCCTGTTGCTGTATCATACTTCATTGTACTAATTGCCTGCCATTGCCACATAGTTGAGTGCACAGGGAAGATAAGACACATTCTCAGCAGCATCAGTGATATTAAAACACATGCTATGTCATAAAATACATCCCAAAGGGTGTAGCTGATACTGTGAGAATCAGTGTCCTATTTTGCTCAGATTTATTGCTTTCATATGGCATTTCCATATCAAACACTGTTTTCTGATTGAGCAGGTTATCTCTCTCAGTGGCTTACACCCTATTAGTTATGCAGTATCCTGAGACTTTGCAATCTGTGTTATTGTTTTGAGTCAGGAAGGTGCCACTCACTTCTCCCCTCTGCACGTGGAGAGAATCCACAGAGGATCAATGCAGGCAAAGGGTGGGGGGGAAAGAAACCCTTTCCTGGCTTAAATACTGAAGCAGCTTTACTGGTCACTGCACTCTTAAGATTGATAGCAGACTTTTTCCCCACTCAAGTTATGTACTGTGGATTAATTGTAGCAGATCTTCTCTAAAAGTGAAGAGGCCGAAATGCTCAGCTACGGCAGTATGTGGATCACATGTGCTCCTGCTGGAGCATTGAAACAAACACTCTGAAACAAACCTGGAGAAATCACCCTTTGACATGCTAAAAGGAAGACGGGTGTAATTTTAACAGTGAAGCCACTTAATTGGCAGAAGTGAAGTGGCAAGTTTTTCGTTGTTAGAATCTGTACAGTCAAGACATGCGAGTCCAAGTGAGATGATGATTAACCATGAGCAAAGCATGTTAACTCAGGGAACTGCTACAGTCTCTGTAATACAGGATGTTTGAAGTGATGGTGACTGTGTTCTGCTATTCATCTGTGGGTTTTCTGGGGGTAAATTCAAACCTCTCAAGTAGAAAGGCGGAGAAGTCTGCATTGTGGGCAGGGAATTTAACAAATCCGTATGCAACAGAAATAATTCTGAAAAATCTAGAGTAACTAAACTTTCACATGGAAGAATTTTTCCCTCCACTTCAACAATAGCTAAAGATCAAAGTGTGCTACTTTGAAAGCTAACTTTATAGGGTCTGGGAGGTGCAGGGAGCAATGCATCCATACATCTTACCACATCTCAGTTTTGATATCTGATGCAGTCTGTCGCAGGATGATTTCAGAGGATATATTCAGAGTCAGATGAAGTGAGATTTGGCCACTGGACTGGGCAAAGAAGCAAAGAAGGGTACTTGTCATAGGATTCTGCAGATAATTCGTGGTTCAGCTCCAACCTCTCAGCCATGTTAAGCGCTGTTCAGTCCTATTCATGGCATTTTGTCCCACAGATGCCTTTTCGTCCTACAGCTAAGGATGCATTTAGCATGACCAAATCCTATGGACCCTGCTGACACTATACACAGTACATTAATAATGTTTATAATTCTTGGCATAATAAAGACATTAATGGCCTAGTAAGAGGTAACATGGTGTTTTTTCCCCAAATAATTGAAATAAAACAAAATGACAGATTAACCTCTAGTAGACCTCTTCAGCTAGATGGAAGAAGGGATTTTTTTTGCCTTGACCTAATCTGTGAGAATCTGGTCACAAACTAAGGAGTCTTTCAAAACAAGTTTCCACTGATGTCTGTTTTTCTTTCCTGGCCAGGCGGATGTTCCCTGTTTTGAAGATCAGTGTGTCAGGTTTGGACCCAAATGCCATGTATTCCTTCCTGTTGGACTTTGCCCCGACTGATGGCCACCGCTGGAAGTACGTCAATGGAGAATGGGTGCCAGCTGGTAAACCAGAGCCACCAAACCACAGCTGTGTTTACATCCACCCAGACTCTCCCAACTTTGGGGCCCATTGGATGAAAGCTGCCATTTCCTTCAGCAAAGTCAAACTTACCAACAAACTCAATGGGAGTGGGCAGGTATGGCCTGATGTTTCCTCATACACCTCTTGGCTTCAATTGCAAGCACCTACCAATCAAGAAATATCAAGGGTGCATTTATGTAATTACAGAGGCCCTTACAGGCCTCTTCACCCACAGATGCCAATTATTCTCTGTAGGCCAAATGTAAACAGGAATAAACAGGCCTTAATTGGCGCTTTCAGATTTTAATGGACTTCTTGATGTTAAGAGAGACAGAGTGCTGTGGTTTACTTAATCATCAGGGGGCTTTTCAGAGTTGGTCTTGTGTGCTGAGGATTTTTACATAGGACTTCAGAGAAGGGGGAAAAAAATGGTCACAGGTATTAGGTTTTTGTTGTGTTCCCCCATGTAGTTTGGTGTAAGTGGAATGTTGGCAGGAGTCAGATAGCAGAATAAAAGGCTGCTCCTAAATGAAATAATTACTATGTCTGCTTCTGCATCATGATAATTATCAATATTCTATTGAATCAGCTTTGGCCTTTGGAAAGAAACCACATGTACCAGAAATAAGTGACTTTCTCTTTGAACCCCTTAAAAATCCAAACAGGAAAATTAGATTTGTTTCGTATTTTATTTTTGATGTTGCAGCTAAAGGTAAAATGTTGCACAAGACCTTTTGTTCGCTTGTTTGTTTTGTACAAAACTCCTACACTGGATGATACTTGTCAACCTAGAATCAATTTCTTTCATGTGAATATTATACATTCTCTATCTGTTATTTCCATTAGGTTTGAGAAGTGCATCCACAAGGCTAGTAACCTAATTAGGTAGGAAATCACCTCAGTTTTTACCAGCTGAAGGACAGAAAGATTACCAGACTTTTCCCAAATCACACCTAGAATTTATTGTGAAACATCGATCAGGATCTTAATTTGTTAATTCTTGTTCTGCATCCAGGGACTTGGAAAAGTCTAAGACCTCATAAAAGTATGCATGGAGGTAACAAAGCTACAGGAAACCAACAGGAGTGTCAATGAAATCCAGGGAAAAAACATGGGAACATGATATATATGTATATGTTTGTGTTTGTATATATATGTGTATATATCAGATGAAGCGGAAAGGAAAAAAGTAGGAAAAAAAGGGAGAAAAAGCCATATGAGAAACAGAGCCTAAACAAGAGTCATTAAATAATAAATAACTGAAGCTCCTCTTGCTTTCTTTTAAAATCTGCAGAATAGCGTGAAGGTAAACCATGTCTTCAGTTTGTGCTTCAGTTCTCATTCTATGGTGGTATTAGAAAGTAATAGTTGACTAGCGGTGCTAGTCATGATAATGGCTTCATCCTTCCATATATATATTTATACACACACATGTATGTATACACATATATATGTATGCATACAGCACTTTTCAAAGTATAGACTGATTTTTTAAGACAGATCTTTTTCTTGCAGTACAGAGGATTAAGCAATAAAATAGACATGCTGAGGAAGGTGAGTTATGGAATCAGTGTTATTCACAGCTTTCAGTGACAAGTTGGAGACATCTGCCAAGGCTTGTTTAGATATACTTCAACTTGACTAGGTGACTGCCTCAGTTCCCTCCTGGTCCCCATTTGTGTGATAGTGATTCTGAGTCGTTCAAATAGTAGAAGCAAAGCAGGGGATTGCTCTTTAAATGTTTCAGCAGCACCCAGTGAAGCAGAAGCCAAACAGTTTGAAGGTCATAGTTGCTAACATAAACCTATGCTGCTGTACTGAAGGCTTTAAATGCAGTCCAGTGAATTCTCACTCTGTTCAGCCTTGTGGTTCGTCAGAAGGGAGGAAGGCACCTGCCCTGATGCTCTCAGTAATCACTGACTGGGGGGGGTTAGCAGTGATGTCTGGTCTATTATAGAGCCAGAGCAAAAGAGGAGCTGTGTAATACCGAAGTGACATTGTGCTCTGTCTCTCCGTTTTGTTTTCTGCAGATAATGTTGAACTCCCTGCATAAATATGAGCCCCAGGTACACATAGTTCGCGTAGGAGGTCCCCACCGCATGGTGATGAACTGCTCTTTCCCTGAGACGCAGTTCATAGCTGTGACTGCTTATCAAAATGAAGAGGTAGGTGGATGCCACACTGTGCTCTTGGTTACGATTGATGAGATATATTATAAGCTTATTAATTACAAGTTTGTTGAGGACACATTAGTCCTTTTCTTGGTTCCCTACTCATCCCATGTAGTGTAAACCTCCATCCATTCTAATACTCTGTCTTCTCTAGAACTTTGGTTAATCTAATAACTGGCTGCAGTAATAAGCCAGATTTAGCTTTATATCCTGTTATTCCAGGTTGGTCCATCTGTCTTGGCATTCCAACCCTTTATGGAAAAAAACCCTACAGTCAAGTCCAATGCCTTTTTACAGCAATGACTGAAACTTATAGCAATGATCCTTTCTCTTCCTGCTAATAATATATAAAATTATGGAAAGGCAAAACATCTCATGAGAAAATGTCTTCCCAACTCCAAAACTAACTGAGGGATGCTTCAAATAGCCAAAATTGCTAATGGATGTATCGCATCCCTTAGTTTCTGTTGCTGCATATTTGATTCACTCTTGATAACAATTTAGTGTTCAAACTCTCTTAAAAGGGAGTTCACCATCCCATGGGATTTACCAGACTGCACCACACCATTAGACTACACCAACTGGTGCAAAATTCTCCCAACCAACCCAGGAAAACAGCATGTGTGGGGATATATTTTGTTAGGCTGACCAAGGCAGTCCCACTTAGATTACTATGGAAGATGTTTTATCAAGTTTCTATTCCAAATTACCTTCACTAACATGCCTTATTTTCTGCAAACTGAAGATAACAGCTCTCAAAATCAAGTATAATCCCTTTGCCAAAGCCTTCCTGGATGCGAAAGAAAGGTGAGATAATTTAATTTTGGTTTTGCTCCAGTATCATTTTGATCTTGGTATGGTTAAAACCATGGCATTGTAATGTGAAAGATAAATTATATAACTTGTTTCTGGTGTATTAATTCAAGAGTCAGTCCACTGTCATTAGCGGGGAAATAGAATCTGAAATTAATTTCCAGTGGAATTATCTGATGATGCATTCCAGTCCATCATTGCTAATAGAATATATTTGGACCAGCTATGTCATATGACATATGAAGTGACCCATATGCCTGAGCAAAAATTTGTATTTTTTTCCCATTTCTCTCACCATTTAAGAAGCTGCTATGGCTCAGTGTTAGGGTTTCCAGCTGCAGAGGGGGAATGCTACCTTTGGCTTGCATGGCAGAGCAGAGGACAGAGACCTGCCTTAGTCTAGGTGGGAGGCCAGGATGAGGCTGATGATGGAAGCAGAAATTGTGCCCACAGGTGAATTTAGAATCCCGGGTTCAGTCCCTAAATTTGGCACAAACATGGGAACATTTTTATGTATGGCATAAATTCCTGCTTCCCTTACGGCAGACTGCAGGCAAGTCTACTGCTGCCTAGCAAATGGTTAAAGAAGATGGATTTCCCTCCTTTTAAACTTCCTTTTCTATTTTTTAAGTTAACAGTTTTTAGCTTTCTTTTGCAATTTCTCAGAAAGTGTTACCACTTAGTAATTTGCTTTTCAGAAACCATCCCAAGGATGCTCCAGAAACAGTCCCTGAAGGTCAACATATGACATATTCTCACTGTAAGGTTTTTAATTGTGTCGGCTCTAAGTTTTGTGTCATATGATAGGCTCTGGGAACCCGGGACTCTGGGACTTGCTTAACTTGAGTTCTGAATTGCATTCACAGAAAGAGACTTTTCAAAAACTAGGAAGACTGATGAAAGGTTACCTTAGGAAGCGAGAAATAATATGATAGATTCTGCAGAGGCATCCAGTTTTTCAGTACTAAAAGTAATCTAGAATTAAGGTGATACATGGTATTTTTAAGGCTTTCTCCCTCCTTTTTTTATTTGTACCTTTGAATATTTTTATCACCTATAGATTTACCTTTCATTGGTGACAAAAGGGAAGCCTGAGCTTGTTTTAATTATGGTCAGGTTTTCTTTCATTTGTTCTATCACATTTGTGATATTTCTTGGCAGTTGTTTATAGGATTTGTAGTTTTTGCATTTTTTGTGAGTGGTTTTTATGCTGTTTTGGTTTTTAAAATTTTTATTTATTTATTAATTTTTAAAAAATTATTTTCTTGTCAGTTGGTCCATAAATCAGTATTTTGGAAGCTGTTCGGTATTTCTGCAAGGCCAGTTGCTTTATTGTACTGCAGTTGTTTAGTGCAATCATCATTTTCTTCTTCCTTTCCCCTCAAAGTGGGTGGCTGGTTGATTTCCAACCCAGATGCAATGTGTGCCTCAGGAAGCTCCAATTATCAGTACACTGGACCTCTGCCTCTGCCAGCTCCACACACTCCCCACAGCTGTGAGCGATATTCAGCGCTGCGAGGGCATCGAGCTGCTCCCTACCCACCTTCCTACATGCAGAGAAATCATTCACCCACAGGTACAACTGTAAATGGTGCTTTGCTTCCAGGGAACAAACACTGAGTGACTGATCCTTGCTTTAGGTTGACACGAGCATGAGAACAAGACCAGGAAAGAGCACAGTGAGTGCCTATAACACCCTGTGTAACACTGAGAGTATGACTGAGGCAGCCAAAAAGAGCTACAAAAAGCTAAGCGCACTCTATCTGTTGATTATAGGTGAGAGACAGCAACCTTGCCTAAAGTACGGGTCCCATTTATACAAAAAGAGCATGGGAGGCCTTCTTTTGGTGTCATACTGTGAAGTAGTCACACTCTCAAACTGGAGCAGTGCTTAGGAGCTGATGTGAGATGAGGTAATTTTGGTATTGCCAGAATGTCTGTTGAGTTCCTTTCACTCTCTAGATCTGGGTGCAGAGTTCCAGGAGTTTAGGCTACTTTGATCAGAGGAAACTGGCCAGAAAAAAGTATAAAGATAAAATAATTTACTGGCTTATTAATTTAGCAAGGCATCCTGTTTGACAGAAATATTTAAACACAAGTTATAGGCTTATTTGTGTCAAAACATTGCTGGTCCTATGGCAAGTATAATTAATGAACTTGCAGAAATGTACATCCTATGACTATCAAGTTGTACCTTCTCATATACCCCAGCTAAAATTAGAATGACACTTTGCTACTTTCTTAATAAGCATCCAAATTTTGTCCTTTTTCCTATGATTTGGAATTTCATTGTGAGATTTCTTCCTGAAGCTTACCCAAGTTCTTTCTCCTTAAGACTGTAGTCTCTGTAACAGTCACTGAGGATGTTTGGTTTTTTTGCTTTTTTTCCCCCCAAGTTAATTTGTTGGAGAGCTCCAGCAATAATCTTCAGGTATTCTCAGGACATGACAGCTGGACTTTGCCATCTTCTCCACATGCTAATTTGCTCTCAGTGCCACAAACGAAGGGAGCTGTGAGCCCTGGATCTAGGTAAGATTTTAGGAAAACTGCTGGTGTTAGAAACAGTGAGGCTTAGACCTGGAGGGGGCCTACAGGACTTTTTAATAGGGTACAGGATGGCAGGACTCAGAGTAATGGATGCAAATTGGAAGAGGGTAGATTTAGACTGGATATAAGAAAGAAGTCTTTTCTTTTTAGGGCCGTGAGACACTGGAACAGGTTGCCCAGAGAGGTTATGGATACCCCCTCTCTGGAGGTGTTTAAGGCCAGGCTGGATGAGGCACTGAGCAATCTGGTCTAGTGGGAGGTGTCCCTGCCCATCCCAGAGAGGTTGGAACTAGATGATCTTTAAGGTCCCTTCCAACCCAAACTGTTCTATAATTCTATGATTCTGTTACTGCCCTGGTTACAAGCTTTAATAGGCTACCAGGATTTGAAACACACACTAAGTGTCCAGCTCGATATTCTTTGACAGATCTTTCTGACAAGCTAATTATCTCCTGCTCTGAAATCAATGGGAGCTTCATTTTTCCTCAGCACTGCTGAAAATCAGGGCCTTGGAACAACCACAGAGAGCTCTGGAATATAACAGTGTGTGAGCATTTTAAAGCCAGATTATTTCTCTCACTATTCTCTTTTATGAAGTGAGACTCCTACTCTCATGCAGGGGTGTAACAAACTAAATCGTGTTCTACTATAAATATTGTTGGTAGTTGTAAAGAGTTCTAGTAATGGATTAAATTTATACATAGTCAATTACTTATACAGAGTAATTTAATTATCATTAATCTTCCCTTCTTTTCCCAAAATAAATTCACACTGTTCTTCTTTAATTCAGGGGCTAGGAAAATTCAGTTACTTAAAATGTGTAAAAGAGAATGAAAAAGATCATTCTGTCTTGAAACCTTGCATATATTTGTACATGTCTGTTCACGCCTCTCTCCGAGGTTCCTGGGTCTGATGGTCACTGTTGGTTTTTCACTTAAGCCTAATCTAGTTTAGTAACTTGATTCAAACACATGCCTTTCTGCAGATAAGACACTTGACTTTACCATGGTAAGTCTTGTGTAGAGGAAAACGGTTTGAAATAAGTTATTCAATTTGTACTGCTTTTTTCCAGCCATTACCCTTGCCTGTGGACAGTGAGCAACAGTGCTGTAAATGTTGCCAACCCAGGAAGCGAGGTGAACAGCAGCCCTTCAAGCATGTTTCTAAGGGGTAACGTCCCCTTACCTACTGCATCATCAGTCCAAATCCCTCTGCAGGGAACCGTGCCTGGCAGCATGGAAACGCAAGGAGAAACTGCTCTACCCAGACTAGCTGACTCTGTGTGGACATCCTCACACTCCTTTTAATGGACAGACAGCTCAGCCAAATGAGACCAACACCAATGGCAAACAAGCCCCCTGAACTGCAGCTCAGAGCAGGGATGTGTATGCAGAAAGACTGACTTCATGAAGAATTGCTTTCCATAATGTACCTCTTGTGTGCCAGAGAAGCCAAAATGCATAATGCAGAGACAGCAAATGTTATGGGAACCAGTTTATTACTGTAATCCTTATGTATCATTCAGGATGATGTCCAGTAAGAATCTCTATAGTTAGTTTTGCTTCTGTGTCACATAAAAAATTGGTCAGAGACATGGGATAGAGTGAAGCAGACATGGACAACTGGATATTTGCATGTAATTTGAAAGTCCTTTCTGTAACTAACTGGCAAGTTCAGGGGAAATTGTGAGCAAATTTGCAGTTAGAAATTTGAAGGGACAGCACTGCTTTAAAGACTTTCTGAACGTGTCACATAAAGTTTTTCTCAATACCTGAAACTAAACACTTCAGGGGATGAAATTAGTCTGATACCCTAATGCCACCTGCATACAGTATTCTCTGTCCCCTTCCCTTCTCCAGCTCCTGTTTGCTGTTTGTGTGTTATAGGGATAACCAACACAAGCCGAGGAAATAGCTGCACTGATGCAACAGGTTGAAGGACCTCTGGTTTAGCATTTATAATCTGATGTGATGGCCTTTGAAATGAAGATTTCCAGTGTTTTCTATATGTGCTATTTTTGAAAGGGAGGGAAAAGAATTATAGAAAAAAAGATTCAGCTTGTATTTACACTTTGCTTCAGGAATAGTGTACAAATAAAATATAAATGTATTAGAAGTGTATTATCTCCTCAGTAACTTTCCAAGATGTAAACATACAATATTTTTCACCTAACAGCCTCTGAGCAATTTAAAGGAGCTTTTCCACAGGTAAGTTGGCAGAACTGGCTGTATGCTCTTGGACATGGCTTTTCATGTCTTTGTACCTGTTTCCCCTCTCACTTTGTGTCTGTTTCAGCTTCCTTTTTCATGCTCCAGCTGTTCCTCTCCCATGTGAGCATACAACATCTAGCATAGCAGAGACCTGGGATTTCTAACCATAAAGTCTGATGCAGTTATGAACAGTGGTCCCTCTGTCTTCCTTGTCTTCTCATGTACCTCAGGCGAGCCCTATCAGCTTCTCAGAGATGAGTGCTGCCATTTGATCTTGTGTAGGGATAAAAAGAAAACTTCAAGCTAACCTGGATACATCTCTGTATAATGAAATGCCAAGGTGCTATTTAGTTCTGTTTATAGTCATGAGCACTGACAGGTGCTGGATCACCCTCTAAAAGAAAATTCTCAACATAGATAAAGAAGAGGATTCTCCAGACCTTTTGTTAGCTGATGTCTCTACAGAGGTGTTTCTGACAGATACAGCAGCTTCCCTTTCTGAGCACTCATTTACTGAATGTGGGCTCTGGGTGCAACATTTTATTTTGGGTAGACATTAGGGGCAGCAGCAAGCAGTGCATTTTTATTCAGGCCATCAAATATGCATCTGTCTGGTGAACTCAACAAGCTCTTCTTTCATAGTCTGTTACCTTGGCCTTGAACCACTCCCTTGGTGTTTTGTGTTATGTGATTTTATGACTTCCCCATCCGGCTTTTCAGATTCTCTATGAGCAAAACAGTGTGCGAGGATCCACTCTAGTAACACTGCTAATTTCACTGACTTTTGCAGCTACCCCCTATAAACAAAGTAATAAAGCTGCCTTTGATATGTATTTCTATCAATAGAAGCACTGGTCAAACAGGAGCTAGTAGAATGCAAAAATCTCTGTGACATGCTATCACTCTGATTTCTGACTGTAAATTTGCCTTTTCACATTCTGTCAACAGCTTGGTGATGAGTTTCTCAATGTTATGTTTCTCTGCCTCGGAGGCAGTAATTTCAGTAGGTGTATCAAAAATAGCTCTGCTTTACACTTGAGGTTTATTAACTAACTTATGCTACCCTCTTCTGGCTGTTCAGCTTCCCACACACACACCACACGCTGAGTCTGTATGAGATGACTATAGAAGCTTAAAAAAGGAAAGTGATGACTTCTCTTTGTTAGAGGACTTGTTATGCTTGCTTCAAAGTTAACGAGCTGGATAATTTCTTAGCTTTCCTGTATTTCTTAGTGCTTCTGCATTACAACAATGTAAGAGTGTTTATAAGGTGTTACGCAAACTACATGTTTATTTCACAAATAAACAATCTAGGAGAAAATCCAATTAGCTTTCCAGGTAGGAAAGGCCAGATTCAAAGGATTAAAAAAAGGCTCAAAATGAACAGGTAGAGTAATTTTTCCTTCTTATCACTTTAAGTGCTGCTGTCACAGGAGGCAAAAAGTTCTGGTATCTCAGAAAAATAACTAAGGTTTTATCATTGCAGATAATCTTATTTAGCTAAAACCTGAACAGGATAATAATACCCAGCAACTGGTGCATTGACATTTTACTACTTTGGTAAAGGCTTTGAGAACTGATATCTGTCTTGGACAGACCACTTCTAAGGGGCAGAGGGAACACTAAAGAAAACTTCTGACTGTTGTTGACAAGAAAAGCTGTTGATTTAACTTTGCAGATCTCCTTTTCCAGTGCTGTTGAGCTCCCTCCAGGCTGGGATGCTGGCTGCACCATTCTCCTGTGGGAAGCAGATTCTTTTAAACTATGTGTATATAAACCTTTCCCTTCCTGATAAACCATTATTGCAGATTTGATTTGCACCTTGTTTCCCAGTAGATTTCTACTTGCTGTTAAAAACCATACAATAATGATTTCCAGACAAATATTTCACTGGTTACTATAAGCAGTAACTGAAATTGCAAGAAGAGAAAAAATAAAACACACATCCCTCTCCCACCCTCCAATTTTTTAATGTGTCTTGACAAAGTCACTTCTTGGTTTTGTGGAGGAGAAATATGTCAAGAGACTGGAAGATTTCTTTAGAGGTAAATGCACTACCTGGTTTTAATGACAGTTTGTATATTTTAACTTAGCTAGATTATGGAGACTCTTGGCCCATAAATCAATGTAGGTTTTGTCCTGACAAAAGCAATACTGGACACATGGTGTGTAAGGCAGCTGTGCTACACTTGTCCCTGTCTGGTTTCTTATTTTGACAGCTGGAAGACAAGGGCTTGGGAGCAGATCTCTCTATATATATCTTGGTGTAATTAAGGGGGGGGAACTGTTTGTTTCCAGTTTCTTACTGGGCTTTAGCACTGTACCCAGCAGCTAAATGTTCCTGTGGCACCTCATTTAAATGTAACAAGAACAAAAAAAAAGTAAGGAGGGAAAAGGATTAGTAGAAGCAGAGAATCTAAAGGGTAAAAAAGCCTCACCAAAACTTGAAGAAAAGCTGTTTTGCTTCTGCTGCTGCAGTTTCTCCTCCTTTGCCTGCAGCAGTAATCAGGCTCACAGGGCCCTGTAGCCCTTTGGTGTCCCCGCTGCCCCCCACAGGGCAACTAATTGAGTGGGGAGGGACACTGCCTTTGGTGACAGCTGCTCTTTAATCCCTCTGGTGAGCTTCTGTGGACACTTAATCGAGACCTTTGCCTTGATGCTGAGAAAGAAGACTTCAACAGCCCAATGACCATTAAGCAGGTATTCTTTACTGCAGCGCTAGATGTGCAGGGTTTTCTCCAGACATTTGCATATGCTGAGAAGAAGAGTTTTTGAAAAGCTTTCAAAATTTATACACCTCTAGCATACATATTCATACCTTAGCTCAGGAATTCCTATCTTATTAATGAATATTCATTAATCTAATCCTCTGTCAGAGAAAGCAGCCACGGCCTGGTGCAAGCTGTCTTCAAGGTCCACTTTCCCCTTTATCTACCGGCTGGCTAGACTTGCTATCTCCTCGTTCCTCAAAAATAAGACTCAAGGGGTTAGCCAAGCAGTATTTATGTAGCAGTTGCAGTCCTCTAGTAACATCTGAGAATATCTGCATCTGGCCTGGCTGTTTCTATTCCTTGTGTCAGCCTCAGCTTTTCCACCACAACCTGGCCACAAGGCCTCCCCTGCTGTGGCAAGGCCATGTTGGGAGGCAATGCGAAGGTCTGTTGAGGATGGGCAGAGCATTCCTTGGGCTGGGGTGGTGGGTGCTGCATTTGGCTCATTGGCCAATATGCCTTTGTGGAGTGTGGAGTGATCATCAGCCTTTCCCTGAGGTGACAACAGGCTCCCAGCACTCTACCACTCCTGGGCCCAGTCTGAGGTAGGTATCTTTACTCTCAAATGTTTCCCTCAGAGTTTATTTTCCTGGCACTGGGGCAGGTGTCCTCCATGGAGGCATCTAAAGAAGCTTTTCCCTCAGATGGTGACCCACATCTCCCCAGGTAGCTCCTATTTTAAGCCCTGAAAGGAGAGCTGATGCCTGTTGATGTCTGCATGGTGTGTTGGGTGGGCCCAATGGCATGGCTGGCCCCATCCATCCCCAAAAGTTGCACCTCCTGTGCTTCCCCCTGGCCTGGCTGGGCCTCATTCCACCATGGGTTGTTCCAGTGAGCCACCTCAAGTGCCTGGGTGCACAATGACAAGAGAGGCTAGACAGATTCTCATGTTGCCATCCAAGACTCTGGAGTTTTAAGGGAATGTCCCCTTAGCTCCCCTGAGAGGTAGAGAAGCAGAGAGCAGAAAGTGAACAGTGTCCTGTAGATCCTGCCAGCAACCCAGATGCTTCATGTTGAGCCAGCCTTGGGTGCCCATTGATACAAACATCTGTGCCTCTGTTGCCAGTGCAGAGCAAACTAGGTAACTCCTTAGAAGCAAAATTTTCACTCTCACACCTTTGTCCTGCCCTGTTTCCCCCTCAGGTGAGCTGTAATCTCTCCTGGAGATCTTGCCTCTGCACTTGCACTGGATCCCATGTCACTTGTCACCATCCCTCTAGGTTGGCCTCTTAACCTCTCAGATTGGACTTGGCTGAGGTATTTCTGCGTTCTCAGCTCACCAGGAGTTCTCAGGCTTATAAATTTTCAGGTGTTTTGAGCATTGTTCAGTGAGGATGTCCTGCCGTCTGCAGAAATTACTTTAGAATTACTATTTTTTTCCTATTATGTACTGGTGCTAATAACTCAGGTTGGGTGTTTGTCTGGGCACAGGGTAAACTGCTGCTGTGTGCAGGAGTTTATCCAGGTTTGTTGTGAGCTGAACAAACCAAAATCCATCCATCCATCCATCTATTTTCCTGTCAGTAATTGCTCGTGAATTGCACACTGTCTGTAAGTTCTGACTTGGTCTTTCATTTTTCAAGGTGTCTTTTTAATAATCAGATTATGTTAGTACATCCTATCCTACAGGATGTATCCTACAGGTGGACAATTTTATATTGCAGTTGAGAGATACTTTATAATCTGCCTCTGCTCATCCTTGCTTTCCTCCTGCTTTCCTCCTGCTTTCTTAATGTGGACTCTCCACACTATTCTAACAGTTCCTTTAAGGCACTCTGGACTGAGAAATGGATTTGATTTTTCTGCATCCCACATTTCTGGACAATGTACAACTGTGTGTTCAATATAGGCATGAACTATTTTTGTAAAATATAGATCATTGTTTCAGTCTGAAATGCCATGCAGCTGCAGGGTAAGTGTAAGAAATCTACTTTTTTATTGATTCAATCAGCTACTGGAGCAATCAAAGATTTACTTAGGAAACAGCAATTTTTCAAGTGCTAGATCAGTTTTTACAGTCTTAGCAGTAAGTTGTGTTATATCTTCAGAATCTGTAAGAGGCATGGTAGTTCCAGCAAACTATGCCCAGATGCCAATATTTCCAGTTTCTCCTCTTTTTTTTTTTCTTAACTATGCTGACATGAAATGTCTATTCTCTGTTCCTTTATTGTCTGGAA
Source organism: Turnix velox (assembly GCA_013400935.1). Classification (NCBI taxonomy): domain Eukaryota; kingdom Metazoa; phylum Chordata; class Aves; order Charadriiformes; family Turnicidae; genus Turnix; species Turnix velox. The sequence continues at coordinate 91,603 of VZTY01000071.1, forward strand.
TTTTGCAAATGCAGAGACAAGGAAAGAACAATGCTTTTCAACTTAGAAAAATACAGATTTTTGTACTCTTAGAAAATATTTTTGTCAGTTTGAATGTAATGGGTACAGTGTTTTGATACAGAGGTGCAACATGGTGTACTTGGCTCAGCACCTGAGTAGTACTTGAAACTGGTTGGGGGTTCTCATCCTCAGGTAAATCCTCTGTGCAGCTCAGCTGTTTCTGTGTTCCTGTTTGCTCTTAAAAAGGGCATGGTAGCAACCAATAATATTCAATCATTCTTATATTTTATCCACATGTATTATTTAGAGAGATAGGTGGATTAAAAATAAACCCTGTAAATATAACACTTATACTGGTACAAAGCCACTGCTTCCGCCTAATGTAGTTACTGTGTGTCATAGTCTGCTAGGTTTCCAGCAACAATAACAGTCCTTACCACAGAGATGCTAATGGTTACTGTACAGTTTGACAGTCTCTCGTTTCAGATATTATTGAAAGCAGGAGTTGTTTTTTGGTGTCTCAAAGAATATGCTCAGTTTTTAAATGAAGAACTGATGGGGAAAGATTGAACTAGGAGAGGATGTGAATTATCTGGACTGAATGCCTATAGTTTTCTTAGACTTTCTATAGGACTTTGCACAAATAACAGCATCAAGGTCAAGTGCTTCTTTTGTCTCAGGGAGACATAGTTGCATCAAACATCTCAATTGCTTATCTGAAAACCGGGCATTTTGCCTTTCTCTGGACCTCTGTAATGGGAGATCTGTGGGGCAGGAGTTTCTCATACTGCATATATGTGCAGCACCAGCAAAGTGAGGCCTTGTCTCACTGGGACCTTCTGGCATACTCTTAGGTACAGAAATATGAGAGCCTTGATCACCTGGATCAGACTAATTTTCTTCTCTTTTTTTCTTTTTTTTCCCCCCATATTGCTTATAGCAAGAAATTATTTTCTGGAGCCTTCAAATGTTTTAAATAATTTTTCTGTTAGAAGGATTAACATAATTAGACAGTCAGACTAGGAATGTTTGATTAACAGTGAGCACTAGGAGCATGTTCTATTTCCCTGCCATTGGAAGGAAAATAATATTCGTTTTATAAACTAATCAAGATTTCTTATAATATTAATTGAATCTTAGGACCCAGTAACACAGTGGAATGGCTGACATTTAGAAAGCTTATTTCCAGCCTAAATGTGTTTATGGATAATTTATAAACATTCCTTTTTTTAAATTTTTATTTGTTGTTTTTTGTTTGGTTGTGGGTGTATTTTATTAGGGTTTTTTTAAACTACTGCAGCACTCCATAAATTTCCCTCTAAAGACAGTTTTACATTTTGCCTCACTTGATCTTGCTTCTGCTGGAAGAAGAAATGCTTGCTTTCCCCTCAGCTGCATATTCCTGCTGCTTCCTTTGTCCAGCCTTGCCATGCCACAGCAGTAGAGCAAGCTGCATCACTCAATGCAAGGGAAATAATGAGAATGTAAGACTGGGGCAAATAGGACTGCCCTTCTGATGGCAAGCTGCTGTTAGAACAGATTGAAATGTATTTTGAAACTGCAATACCAGCCTTAATTTTGCTGACTAACCCAAGAACAGATTTGGTTTTGTTTCATCTCCCTTTCAGGAATTTGATTTTCTCTTCGTGTGTTAACCTTAGAGCCCTTTTCTGTGCTGACTCAGTTGAAATTCATCCATCCTGAACTTGGTGAGCAGAGCTGTCTGCAGTATTTCAGAGGCAATCATATCAGTATCTTGTACAGTGCCACAAAACCTGCCTTCTTTCTCTTGGGAATACTTCAACAAATTCATCCTGTACTTGCCTCTGTCACAGAAGGTAAACTTCTGTTTTGGGCAGCACTGATGCATGAGGCATGGCCTTTATTTCCTCTTCCTGTTAAGAGGATCCTGTGATTCAAGACTCCTTGTACCTTCTATGGCATTATCTGAACCATCCTACTTATTGCTGTGAGATTTGCTTTGGCAAAATATTGTTGCTTAGAGAAAAGCTGGAGCAGATGGAAAGCTTAAATAAGGGCACAGATGCATTGTTAGCTACACAGAGTCAAATCCTGGCAATACTTCCACTGACTTTATAGGGTAAGAAGTCAATAAAGCTAATTTGTCCTCTCACACAATGTTTGGCTGACTAAATCAGTATCTTACATAAAATCTGATGTCTAATAAATAGTTGTGCATGTGATTCATCCCTTATTTCAGTATGAAAATAGGAAAATTGGGGAGAGAAAAGGAGTGGGAAGTAGGAAGTGCACAACCTCCACAGTCTGTTTTATGTATGATATAATTTCAACCAGGCCTATGTTTCACCCTGGTGAAAGAGAAGTCTTAACCACTGCACCCCATGTTTTAAGGATCAAGGTGACGGTGATGTGTGACGTGAAGAAACAAGAAAGAAGGTGCAGTCTGATGCCATAAATAGCTAATTAAAAGCTATCATCTTGCATCCACTGGCAGTAGCAGCTGCCTAATTGCATGTTAAAAATATCCCTACCAGTCTCTGAAAAGTATATGTTTGCATGATAGTGAGATAACTGGTACTTTGCCCTTTGTACAGGGTGGAAGAAGCCAGGGTTTGATGTCTGAGCTAATGTCTGAATGTATAGTGGCTGTTTCATCTCACTGCACAGACTCTGCATACCCAGCATCTGACTCATACTGAGGTCCTGGATTTTCATCAGAAAGACAGTTCCAACCTCTTCTTCAGAATTATATCCTGACCTTGCATAATGCTTACTTTCACCGTAACTTCTTTCCCTCTTTTTCTGGTTTTATTTTCTTCTAATTTAATTAGGATTGGGTAAATCTGGTCTACAGATCAATGATGATCTTCAACTGCGCAGCCCCCTGTACAATTTGCATAGTACAGAGCAGAGGAATTTTTGTCTCTATGATTTTTTTTTTGTCTGTGGCCCGTTAATGCCAGCAACACAGATTTGTCTTTCAAAAAGAGAAAAGAAAACAGAAATAAGGTGAAGGTGAAGGGGGAAGACCCAAACAAATCCAAGCCACAGGCACCTGAATGTTTTTTGCTTTCCTCCTTGCTGCCTGGCAGTAAGTTGCTGGTATGATTCCATTTTCTTCACAATCCAGCAGATGGTGTTAGATGGCTATTTAATGACTCACACTGGTCTGTAAGATCTTGATAAAACTAAAAGAATGCAAGAGAAAAAACAGTTTTGCTGGGATATTCAGTGAGTCTGAAAGCTGAGACAAGCTCCTGTTAAGCATCTGTGTGTGTATGCTTTCAGCTTACTACTAGTATGGGGTGGGGAGATTCATAGCTGTAGTACTCAATTTAAATTGAGACTTCTGTGACATCTATCATATATATCTTCCTGCAAGGGTTTAGGAGTGTTTGGGTCCATTGGAGAAGAATGAGTATAACCACTGACTACCACGTTGGGGTTGGGAAGTCTATAAATTATATTTTATATTTGATTTTTAATTGCATTTCTTCCTCGCGGGCACCTGAAAAGGGAGAGTGAAGTGATACAAATTCTCTGCAGATCACTGCCTAGACATAGGTATTTCCTAAATCCCACTGTCCATACAAAGGAAACAAGTGAGGTGAAATGGATAAAAGGTTGTGTACACTATATAGTCAGGCTAAAATATGACATCAGAGTCTAATTGCTTTATGTTAGCTGATGTGAAGAACACAATGACATAGTGGGTCTTGGTCAAGCTCCTAGAGGACAAGTGTTTGTCTTCACTGCTTATCTGGATCTGCAACAGATGATACTACCAGAGGAAACTGATTAGTCTACCTTTTTTTCCCAGCCATTGTGGGTGGGGAAAAAAAAATCAGCTTGTTCTAACTTGATTTTACTTTTTTCTTTGTCTTATTTTGTGGAAGTTGACAAAATAAATTGATCAAAAAAAAGGTAGGATTAAATCACAAAACCCATTGCTAGCTGTAAAGCACAGCTTTGTGCCTGCAGGCCCTGTCATTATAACACGAAAAAGGTCAGCCTACACATTCACTTTTTGGTCTTTTGACAAACTTAGACTTTGCTGGCAATTCCTGGTAGTTCTACTCCAGGCAGCTACTGGAAATGGGATTACAGATTTGTGAAGGTCTCCCTTTCCTGTGAGATAATGATGTATACTTAAATTATAGATTTAAGCAGTGGAGTTCCACAGGTATTCTACCCTAGGTCTAAAGGCAGGCTACTGTACTCTGTTATTGAGGGAGCTACTTATAAAACTCAGTGTAAATCTGTTTCTGCCTTTTTAGCAGTTTTTATGGTGGACCCCAGGCCTGGGTTCAGGTATGCTTGTAAGACTTACCTTGACCATCAAATGGTTAACAGACTGACATGGAAAAAATCATCAGCAGAACAGTCATGGGCATAATTTATACAATCCCCAGAAATATGTTTTATAAAATGACAGCTTTTAGGGATGGGATAATGTACTCTACTTGGTAGACTTATTCTTGAGCAGTCACTAAAAACAGCAATCATTAGGGCATACAGATGTCCTGGGTAGAGGCACAGAAAATCAGAGAAAGTTATAGCAGATTGACTTGTTTGCTAATAGACTTCGGGAGTGGTGGGTTTTGGGAAGGTTTTTTTATTTTTTATTAGGAATTATCCCTTTGACAAAGACAGGGGGAGCTGTTTTCTGTCCTGTAGTCCAAGAGATGTAGCGCATAAATCCCCACTCAGTAATAATATGTAAGGATGATATATAATCTTGGAGAATCCCAAAGCAATTTACATACTACTGGTCACAATGGATGCCTTCACAATATGCAGTCTGGGAAGATGAGCCATTCCTAAGTGTGACCAGTCCTTGGCAGGATGCTAGCTGGAAATCACATGTTCGTTCTGGCCTATAGAGGAGGGGGAAAAAGTCCTAAACCAGATCAAGCCAAATGATGCACATCCCCAGAAAGATTTACTTCCTATTTTCTAGTGTTCCTGGACAACTTTTAGTCTCCTTTAGAGCAGGGAGGACTGTGATTTTGCCTCCTGTCCTAAGTTTTCAGAGGAGATTTGCATTATCACATCTCTCACTTTGTTGCATTGATCAGGAAAAAATAAAGGAAAAAACCCATGTAAGGAAAAGGTCTGGTTAGTGCGTCTCAAAGCCTTTGCTGGTTTGAAGGGCTATGTCATGGCTGCTAGTACTGCTTTGATGTCTGATATATGTGCAATTCTGCACTGCAGATCTGAGGTAGATGTAGTATACTGTGCTTGGGCACTAAAGCTTTCTCCTTAGGATTGCTTATCTCTCATTTATGTCTTAAAAATCTTCTTTCTGCTTTCATCCCTCCTGATTCATGTCTAGAGATGCTGTCCTTGATGGAAATGGACTCATCCACAGATATGTGGTACAATACTTCTTTTAAAATACTGGGGTTTGGTTATGGTTTTTTTAATTTGTTGGGATTTTTTTCTTTGCTTTTTTGTTGCCATTGTGTTTTTTTTCACTCTGCTACTATCAGTTTTTCAGTTTGTGAAGCATCTGTATGTGTCCCCAGACTACGTGGACTGAAGGGGAGCAGAGGCTTTCAAAATGGTCCTTGGCAGCCAAGAAAGGTGCAACTTCATGATTAACTGTTGTTGTGGTAACACATCAGCTCTGTCCCCAGGCTTAGTTTTCACTGGTAGGTGCTAACATTTGAAATTATTAACCTGGGCTGGGAGTTGTGTTTGCGGCAAAGAACTGCAAAATGGGATTAACCACTTGATGTCTGTGAAGTAAAGATACCCAGTACATTCCCAGGTGGCTCTGAAAATTAGTGAAGGCGTAATACAGCATGTTGGGGCTTTTGGCTCTTCAGTGGTCCAGACAGAAGGTGTGGACATGCAAGTGCAGTGTAGTGGACAAAGTCCACAGGCTTTCTTTTGCTTTCTTATTGATAGTCTTTGTTAAAAGTCCTTGACTGATAAAAGACATTGGCATGCTTCTGATATATTCAAAATCTTCCTTTCCTTGCCAACGACCATTGACTAGGCAGCGTTGGGATGTGCCCAGTACTGTGCATACTGAGGCCAAGCCATCAGAATCTTCAGGACAGTTTTCACTGACACTGAACTTGTGCTAGGAACTGTTAATGTAATTGTTTCTCAGGAATCTATATTTCTTCCTCTCTTCTTTTTAAAACAGTTTGCCCTATATTTAGAGACTATCTAGTAGGATTAAAAATGTTGTTTCGTGAATAAATATTCTCTCTGGACTGGAAGAACAGCATGCATTATTCAGCTGTACGTTTGTGTTTTAGTATTCATTCTCAAATGAAACTCAAGATTCAATTAATTGGATTGCATTCAGTTTTAATTTCTGGTGCACATACACTAACTGCTGGACTTCATGGCATCTTCTTGGGGTGAAGAAGGGTTTATTTCACCATTTTTTTCCCTTGATTTTATTTTTTTCCTACAAGTATGAAAAGATTTTTGTTACTTCTATTCATACAGCAGATCTGAAGATCAAGATGTCTGTTTTTTTCTAAAAGAATTCCTATTTTCAGAATGAATGAACTCATATGCCCTGTTACTATATGAAGTATCTTCTTTTCTTTTTTTTTCCTGGTGGTAGTTGTGTATTTGATGGATTATAAGCTTGTATTTAAGAAAAAAAAATAATAACCCATCTTCTCACTGCTACTTCATTACCTTTTGTTAATACAAAACATTAGGATTTTTTTCTTCAACTCTTGACAAGATCTTAAAATACTCACTCTTGTTGTAGTGTGCATGCAGTACCACATCAATGCACCTTAAATGGACAGATTCTTCTGGCGACTTGTTACAGGGCTTACAGAAGTTCCAGATATGGCAATTGCTATGTGACATTGGATCCCATTCTATTTTTATGAGGTGTTGATTTCCTGTGAACTTCTGGCACCAGCAGCTTTTACTTGAAGAATTTTACTCCGTTTTTTTTTCTGGTATCTCCTTATGATGATACATCTCTCATATTTTCTTTCCATAGTAAAGCAGTGTTCCTGTCTGATTGATGAAGAAAACTACTTGTCTGCCAAAGGTATACAGTAACCACAATACCTCAGGAGCTTTATAGTGATTTGGTATCTGAGAACTGGCAAGATATGGTGGTTGTTTGCAAGAACTGGTGGTATAACTGCCATATACCTCACATATCACCATTACTGGAAAACCCCCCATACATCTTGATGGAGCATTTGGGTCAGAGTGTAGTTCTCACAGTACAGTCTTTAACTTTTCAGCTCCGTGTTTGAGTCAAATTCAGATCTGGAAGGACTGGAGTGGGTGAGGATTACTTTTCCTGCAAGTCTGTGATGCATCCTGTCTTTCTTCAAAACTTTCTACTATTTCAGAAAACCTGTTGTGATGATTTGCTTGTGTTTCAAATTTTAGCATCAGCTGATGGATCTTCACCCTGTCCTCAACAGAAGGAAGAGCTAAAGTATTTCTCCCTCACCCTTTTCCTCATCTAAGGCAATGGGATGCAGTTTCATTCTAGAAATCATTAAGGTAGGTAGGTAACATTAAGACGACTTCCATTGCTGAAGTCTTGCCCCTGTGGCAACAGTGTATAAGGTTTAGCCTTTGAGACTTAAACTCTGCAGTGTTCCTGCAGTTTTGCTCCTAGGCTCGGAGTTATCTGGCAGCATGTTAAGGGAATTTAAAGGATGAAATTAAATGAAATGCAGGTAAATGGCAAAATGCTTGATGAATTCAGGAAGAGAGCCAGTATTCATTTGTCCTTACCTGATCTCTTATCACAAATAAGAAAGCACTGCTGACAACCAGAGATTGTTCTAGTATGAGTGTCAAGTCCCATACCCCTCACTCTTCTCTCTTCATCTCAACCCTGGAAGAGAACATTGCAGAACAAACTGAATTTGCAGATAGCTAGCTAGTTCCCTACTGCTCATTTTGCACAGGTTGCCTGTGGTAAGAAGCTCATTGGGCTGTGTGAATTACTTTTCCTTGCAGAGAAGATTTCACCCAGGGACTAGGGTAAATATTTTCCATTTAATTTAGCTGTTGGGATTGATTTTTTTTTTTCTGCCTGAGTAGGCTGAAACAAGAGACACTTACAGTGGATATAAGGAAGCACCCTTTTCCGGGGAGGTCAGGCAGGGAAGTGGGTTTTCCAACAGGACTCTGGTGGCCCAGTCCTTGGAGTTTTTGATGAACTGATTGGATAAAGCCCTAAGCCTGCTTTAAGCAGCACATCTGGGGACATCTTCCAACCTGCATTATCCTAGAAACACAAACTTCTCCTCAGTCCCAGGCAATGCAGTCATGTTTGGTGCTAGACTACATGGAGAAATAAGACCCCAATTTCTCAGCATCACTCACCTATCTATGCAAGTTCAGTGAAGGTTTTAGATCATCTCCTCCTGGGATGTGTTCTTACCATTGTAATTTAATAAAGGTACTGCAGGGTGTAGTTTTTTCTTGATCCTCATCACTTTCTTGCCTCTGACAGACTTTCCAGTTTTGTCTACTTCCTAGCAGGACAGAAGTCTAATCAAAATGTTAGAATTTATACTGGTCTTACTGTATTTCCCTTTGTGTTCTTTCAAAGCAACATAAATGACATCAGAAAATGGGGTAAGTACTGAAGATTTTGTGCACAAGGAGGCAACTTCTCCTTCTTGGAAAACTCTTCTTTATAGGGGAACCAGATGACTGTCATACTCCTGAGTTACATCTGTAAGGGTCTGTAGGCTTAAACTACCCACAGTCATAAAAATAGTCCAGCACCTTCATACAAAATCCAGAAAACTCAGAAGCTTATGCCACCTCTTTAGTTCTTCATACCAAAGTACAAGACATGAAAAACCAAATTATGTTTCGTGTGCTTTGCAAGTCTTTCCCAATCACTCCTGCTTTGTTTCACTATGGCTCCCTTGCTGTCTGGCTGAAGACTGTGCCTTTCCCAGCCACTGCTCTAGATCAAGGATACACAGCCTTTCCCATACTTCAGACATCTTTTAACATAGTCACCCTCATGGATCTGCAGGTACTATCTGCCCTTTGCTGACAGGACCCTCAGGGGACAGTTTTTCATGTCTGTGGCTTCTCTGACTTGCAATAGTATATTCCTGGTGCTCTGCTGGTATAAAACTCTGGAGTAGAGTGTTCTGTAAGAGTCACCGAGCTTGTGTATATGATGGGCTGGAATGTTTTGCTGAAAGCACTTTCATGGTAGGAGTGCAGAAATTGTAATCCTTCCTGTTACTGTTTCTTTTGCTGCTCTGTATGGCTCATATTCACACTCTCATTATTGCATGATGCTGAAGATGCAAAGAAACACAGCATTATTCCTATTAGAGTTGTGAGATCTGAGAGATGGTCAGCAGGCAAGTCGTGTTCTATATGGTCAAACCCAAAAACTTTTTGAAAGATGATGGCAAAGGTTGGTTTAGAAGATATGGCTTTGCTGCACCAACCCCATTTTAAATAAAATTAGTCTTGTTCTTCCAAAGTGATATGGTATCTCTAGCTGAAGAACAGAAAAGAAAAGAACTCCCTACTGTTCCCAAAAACAAATGCAATGAATAAAACACGAGTGTCACCCCCTCCACCCTTCACAAACAAATGCCTAAACATTGTGCCTATACTGCTGCTTGATGATCAAGGCCTGTCTGGGAGGTAAACTGTAAGGCAAACTGTCTCCTGCTGAAAAGGCATGTTTACTGGATTGCTTCAAAGCACAAAAAAAGGGGGAGGAAGCAGGGAAAGCCTTTTATGTCTTAGCTTCAAATTGTTGTAAGGGCACTGCAGTGCTCTCTAGTGCAGAAGTTCCTGCTCTGCAAAACTTATTTGCACTTTGTCTGTGCTCAGATGGTAGATTTGGAAGAAAACCTGGTAGGTAAGTGATCTGTAAGTCTTTCAGACCTTTGTATGCCTATGTGAGTTTTCCCCCTCTAGGAGAAAAGAGTGAAATGAGTCTCTAAGTGGCCACGAAGAGTAGAAGCTCAAGAGTGTTAAAGGTTCCAGTGGATGTGAATGGTTAACAGAAATGAGAGCTAAGATCTGATGTTCTTGGTTCAAGTGTGTCCACTATTTGAGCACACAGAAATTAGGGATCAGTGTTATGAATTAGCATGGCATACATTAGTGTTGTCTCTGCTTGCAGCACAAATGCTGTCCTGTCTGACTTTTGTCTCCCTTGGAGAATTGCCTTATCCATAGTTTCCACATTCCTGTAGCTAATCTCAGACATGTGGATGCAGAGAGCATTCATTTCATTGACCCAACAGGTCCTACAATCAGAGCACTTTTAAGCTGCCTTCAGGCAGTAAGTTAATTAATTCATGACATAAAAAGGGAGGAGGTGAAAACAAAGGACATCAGACTAACTTTAAATATTGTGTGGGATCTACACTAGCCACATACAGAGCAGACAAAGACTCAGACTTGTCTCCTCATCAGGGGTAATCTCATATCCACCGCATTTACCCAGAAGGATGGTGGAGAAGGGTTAACTGTGGTGGGTGTTGTTTCTGGACTTCAGTATTGCTTAGCAGCAACATTTAATCTGTCTTCAGTTCTGTCTTTGCACTTGAATGATGGTGAACAGGGTATTTCAAAGATTGAATGACCTGCCTTTGGTCGCTCTGTCAAGGCTGAAGGTTAACTGTATGGCCTAAAACCCTCAGCTCTTCAGCCAGCTTTGGATCTGTGCAGCAGGTTGCGTAAAACCACTCCTTCAGAGTGGCATTTAAACTATGGAGAGTCTGACATTGACAACGAGAGTCGTAGGTTTTAGAGCATGTTTTTAAATTATGGAGCATCTGACACTGATGATGAATGTTACAGGTTAATGTCTAAGACAGGTTACAATGTTTTATTTATAGGCATTTCTTAATAGTAATAATAGGGTTTTTTTATTAAGCATACCTATGCAGGCTGAATAAAACCAAGTGTTTGCTGCTTCTGTCCTTCTCCCCTGACAGCTTTATTTCTCTTCCTTTAAGTCCCAAGACTAGCACATTCAAAATGCAGATTCTCTTTGACAGGAGTTTCTGTGACTTTGTTGCATTGTCTGTGCAGCTCCTGGTTTCAGGGGACCTTCACACAGACAAAATGGATCATCAGCAGGAGGAAAATAGCCGTTGCCAGGGCAACTAGTGATGACTCATCCTGGGTAGCAAGCAGCAAAAGCTATGAGGCTGCAGTAATTTTCCAGATGCTTAATCCAGCTCTTGAGTCTTTATTTCTCTCACTGACAGGCCTCAGCCTTTCTTTGCTCAGAGACCCACGCAGCCTGCAGTTGTACGTGATGCAGAGTAGTCCTTTGTGGTGCTTACCCAGAATGGCGTCACAGAGACGTGTCTGGGTAATGCAGACAAGCTACTCCATGGATTGAACTGTGGCCCCCGAAGGCTGTAAAAATAGAACTGCAAACTGCCTTTCTGCAAAAATACCCCAGTGTGTCACTGGCTCCACTCAGTTCCTATCTACCAACTAGCATCACATTTACTATTAAATCTGTTCATCTTGTTCTTCTCAGTAATGAGGCTGTGCCTGTGCTGCATACAGAATGTACTAAAAGGAAAAAGGCAAACTGCATACTGTACATGCATTTCCATGACTTAGCTTCTCTTTTCTATGACCTAGTAATTTTTGTGCATGAATTTCAGTGTGCATATGATGAAATAGAACAGGGTAAGAGATTTATCTGGGAAAAAAGACAGCAAAATGAGCAAAATCTTCTGTGTTGCACAGGGGATGCCTGCCTTGCAGTTTTCCTGCAATCACTGCATTACAGTGCAGCCATCATCTCTGCTGGGGCACTGTTATAGATGTCCAAGCAGTTTTTTTACCTGCTGTGGAGTCAATATGGAGTTCTTTGTTATTGCAGTAGAATGCTAAAACATCCTAGTCTATCAAGATGAAAAGTAGATTTGGCTTATTTATGAGGAATGTACATACTTCCCTCTTGAGCTGGAGAAGCAATGAGCACAGGGTGACAGTGGAATTTGTTTTCCCTGCTCAGCTGTGGGAGATGGAAACTTGCACTGAAGTGTGGGGAAAGGGAAGAGCTTGTGGGAAAAACCGTGACCTAGTCCTGCGTTTCTTTTGGGAGAGGGAAAAAAGTATTGATGCTGCCAGATGCTGCCTTGTGCAATACCAGCAAGGCAGATGGCTTTCTGTTGGTGTATCAAGTCAGACCATCAGCTCCTTCTCCCACAATTCAGTCTCTTGCTTGCAAGCCCTCATTAAAGCTTTGGCACAGTTTGCAGCTGAAACAAGCTGCTGCATTCATTACCAACAGGCTCTGCAGTGTGCTGCTGGCTGCTGGCCAAAACCATGTAAAGCCACCAAGTGTGTGGGCATAAGGAGAGTGTATGTGATGTTTGTTTTCCACTTCTTGCTGTGGTCATCTGCTAATAAATACATGAACCCCATCCTATGAATATGTATTGCTAAGAATCTTGTCTCCTGTCAGTGGGTGGGATGGGTAAGCCTTTAATGAGTGTGCTGTGGCTGCTCTTCAGGGAGACCAGTTCTAAATCGTAGAATGCTGTAATAGTTAGGATTGGAAGGGACCTTTAATGTGACCCAGCCCAGTTTTCCAGCAATAAACAGGGAACCCCCAAGACTCATCTTTTTACTGTGAGAACCTGAGGGTTTTTTTGGCATGCCTCCTAACTATGGCCAGGTTTTGTATATCCAAAGGCAGAAATGTTCCATGATCAATGTCTGATGCTGCAATCTCGCTTATGGCTTAGAATGCTAACCCTATTCCACTTCATATTCTCATGTGAAAAGTGACAGTACTATACAAAAAATTGGTACAAGTGGTGAATTTGCAAGAAAGTTTTCCTTTCCAGGAGCACAGAGATTTGGAAATGTAACAAAAATGAAAGAAAAATATGAAACTGGAATAATTTTCTACCGAGTGATAACAATTTGCTACTACATTATAACAGAAATGCTGCTGTTCAGATCCTCTGCAATTTTGGGAGAAATTATTGCAGTCCTGCATAGTTGTGCCTGTTTTACTGTAACATATATAGCAAATGAGTACCAAAAGTTCAGCAACCCTACCAAATTCCTCATGAGAAATCATCAAGAATCCTTAATTTCACCAAGCTCATCTGTATTTCATGGGTCATACAAAAGATGATGGTCTCTTATCTCTTTGGAAAAGAAAAAAAAGTTAAAATCCTGCTATATACCTGCTTAACGCTGTAATATTCACTACTCCTAAGGATGTATTGACTTGCTAACGCATTTTGTGATCAGTTAGACTGAAATAGATTGCCTGAAACCTCATGGAAATGCATCTGCTGAACTAACTCTAGGGAACAGGGTGTGTTTGTAATTAGCTATATGCTAGTTTCTGAGTTAGTTTGTTTGCAGAAAGAATGTCCTGGACAGAAGCTGGCTGAGGCCACTCTATCCAGGAAAGGTCCCCGAGGACTTTGATGTGTGGGATGATTTAAGGAGAGATAAAAGCCTGACTCCCTTTCAGAGTAACACCATATTTCCAATGCCTGTTTGTTTTTGTTAGATTTAATTACTAATAAATGTGACTAGATAAAAACTTTAATAGTCAGGACAGCTCAAGGACACTCCAAATGATACTCCAGCCTTGCTGTTTCTCAAAACACATTTTCAAAATGCAAATTTCAAGTTCTCTCTATCTGAATGTTTTCTTTATGAAGGCCTTTAAGTATTGAGAGAACTCTCCTTTGAGTTGACTTGCTGTACTGTGGGAGCCTTATAATGTAGAAACAGTAGTTCCCACTTCCCTCTCAAAGCTATCCCATGCCATGCCAGCATCAGCCAGAGAGGATCACTGTTGAAAACCATGAAAATATCTCATCTGCCCTCTGTAATCCATGCTGTGGATGAGGTGAGCCATCCAACCTTGCATGCAAGCAAATGATCCAGCCTGCACGCCAGGATCTACCCTGTTTCACTGGGTCCTACCTCATTATTTGCCAACTGTGCAACTGCTATGGTTTGAGTGTACTGCAAAACCAAATATAAATACATTTGGAAGTACAAATAAGCTTGTAGATCACTGTATTCTCTTTGGTGAGCTAAAATAAGTGAGGTGTGAAGGTGTGTTCAGTGATGATGCACTGGATGATGCAGTACCGCACCATGTATATGATTTCTGAGCCAGCTGGCATCCTGGAGGCTGCTGGAGCAGTATTATCATCCATCATGGCTCTTAGCTAAGGTGACATGCCTCAGAGCCAGTCAACTCTGTAACTAGAGAAGTGATTTGCATTGCATCTCTGTGGAGAGGGAGCAAAATCAGTAGCTGCCCTTGACTTCACAAAGCTCCTGGCTCATTTATCTCCTATGAAATAATGCAGTACAAATAGGGTTTATTTTTGCTTATCTTAAACTAACAAAAAGCAGAATGTCTTTTACAGGAGAGAAATACTCAAGCCTTAAGAACAGCTTGAACTAAATTCCTGGTTCTAAATGCTGAGCATGATTTTTCATTTGGATTTTGAAACTGCTTGTTCTCCTTATAACATACGCTTTAAATCCCTCTGATACAAACTACTGTTTACTGAAAATAGGGATCTTACTTCTTTGGCACATCAAGCCCAGGGGAAGCTTAAAAGCCAGGCATGTAATATTTCATGTTGCCCTATACCAATATGAGAGAGAGGATCGCAGTTCTCATTTCTGTCAGTGCTTGCCACTTCTGTGGAAATTCTTAATTAGCCAGTTGCTACTAATTTAGCTTTGGCATTTAGATGACTGTCCTTTGAAAACAATATTGTAGGCTGTTGAAGAAAGAGCATAGTCAGCCCACTAATGAGATTTTAAAATTGACTTGTTCACCTTAATTTTCCTCCATAATATTTCCTGTTAATAAGACATATTGCTTGGATATCTTTGCAGGGGAAGCAGTAGAAACACTACTTTCTGACCCAACAGGGTCAAAAGACCCATAGCCACTGAGAGTTTTTGAGGGATGAGCTAGTTCTCCTCAAGTAGGTGGTACACAGTGTCTGGCATGGCTGCTGCCTTACTCCTCATCACAGTGTCACAAGGTTATGCTCTAGTTGCACACTATTTACTAATACTAGGATGATAAGTAATCCAGCGAAAGCGGATCCAGAATTACTGGATGAAGGCAGAGAAAGTCAAAGTCCTTTCCATTCCTAGGTTCCTTGTTCATGTGATTTTTCTTTGTGCATTTTTAAAGGTTCTTAGCTCAATTTCTGTCTGTTGGCCTATCTTCTGTATAGGAGACACGGAAACAGCTGCTTGTAGTCAATGTCCTGTGATACTGAAATCCATAAGATAGAATGTGGTTAGTTGGAAGAGACCTTCAAAGGTCATCTAGTCCAGCAATCATTAGATCATCATGAAAGAAGAATATGGTGCTTTGGATCATTTCTTATTTGCACTCTAAATCAATCTTGCTTTTTTTTTGTGGAAGTGAAGCTGAACTTAATAGTTAAATTTCTGGCCTGCCTATG
>VZTY01000071.1:107082-122905 GCA_013400935.1 Turnix velox
TTTTTCCTCCTACTGTATTACCTAGTCAATTCCATTTATCTCTCCATGGTATGTCCCAAATATCCATGTCACTCCTGGGCTCTGATTCAGAATTGAGTGCCATCCCCTATCTTCTGTGTCTTCCCTGAGGTGTGATGACTGTTCTCTGCAGATCTGCCTCTGAAGTTTGGGCCAGGTCTGCTCTGCTTAGATAAGAACTATCAGTGGTAAATACAATTGTCCTTACCAGCGAGCAGAGTTATCTTTAGCTTTCCTCCTGTGCCGGCCACTCACACGTTTTTACTCATGAGCGCTGCAGAATTTCCTCTGCTCAGCAGCAGTGTGTCAGCTCTGAAGCTTAATTAGTACCAGTGTGGTTAGACGGTTTGCTGTTGAGTACAGGTTTAAATTCGGTGAAGAAGCTCCATGGAGGTTGCTTGATTTCCTCCATATCCCCCCATTTATTTCTCCCCTCTTTTCATTATTCATGCATTTGTGTCAGTGACTGCTTTGACTTTGTACATAAGAACCCTTTAAGACCTCCCCTATCAATCTCTTGCACAGCACAAGAATTGACTTGAATGACCTGTCACTGCAAAGAACTTGGGCAAAGACTACAGTATAAGTACTGGCCCTTTCTTCTGAATTCCCGTTATATAATCAACTCTCTTGTGCATTGTGTAGCAACATTGTGTCATATCCCTGTCACACATTGCTCTTGAGATTTTTGTTGCCAAAAAGAATATTCAGCCTCTTTTGCTGGCACTGTATGCTCCACAATACTGTCTTTATCTTAAGCAACACTCACATGTCCTAGACTGACAACCTCTGCTTTGGGATTCCTATGCACATCAGTAGAGACAAAGAATTTCCTTCCCCCACAGAAACCAATTACTTTTTTTACCTTTTGCTTCATAAAAAAACCTGCAGTGTCCCATCTGAAGACATTCACTGAATCTAAACCCTTTTATTTCAGGAAAAAACAGGGGTAGAAACAAGCTCAGAAAAGGAGATTTGCACATTGCAGCATTCACCTAATGACAGGAATGAATATTTCTAAGGATACTCAATTTTGTTTTGTAGACCACATTGTCCCCCTGGAAAGGATTCCAATGCCTCCATATTGCATGGGAGTCAAGTGAGCGCCTCTTTGGCCCTGAAATACAGAATTAAACTAGTCCTTGGAGTCCTAGTTCTGAGTTCAGAGGGGTGCAGCCCCAGGCTGTATCTCCATTTACCTTGTGTTCTTCTAGGTTCTGCAGTGCCCTTGTTGTGAATAGACAGTGTCTGATCACACAGGAGCTTCTCTCTCTTCTTCTGCCCAGTACCTGGGATCAGTCTAAAACTTCCCTGTCCACATAAATATTATAATCTGAAAGCGACTGCCTTTCAGCTTGCTGTGAGACTATGAGACTGGTATAATGAAGGGAGAGCTCACTTTTTCATTTAGCTTTACTAACACAGTTGCTCAGCTTTATTAAACATCTTTAAAATTGCTGCGTGTGGCACTTGTAACTCATTTTTTAATAATGACTTTGGGGTGGCAGTGTCTTTTTAATAAGAATTTATGCCTTTATCTGACATGTTGCCTATGAGTATAATAAAAAAGTATTTGAAGTTTAAAACCATGAAGACAAATCACTCTTTCTGCTCTTGCATGGAAGTTTTATGTGCATCTGGCCAGGATTTAACAAATGGCTGTTACCACAGAGAGAGCATGATGGATTCCTCCTTAAGCACAGATCCTTACTCAGTGGGATTTTGACCTAATTCTGCATGGTAAAAGGGATGGAAAATGTTGATTGGTTTTAAAATTCTAACCTGTTTATTCACACACATGTTGCAATTGTGCAATCATGCACTGACTGTGTAATGGTCATTTTTTCTTTGCCTGACAACTAAAACTGTGTGACCATACTCAAGATAAGTGCACATGTGAGCTCAACCAGCCCACTGGTGAGGGAAAGTGCAAACCAACCCTGAGACCATATTGATACTGGTTGTTGCCCTAACTCAGATGCAAGACCTTGCTATTTGCCTTGTTTGCCCTCATAAATTTCACACTTCAAGTTCATCTAGGTTGTCTGGACATCCCATCCCTCATGTGTGTTGACTGCATCACTCATCTTGGTAATGTCTGCATACCTGCTAAGGGTGCGCTTGATCCCACAGACTATGGGATTAATGAAGATATTCAACAGTACTTGTCCCGGTACAGGCGCTCATGAATCTGGTTGGTGACATCACAGGCAGTCAGGTCCTGAGCACAGGCCACCTAATCATATTTTCACTGCTGACAAAGCATAGGTAACCACCAACTCCTACCTTTTCTGAAGGTTAAAAACTAATTATCTCTTGAATGAAAATTAAATTAATTCACTCTGTTGGGAACAAAGTGGTTAAGGATGAACCTTGATAAAATAGTCCCAGGGTCCAGTTGGAAATGCAAATAGTAGTTAATTGCTCTGCAGTTTCCAGGAGCCTGCAAAAAGGAAACTGTGCCAGAAACAGATGCAGCTTAGGAAATTCAGTGAGAAGAGTATTCTCTGAATATATTTTATTTGGTCTATTATTACTTTGATTGCATATGCAGTGTTCAGATTACTTTGTTAAGCGGGAGATCTAGTACAGACCTTCAGGAAAAATGCTCCAGTATGAGGCCAAGTGGTGTCAGGAAGACATAGATTGTTTGATATTGGACATGCTTCAGAACTGATTGTACTAACATGTTGGGGATTATCAGGTACCTTATTTCAGAGGAAACAGATGGACTAGATGACTTGGAGAGCTCTCCTTCAGCTGCATTTCTGGAACAGGCAGTCTCCCTTTGTTGACATAAATCTCACTGTCATCATGTGCTACCACTAGTACCTGTTAAGCACAGAAATAGTTTTAAATAGCCAGGAAAATGGAGCTGGGAGGTCTGCTCTGCTAAATGGATGTGGACAAATCATTTTGTTTTCCAAGAAAGTCATCCACGCTTTATCCCTGTCTCCTCTCTCTGATAGTAGATTCATTGGTGAAGGGCTGATTCTCAGTGTGTATTTGCAAACCACACACAGAATCACACACAGAATGACCCGGGTTGGAAGGTACCCCAAGGATCATGTATCTCCAACCCCCCTGTCTAGCAGGGCCACCTAACAAACACATCTACTAGATGAGGTTGCCCAGGGCCCTGGCAACCAGGGCACAGCACTGCTCCAGTCCTCCTTGGAGCCATGAAATGATAAGAATATTGATTTCTGATTTCATTTGCTGATGGGGGAAGCATAAAAGACAGAAGTGTGAACACTTGAACTGTTGTTTCTCAATACGCAAGGTCACTATTGTTATTAACAGAGGGTGTTTTAAAACATTTGGAGCTGCTCCTGAGAGCAGGTCCTGCACAAAGAGGTGGAGCCAGCACTGGCTTTTTAAAGGGAATATGTTTTCCAGTTGATAAATCTCTTGTGGGGGCTGATGTAGTGCTGGCAAGCAGTTAGTAAGTAATTAAGTTCTAGAGTCAAACTTGTGAGTTTGCAATGCTACCAGCTGGGACTCATCCTGAAGGTTTGTGTCCTAGGCTGTGCTGCTTTTGCCTCTTCTGCTTTTCCTCCAGCCTTCCTGACTTAATTTTCAGCTGAAAGGGGAAAAATAACTTTGAACTTTGCTTTTGATGTTTGGTTAGTGAGAAAAGCGGTCACACAGAGCTTCCTACCCTCCCTTTGATTTTGCCTGGTGCTTTGCCTGGAGCATACTTGCTGCTCACAAGCAGATTGGGTAGAGTTCAGGGAGATGTGAGCAGCAGTCTTCTTCCTTAAAACAACTCCACTATTTGTTCTTCAAGTTTCTTGTGTATTTGCTCCTCTGGGCACACATGCATGCAGTATGTTCCAGGTACTTTGAACAGAATGCACAATCACAATACAGGATCAGCATTTGAGTGGTTTTTGGTTTCTTTTCAGCAGTTTCTTCTTTATGCCAGTAGAAGATGGTTCGATGAATATTTTGATTTTGTCACCATAATGCTTGACATTCAGTCCCTTGTTATATTTCTTCCTCTTCCTCAGGTGCATACTGCTGCATTGGTACAGGGCTGTACCTTTCTTGTCCTGAAATTCAAGGCTGGAGCAAAACACCTCACATCTCTATAGGGGAGCAACTAGGATTAATTAGCACTGTTTCCCAAGCTGTTTCTCAGCTTTACATTACCAGGCAGCTGAATACAGCCCAGCAATGGGAATCATCGTTTCTGGCAGCACGGTGCAAGCTGGAGGCCTGGCTGTGAGAGGGTTTGAAGTACTCCAGCATATTCTCATCCTCTCTTGTAGGTGTTTAGTGTGACTTTGCTTCCCAACTCTCAGTCATGCTTGTGTATGAGCAGTTTATGGAGGAGAGTAAGTTATTTCCCAGGGTAAAAAAGAAATGCTGTTTCTAGTTCTGCTTAGAAATCTCTGCCTAGGTTTATACTTTACCTCTAACCACATATAAAGTCAAATATCCTAAATAAGAATAGCTAAATAAATTTAAGCATATACTAACGTGCTTTTGGTCCTCTGCTGTCCTGAAAACTTGGTACATTTCTTAACTGGAATCTCATGAGTGTTTATTGATTCTAAAGCTAAGATATCTTTATTCTTAGTGTGAATGCAACAGTTCCTTTTTAGAGATTTTCTTCTCAAACACACTATACTATAGAGTCTCTAAAAACTAAGGTGCATCAATGATGTATCTGGAGATCTATGAACTCATCTTTTGGGGTTTTTTTGAAAGCCACTTAAAAACTTCTTGTAATATTGCATACCTCACCTGGCCTGGATGATGAAAATATTCTGTGCCAAAACCTGTGGCTTGATTTAATGTCGAAATCTCTTGTAAGACCACCTATATCTTCTTTAGCAATGATATGGAATGCTAAAACAACATCGAGAAATGGGATGGGACTAGAAGATGACAGTTAAGGTCAAGGGAGTGCATGTAAATCTCAGTTATATATGACAATAGAACTGCACAATTTGTGACAGATCTTTAGGCAATTCATGATAACCCTTATTTTATCAGTAAGCAACAGCACCTAGAACTTACGCTTTTAGAAATAGTGAGGACTGTAATTAATAAACCCTCACATGTGAGGCAGACCACAAGATGATGTCTGTTGAGGAAAAATCTACAGTAAGGATGACGAAAGCTATTTTGGAAATATATAGACTTCATTAAACATATAGTCTTGAAAATAGAATTAAGTGTTCAGTGTAATTGCTAAAAGAGCACAGCCAGAGTGGAACAAAAAACTTAGGTATGACAAAGACTCCTACATTGATTTTTGTGACGAAAATACTGCGGAGGCAGGCAGTCATTAGAAAATAGCTTCTCATACTCATTCCTGCTATTTTTAACACTCGTAATATTTCTGGAAACTATCTTTCTCTACCTTGGAAGATACAAAGGCGCATATGAGTTTGCCAACTATTATAATCCTGAAATTGCCATCTGTCCACTAATTCCAAGTAACTATCTAAAATAATAGAGCAGTTCCTGGGACATGTTGTCTATCAGGGAGATCTTGGCTGGAGAATTAATGTGTTTTTGCCACTATTATTGAGTAACTGGATGCTTATACTTTTATTTTGTGACTCTGCAGCAGAATCTGGAAACTGTTAAAGGAAAACAAGACTCCTCTCTTGGTACCTAGAAAGGAAGATACAAACTACTTCAATGAAAAAGTCTTTCAAAAAAGTATTACTCTTGACAAACAAGTACCTTTAAGAATGTGGTTTTTCTACTTAAAAAAAAAAAAGGCCAATCAACTTGATGCTTCTGCTTCTATACCAAGTATGTTCATCCCTCATGCAAACTCGGGTTGTGGCTTTGTATGATGATGGGTCCCATGACAGAAAAGAATGTGATTAGATGTGCTCAGTTGATACCAAAAAACCCACTGAACTGGAACAAACTCTGCCAGTAAGCGTTTGGTCAGAAAATGTAAAAGGGGCATTTTCATCTAATGGTTTTTATGCTACATCACTTCATCTCCCCCTAAGCATATGGGATAAAAGAATAAAGCTTCCTGACAGTGTCATGTGCTCTGCATTACTTGAGCCGCAGCTGAGCAGCTGTACCTAATCCTGATCATAGCCCTGCTGACTATGCAGTGGTACATACTGTTCAGGCCCACAGAACCACACCCTGCTATGGATTTTAAAAGCTGTTTTTCTCAAGGACATTTACAAGCAGGTTGCTTTTACTAAGTATACCACTTCTTTCAGTGGTAGTGCAATATGAACAACTTTAAGTCCAATAAGCAAACACTGAATTTGAGATTTGTCACACCTGAGAAAACCTCATGAAGCAGAGACAAGAAATGGAGAGAAAAGAATGAAAGAATGATAGGGGGCAGGGAAAAGCTGAACTATTTAAAATCAACTTTGTTGCCAGAGAAACAATGGAACTGCAGCTTTGATCTGAGAGTGATTTATAGTCTAGGACATGAAGACTGGGACTTGGTAAAGAAATCTTCTGATGTGGAGCAGATCATCTGTGCCTTTTCGGAGCTGCAATGCCTCTGAGTGGTCAAGAGAAATAGACAATAGAAAACTCAGAGCAGCCAAATCACACACTTGCAAGTAAGAACAAATTTGTTAGGATTTTTAAAAAAATATTTCTGTTTCTAGTGAAGTTTTGACACTCCACAGTGTATTTTTACATTTTTAATGCTAACCACTAGACATGGATATGAATTCTGTGTTTGAGTTCTCATCCTCACCCATTGCTCACTTTGAAATACCCAACCCTGGAAAACTAAGATTCTGAGAACTTCCCTCCTGCCTTTGTATACAATCAGTATGGGTTCATCTACCTGCATGGCCACAGAATGTCTCTTTACCAAAATAAGAGAGCAGCACATGTCTACCCTTCAGCCTTGCCATGTGCCATGTGCATCCTCAGAAGGGCAATGCTGGACTGTGAATATTCCTGACCTTCAACTTTCACATTTCTTGATGTTCACCTAGCAATGAAATTTTCCAGTCAGTTACAAGGTTCAAAGTTTTCTATGAGAAAAGCATGATTTCATGTCATTATTTTTAAATGACTGCAAGCAAAATTGGATAGCTGTGTATGTGAAGATGAACAATGATGTGTACCAGGTTCTGACACCAGAAGAGATCTGGATGCAAGACATTGAGCAAGGGGCATGTTCATCTCTCCTGACGTGGAGTGAATTTTCACTGGAGGTGAGTATAAATGGGAGCTGTTGTTAAGATCAAATGTCAACTTAATTTCCTTATTCAGTAGGCACAATGAATTAATGAGGGTGCCTAAGCAACAAGATAACCTTGAAGCAGTATTGGGTTCATAATGACCACAAGCTTCATTTGATATTTTGTCTTATCTGAGCTTCTGAAAGAGTAGCCATATTTCTGTGTGTGCAGCAGGAGCTGGATGTTATACATCACTCTAATTGCACTAAGCAATGAAAATGATGTTGCATGCATGTCTTAATGGAAGTAATTTCCTGGGTTTTATGCAGTTTGCCACACCTAGACAAATGGTTCTGAATACTGCTGTCTTGCTTATTAAGGTATGTTTTCACATGGAACAGACTGACAGGCTTTCAAAATCCCAGCAGAATGGTCTCACAGGGAATTTTTAACCTGGTATTTCTGGCTGGGCATTTACCAGCCCCTCTACAGTGAATAGAAGATAATAGTGCTTTACTTGGCATGAGGAACAGCTTCATCCATCTGTGGAACTGAGGACTGTCTGTCACAGGGATTGGTGACCTGGCAAGCTGCTTCTTGGAACATGGCTTGCTTTGTTTCCTTTCTGTGGCTGGCACTGTTGCTTGAGTGGGACATCCAATGCCCCCTGAATGCTCAGTCCCATCAGCGGGCATAGAATCATAAAATAGTTTGGGTTAGAAGGGTCCTTAAAATCATTGTGTTCCAACCTCCCTGCCATGAGTAGGTGCACCTCCCACCAGACCAGGTTGCTAAAAGTCCTGGATTTGGATTTGGAATGCGGATTCACGTAATCTTGGTACAGGTAAAAGGAATCAGTTTCTGAGTAGCATCAGGCTTGGATCAGTTCCTGAAAAGCAGCAAGGATTCATACACTTATTTTATCCAAAACATCAAGGATTTTACAACATAAAGGAAAGATCCAAAGGTGTTAAAATGCTTCTCAGCCTAATAATTGCATTTATGTATGAGTGTCAGTCTTAAGATACTATAGAATATGGTAGCCAGATATCCAGGATTACCTATGGCTTCACTGGTAGCTGAGGGTGCCCACTGGTCTGTAGCTTCTGTTTGCTGTTTCATTGTCATTTTTTCCCTCTCAAGATGTTTGAAATGAAAGCAGTGTGAGCCTTCATCTTTCTGACTAGCAGTTAGTATATGTTTTGCTTCTCCTAACTAAAGAAATCTTTGCAGATAAATGTAGGCTTAATTAGGATCTGCTTTGTAGGAGAGAAGTTGATCAATTTTTTACTTGGAATGATGAATCAAAGCATACTGTTCTTTGCAGGCTATAGCTACTTGTTCTGCACTACATTGTCTGTGGTTTTAACCAACTGGGATGTATAGTGAATGAGCTGGGTGCTTCCCGGGATAGTTCAAACTAGTGATCAAGGTCTCTCTGCTGAATTCAACCACTTCAATGTTACTCCATTCCTAATATCCTTCTAGACTGGGTTTAGTGCTGGAATCTTTTAAACATACTTCAAGTCACCTAGCTAGTATGGGAATACATAATATTTATAATCATCACAGCTGTGCGAGGTATGAATGCATCATGTCCCTAATTTTTGGACAGAAATCTGAAGCACATAAACTGTCACACTTTCAAGGCCATTCAGAGAGACAGCTTATGGTATTATGTGTGTTTTGTTCTGTTCTTTAAAACCCTCCCTGGATTAAAATTACTGAAGACGTGAGTCATTTGAAAATCCTGGTGAAAACCTTTATGTAATTTTAAATGTATTGCAGAAAAAAAATCTCTTGGGAACAGCTTTGCAAAGGTCATGCAGAAAATATGGGAATTGAACATCATTATGGCAAAGTGAAGAGCTGAACTTTTGCCACCTGATCATCTTTCTGTGTTTTCATTTTCCAGCCCAGACAGGCTGGTAACTGCAGAAGGGGAAGGAAGTGGTAAGAAACTCAGATATGTTTCAGTAGTTTTTCTGCACTGACCATCCTATCCTGCCCTGCTGCTTGATATGGTGCCAGTTTTCTGAGGAAAACTTACACCCCATTGGTGAGGCATACCCTCATAAAAAGAAGCCAGGAGCACAGAACTGTGCTGCAGACAATGCAGCTCTGCCTGTTAGTTTAACAAACCAGCTGTGGGTTTGCTGGAGTATGTTGCACCATACAGTTACTCCAGCTGTACAGCTGTTGATGCAGTCTTCCAGGAAGCTGCTAGCTGTGAGGAGTCTCCTGAACACCAGCAATCCCCACAGCGCACTGGCAACAAACCACAGCTGGTAGCTTTTTTCAAGTGCAGTATGTAGATAAGGATGTATGTGTGGTAGCTCCTTCTGACTAAACTATTGCATGGTTAAAGCAGATAAGTAAAGCTAACTCAACAGTTTCCCTGGATGGAAACTGAAGAAAGCACAGCTATCACTTTTCTGACTTGTTTTAGTG
Source organism: Turnix velox (assembly GCA_013400935.1). Classification (NCBI taxonomy): domain Eukaryota; kingdom Metazoa; phylum Chordata; class Aves; order Charadriiformes; family Turnicidae; genus Turnix; species Turnix velox. The sequence goes on from VZTY01000071.1 coordinate 116,694, forward strand.
ACCACAGGCAACAGCATTATCTGGTAGTGTAAGTTGTGATCCTGGTGATGTACCCAGAGTATATGGTATCAAGCTAGGGGTACCTCTAGTCGCTGTAAATGCATCTTCTCCCTCTGCTTCTGAAGACTGTATTTAACAAGTGGACATTTACCAGGCAGGCCTGCTGATACAATTTTATACAGTTGGTCATGCAGCACAGTTTGGTGCCTCAGCCCCTTGTATTGCTCAGGGCCTTCTCTTTGTGACTCTGCAGTCTATCTGGCACTGCCAACTCTGCACCGTGGGACCCAGGCTACCACAGCTGCCTTTGCCTGGGCATTTGGAGAAGTATTTCCTTTTCCCTTGTTGTTAATGTTATTCTCATGGCCTTGCACCTGGCACACGCTGAAGGCAATACTCACTGCTGTGAGCATCAGCTGCTGGGCTGTAGCTCTTGTTTTAAATTTAGGTGTCCCAGTGATATACATGCACAGAACTGATATGCTGCTTATGTTGCTGCTCAGTATGTGCTCTGATCAGCGCTAGGAAAGTCACACACCAGCAGAGGATGTGAGTGGATCTTGATGGAAACTGTAGAGCTGCTATGGCAAAAGGATGGGAGGAATAACCTGCTGCATTGGAGGGGTGCCTGGTACCTGGCAAAGATGCTATTTGGGGATCCCTATCATTCACTTTATGTTCTGGATAGCCACTGAAGAGAGTTTTCCATTCCACTTCTATTAATGATGGGGGACATTAGAAATTACCTGTGTTCCAAGCACATTTGTACAATAATTAAATAAAATTGCTTCTGCTTTGAGCTGTGCTTGAGGCTGACTGTGTCCAGACCCAAGGAAGTACTGCAGCCTGCCAAATACTGAGAAGGACCTGGGCTCTGTATTAATTTTATACTATATAGTGGCATGTTTGGAGAGAGGTATTGGTGAAGGCTAAGGTGATCTGTTAAGGTGATCTGGACACTGTTTCCATGCTGTGTATACTTGAGAGCAGGGACACAAAACAGAACTGTCACTTTGCTGATGCAGTTCCACACTATCAGAAACTGAAGTTGTAGTAAGCTTCAAAGAGCTCATCTTGTCAGCCTGTCATTCTATGTCAGACTTACTAACCTAAAAAAATTATTGCTCTGGTTTGTGCTGGGAATGATGGTGATTATCAGTTTCTGTCTGGCTGTGGACAATTGCTGAGTTGGACTTCGAACGTGCTTGCAAACTTTTGGTTTCATTCCTTTGAACTGACCCACAGCTTTTCCACTAGGGAGGGTAAAGAAGAGGTAATAGCACATAGAGAGAGCCTGCATACTGAAGGCACAGCTGCAGGGTTTGGGTTTGCTGTCTTCTGTTGCTTTCTTGAAGCCTCCATGAGTCCTGAGTAAAGGCCATGATGTGCCATGGCAAAATGCCAGCCCTTGTGCCTCTGCCTGTGGCTCAGAAGCGTGACCTGTGGTGCTGTGTAACGTGCCACGATGAAAGCAGAGCTCTGTCTTATCTCAGTCTTCCTTTCTCTCTGCTTTGGTTTCCTCCAGTTTCACAGTGAGAAGTGTTTTCTGACTTATGCCTGTTCTTATGGGGGAAAGCTGTGAGGACGTATGAATGTTTTTTAAGTCCTTCAAGATCTATTGTTTTATGCATAAAGCCTTTTTTAAATTTCCTTTTTCTCTTAATCCATTATCTTCAGATTCCCTAGGGAAGGGATTAGTTGGCAAATTTGATATGATATATCCATCATACATTTGTAGCAGAAGGTCTCCTTGTAAATTGGGCTGGGGGATGAAGAGGAAACTTTGCAAATAGGATTACTGATGAAAATGCAGACAGGCATTACAGGCTTTACCATGCATACCCTGTTGATGCATTGAAGTCTGGTGGGCTTGTACTGCCATGGTGAACTTGCTTGGCTGGAATTTGGGTTCAGAGTTACAGCATCAAATTTGTAAAGAGGGATGCTTAGCAGGTCTTGCTGAAGCAGCACCTGAATTAATTTCCTCACACTTATTCATTGTTTCTTTAGTTTACAGCACACTAATCACATAAGTAAACCTGTAATTTGGGAATTGTCTGTACTCCACAAGACCCACTGATCCATCTGATTGGATACCTTTGCTTGCAGATCAAAGCAGTGGTTCTCTTGGTCTTGTACTACATTTCCTAAAATTGTGATAGGAAAGTGAGATTCTGGCTGCTATTATGCCAATTATAATAACTAACTTTATCAGGAGAAGGTGGTTGCTTGTCTTCCCCATGTTTTTTTTGTAGTGCCTGGACAGTTGAATTGTGTTGTGTCATGGGAGACAGCTCTCCTTCCTCTGTTTCCTCCTCCAGCTTGTGAAAGGACTCACTTCTTATCTGAAAAGTGCCCAGAAAAACAATTGTACATCTAATATCTTTCTGATAATTTTCTTACCTGTACCATACTTCAGTGTTTGACCTGATTTTTTGTTTATTTTGGGTTTTTTCCTGTTTTGTTTGTTAGTTTGTCTTTTTCTCTCTCCTGTTACAGTAAGGACTTTTTTGTCTCTAACTTCTGAAATCAAGTGTAAAAGCACAGTTTTTTCAGATGCACTTTTCTCCTGTTTGGTTTGCCTTTGTTATGTGTGTTATATGCAGTAAAATATACTGTCTGGACACTAGAATTGCAGGCCTTGGAAGCAAAGAGGGAAAGGGCAAAGCACTACCAGTACAAAGATGAGATGGTTGCCATCCAGAATATCATGAAGTTACATGGCACAACTCATGGACAAAGTGCAGCTTCACTGACTGAAGCTGCTTTGGGAAATGGGTATGCTTCTGTGCTATAGGGTGGAACATACTAGTTTAGTCTTAAAATTTTTTACCGAATGGCAATATTGTTCAAAGAAGCCCCAGATTTATATGCTTTTACAAAAATGTGCCTTAATATAAAAACATTGAATGTGTAAAATAAACCATTTCATATACACAGAGATCATGATTAGAGAAAGCTAATTTCTTCACTGAGGATCTGGCATTTGGGAATTCTACTAGTCACAGATTTTTAGTCTCTAGCTGTTCTGAAACAGATGCAGAATCAATTTAGGAAGAAGTTTCAGCTCTTGTTCACCAGGTGATGAAGTAGCTATACACATATATTTTAATAAGTCCTGGTGCCTTGAGGCAATCAATATTCTTGATGAAAATTACTGAATGCAGAGGTCATTTTGGAAAAATTCCCATGTAATAAACTGTGGAGTGGTGCAAATGCATGCTAACAGAATAAGCCTGAAGTATCAGTGATTGCTTAGTCATAGTGAACACGTGAACCACCCACTTTCAGAACTGACATCAGATACTGGCTATTATATCAGGGACATAGAAGTCTTTTTTGTATGCCAGAAAAAATCTATAAAACTAATTTAATATTGTAATAAAAGAAATATTTACATTTTTATTTGATTTTTTTATTTTAAAGACCTAACTTGTTACATGTCAGGCATGCAAATCTTTCTGGATGGCTTATACAGAGCAACTGAAAGTATGGCTAGATTTGCAGGGGTTGAATTGTGCAATATGAGGGTTGGAGAAGAGCAGGTATTTACAAAATCTCAACATTCTCATATATAGAGGGGTCTGATTCTTCTTTTGTTTGCTCTACTCTTAATGCAGAATAGTCAGTACTGTGAAATCACACTATTAACTGGCATGCAGCTTCATAGCTTTTCTTAGTAACTTTTGGTGTACAAGCTGCTTTTTCACATACCAAGTACCTACTAAATATTTTAAGGCCACATCTGACAGAATATAGGAATAGTTGTATGGAGTCAAATGCCCATCTAACCTAGAACTTGTTTCTGATGATGTTCAAAAGTGAATGTTGGGAAAGTACAAGAGAACTAGCATGGGTGGCACTCTCCTCAGGGAGAGACCTCAGACTTACCAATGGATTATATGTATGCTCATGATCCTCAAATCTCATTTTTGAATTTGTCTAATCTTATCTCTAAACCACATAGACCTGTACTATCCAGAGCACCCTGTGAAGTGGGCCAGAGGTGTTACAGGCAGATTGAAGACCCTTCTCCTCTGTATGGTTTTCAGCCCCTGTCCTGCCAGGTTTTTTTCATGTCTGCAAATATGGGTACTGGAAGACACAGTGCAGAGCTGAATCTCTTCCACACATAGTCTCCATGCAACTCGGGATTTTGAAGGCCTCTATCGTATTTTATTGTCAGACATTTCTTTGTCAGACTTAATTTCCGTTACAAGTATCTCCTCTGTCTTTCAGTGTGACATATTCCTGCTACTGTACTATAAAAACAGAAGCAAACCAAATTGCCAGTGGTGAATGTGTCCCCAGAGAGTGTGTCAGTAGGAACCATAAAAGTACCATTGGTCTCTGCGAGGGAAAGTTTCTGTTTTCCAGAAGGGAAAAACAGTGTTGCTACTGCATTCTGTACCATACAGGTGGGCTCTGTTTAATTTGTGCCCTGAGCAGCCCAGTCAAAGGCCAGCTCATATCCAAACAGGGTAGTTCTCAGCCCAGACTAACATACCCTGTCTTTGAGGGACTTCTAAACTAAAACTCTGCACTGAGCTAATCTGACTATGCAGCTTCAGGAAATAAGCTGGCATGTAGCTGGCTGTGTCAGAGTGTGAATTGGAAGTGGGACCTGCCTGTCCCACACCAAACTGTGCCTGCACTTTTCAAACGATCTGCTTATTGCCACAGCCCAGCAGGAGAATGGAATAAGCTGTTTCCAGACTAGTGCTCTGCTGTTAGCCTCTCATTTCATGCAGAATTGTCCTGTCTAGCACACTGCTGAAATACAGCTACACCCACGCTGATGCAGAGTATAAAAGAACATATGGTTCCCTTCCTATTGGAACAATATGGACAAGTTAGAAGTGCTTTGTGAACAGGTCTGCTAAACATTTGAAAGTCTCAAAGGGGAGGAATTGTTACAATCAGGAGCTGAGAGCCTAGCAGATATGTAAATACGTAACTAAAAAGACTAAGTGCATCTTTTGTAAATTCAAGCAAAATAACGCAATGAAGAATATCTTCAGAAAAAAAGCTGTTACAAGCTTGCAAAATAAATGGAGAAGTTGCAAAAGCTTCTGCCTTTACCTTCCCTAATCCACTCAAAGAGTTATCAATGCAAACCAAGCCATGCTGGTCAAACAGAAAGACATTCCAAGTCAAAGCTTTAAACAAAAAAACTACCTTGAAATGTCACCCCTGATTGTCCATTGAACACCACTAGGGACGACCTAAGATCTTTCATGAAAACCCTAACAGACTTAATGTGCATACATCAAAGGCATTTACATATCTTAATGAGTTCCAGGAAGCAGTATGAGTCTTAGAGTGTTCCTGTTTTACTGACTTAAGATAAAAGTGCTAGCTCCTTTATTGCAATGTGGACACGTGCTGTAGTTCATACCTTTGCAAGCCAAAGCAAGTAGGCTGTTAAATTGACTCTTGATTTTGAAAGAATAAACACAGTGAATTCAAGGCTGGTTTTCACTACAGGCAGAGATGCTTGAGCAGTAGATTTCCAGGGACAGCCAAACGGTCACTTTGCTGTTGCTTCAACCAAAGCCCTGAAAGCCATTTATGGTAGCTGCTCCTTGGAGGGTAGACTGTAGGACAACAGCCAGTGGTGGGTGGGCAGGAGGAAGAATAGCATCTCTCAGCAGCAGCCCCCGCTCACTTTACGTTTCTAATACCCTTGAAAGCCATGGAAGCAGTAAGCCTGTTCTCCAGATCTGTGTGCTGTCTGGTTGGGTCCTTTCTTCCTCCTTTCTCTGTTTCCTTTCTCTGTTTCCCACACTTTCTGTGGTAGCTGGGGCCCAGTCCTTCATCTAGGGAGCAGCAAAAATCAGTTTTTCCTATGTTGCTGAAAACTGCTGGAAGGGAGGACTTGTTCTAGTTTTTGCTATACTGAAAGAGATGATATTCTTCAAATCATACATATTGCTGAGAAAAGGTAAGGTCTGAGTGAATAGGAGATCTTTCCTGGATTATGTGTAAATTGGGTAATTGTAACCTAAAGAATGACTGATTTGCATCTGCAGTCATATCCAGTGCTTCTTCTTCCCTTCTTTACTTCAGAAATAAAGGTTGAGGGGCATTACGTATTCAGCTACTTCTGACTTGAGCACCATCTAGCAGAAAGGCACCTGGATACTCTAATAATACAGAAATCTTACAAGCTCGTTGATCTTTATTTTCAAACTTTTTCCTTCCTTCCTTCC
>VZTY01000072.1:0-122246 GCA_013400935.1 Turnix velox
TCCCTTCCAATCCCTAATGTTCTCTGATTCTGTGATCTTCCACAGAATCTGGCTCGGTACTTCTAGTTATTCCATGGAAGGCCAGGGACTAGACAGATTCTATTAGAAATGCACACATCTCTTCTGTAACTCAAAAAACAGATACTAGCTCACAGCTTTTCACTTTGTTTTGCTTTCAGACAGCCATGATGCCGTCTTGCGATTCAATGGGGCTCCAACCAAGGGGTTTCAAGATGATGTGGGGCAAAAGACAACAGTTCGGCTTGTGAACTCGCAGGTAGGTATGATGAACATGGGCCAAAGAGTCTGAGCAAGGCAGAACTGTCACCTCTAATGCTGCCTTGCAGCTGGGTAGCAGCCTCAAGTAATAACATCCATGGGTCTTCCCATGGGAGAATAGTGCTTTCCAGATGATTTCTCTTATCCCTAACAAATGTCTATAGGATTGGAATGTTTTTTCTTGTAAGAGAGCACAGCTGGTAAATCTGAAGTTACTGCAGCTAGACTAGCACATGGATACCTGCAGGAATCTGCTTGCGATTTATGGCAGGCATTCCATTTCTGTCTTGGCTTGAAGTGTCTTTGTTAGTGCAGAAATAGCAGCTGCACACTGGCTGCCAGGTTTTGGGAGGCTGAGGCAGGATGACACCACACCCTGGCTAATGCTGCTCTGCAAACACAGGTTTGCCAGGAGATGATCCAGATATGGGCATGAATTAAAAACAGTGACTCTCAGTAAAAAAGTGATACTTCTTTTTGTCCAGCATTGCTACCATCTCTAGATGACACGTCAGCCAGAGCTGTTAAATGTCTGAACATGATTGGCAAAAGACCCACCTTTAAAGCTGTAACCTGCACACAGCAAGGCTACAGCTCGATGGGCGTGGACTCTGGTGGATGTCAGAGCTCTTGCAAAGCATTGCTTACCCTGTTGAATTTTTCCCAATTCTTTGAGAAGTCTTTCTGGGTGTGAAACTGTCCCTTTGCTAATTTTCCTTGGATTTCAGTAGGGCTTGAAGCAGAGATTCAGTGGTTAGGACCATGTCTAGAAATCATTTCATTAGCACAATGAATTCATAATCATAATAATTAGCAGGATTAGTTTGGTACCTGGTCAAGAGCAGAGTGAGGCCCACAGCAGAGACCATCACTGCTCTAGGAACATCACGGAGAACATTTGCACCTTGTATCTAAACACCTGTTACACTTTATCTGCTCTGGGGGGGAGAATTTTTAAGTACAGACCCACCAAGGGCATGTACTGGTGAGAGAATCAAGGAGACCAGTAAAATACCAAATAGGCCAAGAGTCATGGGATGAAAGACCTGATAGCAGCTGGCACAGAGTGCCAGCACCCCCTCACCCAGACAGAGGAGGAGGCAGCTGCAGGGACATGAAGACCAAGACGGTGGGGATGAGTCATGGAATGACAGAGACTGAAATATGGTTTTTATGATCATTAGCCTAAAAAGCAATTTTCTTTCTTCACCCCAAAGATAATATTGATAGGCCTGGAGTTCTCTTTACTTGCCTCAGTGTGAGGGGTCCAGTTTCTCAGAGCAGCAGCAGGAGCTTGGCCACCCTCTTCAGGGGCAAGTCATTGAGGTAGCTTGGAACCAGTTTCCCTAGTTTATTTTGTTTGTCTTCTGAGATTTATATTTTCTTCATGTATGAATGCTGTTCTCTAATCTTTCTGTTCCTCCTCTCCCATTGCTGCCGCTTGACTGCCCTGCTTTAAATTGCCAGTTGGATTTGGGATGTCTTTCTGAGACAATCTATTTTTAGCAGACAGATCTGACTGCTGACATCTTTCTTCCTCTGTTCTGTTTGACTTCTCCATTTTTTTCTCTTTCCCTTCTGCCTGGGGTTTTATGATGTCAAGGTAGATGTTACTACTTCAGAAAATTTTCTCTGGAGGATGTGCCACTGACCAAACTTACTGTGATATGAAGCAATTTACTGGCAAACCATGTAAGTGACCTGTGTGACACCAGAATTATCTGCACAAGAAGGAGGTCAGCCAGCTGTAGTGCAGCAGGAACTGCATGTGGATGCTCTTCCTTTCGTCCAAGTACAGTTACAGTTGTGTCATTACAATGCTTCTGCTTTCTGTGCAGGTCAGACTGCACCCTGCTGCCACTGTCCCATCAGAACTCAGACAGCAGCTTAGAAAATTTTGGCTACAAGGAGAGCAGAATAATTTGTTGTAGTTTTTGAGGCTGAAGTTAACTCAGACTGCTTAGCCTGCTGCTGAGCAGGACAAAAGATGCTCTCCGTGTGTGTTGTGCAGGAGTCTCTCTACTGGAGTTTCCAAGCCAAACAGTTGTGACTGCAGCCCTGTTACCTTTAGGGATTGCTGAACTGGGAGACAGGTTTTCTTCTATGTTTTCATTTACATTTTAAATGGTTCTGTGCTACTCAAGTTGTCATTTAGCCTTCTTGCTTGTGGATTTGCCTGACTGCATTTTGGTTTTAGCTGCTTGCAGCCATCAAGTACTGGCTGGACAAGCTGTAATACGTTCTTGTTCTGGGTTTGGCTTTTCTTACATTGTAAGTGACTGCTGGGAACAGGGATGTGGTTATGGCTTGGTTGCTTTCATTTTGGCTCTTGCCAAAAGGACATCAGTCCTCAGTGTATTCCCAAAATTAAGGAAATGGCATCTCCTGAATCTAATCTATCAGAACTCATCTGGATTTAGTAATATCCCTTTGGCATGTGTAGCCAGTGGCCCAAAGTTGCTTAATAAATGTTTAGAGGCACTTTTCTGCAATTTGATGATCAGTCTTTAGCATGCATCTGGGAGTGGATGGTTTTAGCAGGAGAGTGGAGTATCTTGTACCTCTGTCAACATAAGGAAAGATTAAATTAATACTGAAAAGGGAATGGTTTGATACAAGGGGCAATGGTTTTAAATTAGAGCAAGGCTGGTTTAGATTAGTCACGAGGAAGTTCTTCCCTAATAAGGACAGTGAGGTACTGGCCCAGGCTGCTCAGAGAATTGGTGGAGCCCCCATCCCTGGACACATTCAAGGCCAGGCTTGCTGAGGCTCTGAGCAAATTGATCTAGTGCTGGATGTCCCTGTCACTAGAGGGTGTTGGATTAGATGGCCTTTGAAGGTCCCTTCCAACTAAACACATTCTATAACTTTAAGAGAAAGAAATTTGGATCCTCAGATCTGAGGATAGGTCCACAAGCTTGTTTGGTGAACTTTAACATTGCCTTGTTTACTTACTTAGATTTTCACTGATTCACTAGTACTGCTTCCTTTAATGATGTGTTTGCCTGCCATCTGATGCAAGGGATTGATTTGCCCTAGGAAGGCAGTCACATCTTGAAGGAACCTGGTCTGAAGAGAGTGTTGGAGGAGGGCCAGTGTCATTCTGTAGGATACAACTCCTTTCTGCAGAGCTGACTGAGGATGGGAGTACCTTGGTCCTCCCAGCCCTTTTTTGTTTACATCTTCCCTTGGCTGGTTCTGTGGTGTTATGGAGAGCATTCTCTGCTTTGGCTGCATTTGTTGTTATTGGCACTAATAAGTCTGTGGGGAGGAAGAGACAGGAGAGAGCACATTAGTGGAATGGAGTAAGATCATAATGGGGAACAGGATTATGTTTAGATTATGTAGCATTGACTGTAGTGGCAGGAGAGAGGGAACTCAATTTCTCTCAAAGCTACCCTTCACCTGTTTCACATCAGAAAAGTTCCTAAAAGATTTCTAGCCATTAAAATAGGAACATTAAATAGGCTGGACAAGGCACTGAGGAACCTGGTCTAGTGGGATGTGTCCTTGCCTATGGCAGGGGGGTTGGAACTAGATGAGCTTGAAGGTCCCTTCCAACCCAAACCATTCTATGATAAATGAAAATAATTCCTCTCCCTTTGCAGTGCTTCACCCCACTCATACTGGGCAGTAGAGCAGGCTGGAACCCACTGCCACATCTTCTCCTCACCTCTGGTGTCCATGGAGTAGAGGCAGAAGTTCCCACCTGCAGCTTTGCAGGTTGCAAATGACAAGTGGCCTGTATACTTTAGCTGTTGTAAGGAAAGTAAAGCAGGCAGTACAGAGTCAAACCCTAAGCCTGATCCCACAGACTTAAGAACAGATGTGCTTTGGGAATAATTTGCATCTGGGCTGGTCAGGATATCCTTGTGCTCCGGTTATGGGGACAACCTGGATACTCAAGGATAAAGTGGCCAACTCTTGATTAGATCCATGTAGAAAATTGGGACAAATAGGAGATGCTTTAATGATGTTTTTTTTTATCAACAAATGTTTACAAGCTGTGTCAGCATGGGTTATGCCATTAGATGTGGAGGGCAGGAGATCAGTCCTTACCTCATTTGATTCTGACTGTTGGCTTTTTGCTGCAGGATCTGGGTTATTCCCAGATGTCATGAGCTGTGATGGTTTTGTTCAAACTTCTGTTTGAACTACCTAATCTTGAAGCCTCCGCTGGAGCAGCTTCTCCCTGCTGATTCTGTCTCTGGCCTGTGTGATTTGCTGTTCATTCTCATTGCTGTTCTGGCAAGATTCAAAGCTCCCTTACCCAAGCTGCAGCACCCACCCAGCTCTGGAGAGGTGGAGAGAATCAGTGCCTGCATCAGTTGGGGTGCTGAGATTTCTTGCTCTGGTTCCCTCACAGCAAGTTGGCCCAGCACTGAGCCCAGCTGGCCTGGGTTTGTGATACCTGGTAGAAACCACTTGTGCAAACTTTGCTTAGGTCCTTGATGAAGCTGACAGCATGTTTGCATTAGACTCTTTCTGGACTGTCTTGGTCATTTGTGGCAGCAACCGGTGTTCCCACTTACTTCTACCAGTTGTAGCAATGGTGTCCGTCATAGAAGCAGCATTGCTTTATGGGTTCTGTCTTTATTATTGGAGTCTGATAAATAAAACCTTGTAGAGTATAGTGACAGCTTTTCTTGTGAGTCTCCACTAAAAACTGTGTCCTGCTAGATAACACTGGAGTAGGCTGCCTGTGGCTGTATCCAGGTATGTTTTAGTGCTTAGCTCTCTACTGATTGTTACTGTCTATTATTGTATTTGTTTCTGTTATTCAAGCTTGTCACTGTTGAGGAGCAGCAGTTCCTGAGAGAAGCACTGTATAACTCTGGAATCTTAATTGTGTGGGATCCAGCACCATACCATGCAGAAATTCATGAGGTGAGACTGCATTTTTTATAACTGCATTTTTTATAAATAACATCAAATTCATAGGCTTTGAAGTGATCTGTTAACCTACTTCCTCCTAAAGTGGGTGATCAGTCATTATAAGGCTATTCTTGAATACCTCTTTGTTATCATGAATGTATCTGTGTGTACTTCTGAGACTATCCTGTGCCTGGGTGCTTCCAGAGTAACACTTGCCTGTTGCTGGTCTCTGTGAAGGCCTTGAGCCCAGTGTAACAGGTCTCCCACCACCTTTACATTCCCACGGGTTGATGCTGCCACGAGGAGGTCACTACTGCCTGTAGCAATTGTCATCTCATCAGAGGAAGATCTCTTCTTTCTGACAGTCAGTGGTTGTATATCTCAAGCACTGATTGAACATGCATTATGAACAGATTGGGAAAGCTTCTGAAGATCTTAGCAAATGTTTCCTTTCTGCGTCAGCTGCATCAGCTGGACTTTCTCAGTGGGTGTTCCAGTCCTTCTCACACTCACTTTTCATTTTGAGCACAAAAGAGTGTTATTTGATAGTTGGTGAGCTGTGGAGGCTCTGGGTGATAGCAAGTAGGAGTGAACAGCCTATATCTTTACTTTTATTTTAGGCTCTGTCTGTAGCTGAGAGATCTTTGCTTTCCTTTCTCTTGGCTGTGTTTTCTCTTTTCTCAATGATGTTTGTTCTTATGTCTAGTCACACACCTCCAGTAGAGATGAGTGTGTAAGAGTCAGTAAAACCAGGATGGGAAGTTTTTAGCATAGGACAAAAAATAAATCTCAAGATGACTTCATGCACACATAAATCCTTCCTAGGTGGTTTTTTTTGAAAGGGAAAGTTTCATGAGGCAAGCCAGCTCAGCCTGGGTTAGGAGGCTGTGATGGGAAACCTTGCCTGCAGAACAGAGCGGCCAGGGTCTAGAACATTCAAGGCAGACTTTGTGACAGCATCTGCTGCTTCAAGGTGCAGAATGAAATTATTCAAGGCAGCTGGTCTTGTTTAATGGTCCTTCACTGATAAAGAGGAGGGGTTTGATTTTTTTTTCCTGCTATGTTCAGTGAGTCAAATCACCACCCACAACACAAAGGGCAGAGGAGGTGGGAGGGGACAGAGGGTAAGTGACTGCAGGATCTTTTCCCCCTGGCAGCAGCACATTACTCATCCTTGTTTCCTGCTGATTATGGCAAAGAGTCAGATCAAAATAAAAGGAGTCTGACTTCTTGTTTCTGTTTTGCAGTGGTACAGAAAACCAGACTACAACTTTTTTGAAAGCTATAAATCATATCGTAGTATGCACCCAGAGCAGCCCTTCTACATCCTGAATCCAAAAATGCAGTGGCAGCTCTGGGATGTCCTGCAGGAGAATTCCTTAGAGCATATTCAGCCTAATCCACCATCATCAGGAATGCTTGGTAAGATAACTGCCCTCCTGCCCCCTTTGGTTTGCAGGAACTTTGCAGGATGCTTTCCAAGACAACTACGGATTTATGGTGCTTATCAGAGTTCACTTTTCAAGTGTTTGTCTTATGTCAAAATTCAAGCTTCCTGTCTTTAAAGCAGCTCAGTTGTATTAAAGGAAGTGATTTGCGGCACCCTTCTGAAACAGCAGCTGCAAAGATGTCCTGGTTCCACATGGAAGCAGGAAAGCAGATTGTAATGTTGAGATCTGTAGGATTTTTAGTTTCTGTGCCAGAGTGGTTTCTATGGGGTGTGAGAGGAAGGATACAGCTCCTGCAGACTCAGATGTTCTCAGGAAAGTAAATGTGCTTACTGCAATATGTATATAATTGCTTATGTGGGGATACATATTTAAAAATTATGAAAATATAGATATTAGATAAGCTGAAGAATAGATAAATTGATGACTTCAGCAGCAAAGCTGTTGTTAGCTGGCACTGGGGGAGGCAAGCACTGGATCATGTCAGATAGCAGATTCCTCTGAGGCTTAACTTTGGGTCAAATTACCTGCTTTGTTAAACAAGTAACCTTGCCAGACTCTGGGAGCACAGGCAATTTCCAGTTTGCAGCTCTGGGCTTTCTGGAAGGCCCTAAGCATGAAGGAAAATTGTGATGTGAAAAAGTGGATGAAAACGTGTCCCTGATCATTAGTCCCTGATGTCTTAAATATTGCATGATTTTTCTGTGATGTTACACCATGGTTCTATTTCTCTAATACTAGGAAAAATATTTGCTCTTTGTTGCATTCAGAAGAAGCCAGTAAGCACGGCTCTCTTCTTATCTGGCCAGTGAGTTGGCGAGTTTGTGGTTGGCAGTGACAGGACTGTCCTCAAGTAGTTCCTGTGCCAGTGGGAAGGCAGAGAGGAGGGCAGCACTGCTCTGCTGCAGGGACCTGGAAGAGAGGAAGATGCTCAGTTTGGGCATCACTGCTTTCATATCCCCTACTTTCACAAACAGTAGATGGGGAAAAAGGAGAAGGTGGGCTGTTTGGATTAGCTGATTGTAGTGCATTGTTGACAGATACCTGAGTTTCTACAAAGGTTGTGGAGAATGACAGCACTCTTAAAATAAGCTTTTTGGCATAGCTGATGCTGTGATTGTAGATTTTGCAGCAGAGAGCTTCAGCAAATAGCCCTGTCTGACCAGGCTTGCTTTTTACCTCTCTTGTCTGAACATTCTAAAATAAAAAATGTTGCCCTTGGGGCTGGATGCTCCTTGCCTGTCTCACAGGAGCATTTAATGATTTCTCTGGTTTGACATGGGGATGTCTGCTTTCTTCCCCTCCCTAGGCATTGTGATCATGATGGCGCTTTGTGATGAAGTGGACGTGTATGAATTTCTCCCTTCCAAACGGCAGACAGACATTTGCCACTACTACCAAAAGTATCACGATCGTGCCTGTACCATGGGAGCTTACCACCCCCTCCTGTTTGAGAAGAACTTGGTGAAGCACATTAATCAGGGCACAGATGAGGACATATATACTCATGGGAAAGTTACTTTGCCTGGCTTCCGAAATGTGCATTGCTAACAGATCCATTTTTAGCGTGTTTAGGAATTTTTCTTGACTGTCAAAGCACTTTTAAAATCAGGGTTATCAGATTTGTTAGGTCTAAGCACTGGTGTGTTTTTGCAACTCTTTCATGTTGCAACACTTGCTCTTAGAACTTTGTTGCCTAACTTTTCCCAGCTGTAATTCAATGTTAATACATCACGGTACATCCATGCAGTATCTGCATGAGCCACTGCAATAAATTTTACTCCTGATGGAGCCAGGCTCTTGCAGCAGTTGGGTATCTGTGTCTTCATCTCATCTTATTGTGGTGTGTGGGAGCAACAGGAGATGCTTTCTAAGAAGAGATTGTACAAGTTGGGGTCAGTTGCTGGCTATAGTTGGTTTTGTTTCAAAGGGGTTATGGCAAGCAGGAACCTTGTCCATTGAAAAATAATAAAAATAGTTTAAAACTTGTTCCCACTGTCCTAAGAACTTGTTGAGGTAGAACTGATTTATGGAAACACTGATAAAACCATGTACTGATAAGCTAAAGTCTTAGTGTGAAATAATATTTTAAGTTTGTAAAATAACAATGGCAACTTCATTTCAAACTCCTGAAATCATTCATGTGGCATTTTTGTCTGAGGCAGGCAATTCACCTTTCAGTGATTCTTGCAAGACTTTTAAATCTTTTTACTTTTGTTTTATTGCTTGAAATAAATTTTAGTCAGAAGTTTAATTCTCTGGTACAGTGCTGTGCTTGGTACAGAAGAAAAGGTTTTATTTCAGAATCATTTTGGGGAAGATGCTCCAAGGCCCAAAGAGGAGAACTCACTGGAAGTCAGTATCCCTTTTGAGCTGCTCAGCCTTCGCAGTTTACTGGCAAATTGCTGGCTCATCCCCAGCAACAGAAATGCCAGGAAGCCGCTGGCCAAATGAGTTCCAGTTTTCTGCAGGTTGAAGTGGGAAGCTGATGCATTGCCCCTCTGCTTTGAGAGTGGTGGGGAGGAAGAGCATGCTCTGCTTCTCATGCTGAAACATGGGTAAAATTGAGGAGAACAGCTTGTCCCTGCTCCAGGGTGGTGGCATGGTGGGTACCTCTGTCATCATTGTGATGTCAGTGACAACTCCCCTGCCCTCTTCCATACTGTGTTTCATTAATGTCTGTAAAGAAGCTTTTTCTTTTATTGCTTTGAATAAATCCTGTGAAGTCAGTGGCCCATTCTTGGCTTGGTGAAACCAGTGTTAATGTCATTGCTCCATGGCTTTGGGGGCTTAGATCAGCACAGGCGGGGTTGGCACAGAGTTGCTTGGCTGTGTGTTTCAGTAAGCCCATGGCTCTTGTTCTGTCTTGGAGAGAGGGCTGCTGCAGAGATGTTCCTCCAGCTCTGAGGCAGGCTTTATGGGCACACCCATCTGGGATGGATTTCATCTGTCAGTATTTACAAATTGTAGGTCATGTGATAGGTATGTGCAAGAAAATTCAAGTACTTATGCTGCTGTCTAGGGGCATTAGGACAAGAATATGATGAAGCCCATGGGCAGTTTTATTAACCATTAACCATTTTAGGGATAGAGAGAGCTTATGGAGGAAACCCCAGTTGTTCAGGAGATTATAATAGATTTCTCTCTGTCTCCACTCCTGGCACTCTTTGGCACAGCTGTCACTGTGAACAGTTCACTGCAATCAAGCCAATCATAGGTTTTGCAAGAGACATCTTCAGAAAACAGTCTCATCTGGCCAGACTTGTTTTCCTCTCCATCTTCTCTGAATATTGAAAAGAAAACCATTTGTAACAATTTTTAACAGTCCCTTCTCTTATGCATGGATCATAGGTGCAGTCTGGCAGAGCTATTTGCCTTCTTGATATCTGTTTAGTTGGAATTCTAATATCTTTTGCCTTTTTTCTTCATTTGCTATTTCTCACGCTGTTATTTCCTCCATTTCCCCTCTTGGAGTCACCAGTCCAGCCACCCTCCTCAGCTTGACTGTGATGGATGGATGGTACCATGCTGCAGGGGTTCAAGTGCAGCCCTGTGAGTGTGGGAGAAAAGGAAAACTTTGGAATGTGGCTTGGTCAGGATGCCTTGGTCATGGTCTGCTCACTTTTAACTAGGTAAGACAGAACACAAAGACAAGATAACAAGATGCTGCTGTTGTGTCCCTCAATTAGGGGCAGCAAAATTTGAAGTATCAGCAGAATCATCCCCAAAGGTAAAAAGTTCAACGCTGAGAAAGACTAAGTGCTTCAACACACGATGGTGGCATGACCCCAAAACAACCACCACCGCATTTCTTCAGGACTAAGTGAGACTGTGCAAGAGGGCAGATCCCAATTAGTATATGAAGCGAGAAGCTGTATTAGCATAGATAAGAGTTTCATGAATATACATATATCTCATGATAAATGCTGATGATTTCAGGACCTGGGTGCACATGTGTGGAGGAGGTCTCTATCCCCCATACTGCCCAGCGCTGTGAGAAAGAAATGCCTGCTCAATAGCACTGCTTATTGGTTTTGACTTTGTTTCTACATTTCAGCTGGCAACCCGAGATGGGACTTCACTGAGGGATCCTTCCTCAAAGCAGAACCTCCCAGGCTTTCCCTGGGAACTCCTTGAGGAGCTCCTGACTCGACAGGATCCTCGTGGGGGATACCCCTGGAAGTAGGGTGTTTCTTTCTGGTTCAGTGGTTGACTGGTCCTGGTTCTGTAGCCACAGTAAGACGTCCTTGGCCCATCAACATGTGGGCACTTTGTTCCAGGACTCCTGGTTCCCCTGGTAACTCCTTTTTCTGGGAAATCTATTCCCCTGGTAACTTTTCTTTGGGAAATAACTCTGTTCCCCTGGTAACTGAGTCCTGAACTTTGTTCCAAGATTCCTGGTTTGGGAATTCTGCACTGGTAATTGCTTTCTTTGAATGTCTGATCCTTGTAATACTACCGGGTGCATCCCTATCTTTGTTTCCCTCTTGGGAAAAGAAAGGGAGTTGGGAGTCCTGCTTGGGGTGACAGGGCTGGAATATCTCCCTGTTAAATATTGACTGTTGTTTGATTGTTTGTTGCTTTGCAACAATTGTTTGATTTGCTGTTGTTGTTGTTTATTTGTTGGTGATGCTTGTTCATTGCTCTTTGTTATTGCTGTTTGTTTGTTGGTGCTGTTTGTTAGCTGTCCTTTGTTGATATTGTTGTTTGTTATGTTATTTGTCGCTTTTGTTTTATCCTCCTTCTTAAACAATGGGAGTAGGATCTTCCAAAGGGGGAGTGTTTTGAAAAAGTTGCCTTTAGGTTGCATATTAACACATTGGAAAGAACTAGCAGGACCCCCATGAGGGCTAATGGGAAAAGAAGATTTAATTAAATATGCAACCACCGTGGCCCATACAGGGTCAGAATGACCTCTGCTGGGCTGCGGGATCCACTGAGAACAGGACTTCCTGGGGCACTTTTTCTCCGGGGGACTCCTCACCCCTGTCACTCGTTGCAGAAGCAGACACTCAGGACCCACCTAATAAGGTCTTTAATTTTTGTTATTTTGGCATTCTGTATTTGTTATGTTGGGACCAGCTGTCTGAGTAAAAGTCCAGTAAGTCATGAGGAAACATCCTGTGTATAGGAAGCCAGCACCTTAGTGCAATTCTCCTTTGCAGTCTGTCATCTGGTTTACACTGGTCCAATTTGTGTTTTGCAAAAGTGTACAGTGCCTGTCCTGGGTGTGGGGAGACCCTGCCCTCCCCCTCTGTGTCCTGCAGCACCTCAATGTGCTTGGCAGGGCAGTGGCAAGCTGGTAGCAGAGTGCAGGGAGAGCAGAGATGTTGCTTTGAACTAGTGATTTGTGGTGATCTGTTGAATTGAAATATGGGTGGGCAGCAGAAAGGGGGGAATTTTAAAGAGAAATGTTTTGGCACATTGTAAAGATGTAGGCTGTCCTCTGTAAGGAGATGTTAACAACAAAATTCTATTTAAACATTGTAACCAGTGGTGGTGTCTTTATAAGACAATCATAAAAAGAAACCTCCCTTCAGTGATCACTTCGAAGTATGATACTCTCCTCCTAGGTGTTATTCCTAAGAATGGAGGAAAATGTTAAGTAAAATCACCAAGTAAATACTAGGGTTTGGCTGTTAACTGATTTTGATATTCATGCCTATCATTGCTATCTCTTCTATACCTGTGGAAAACACAAAGAAAGCAATATGGCCTATTCCAGTAAGCTAGTGAAGTGTGCTAGGTACTCGGAAAGATGCTCTGAAATTATATGGGAATGGTGTGGTTGAAAGGTCAGCAAATTTGGAGAGGAGGATAAAGGCTTACTTCAGATTTTGATATAGGAGCGATCTCTGCTCTTGACTCTGCTGTTATTTCTTTTATGAATATCCTTCGAAATACTATTCCTTGGCTGTAACTTACTAAGATATCCCTGCTAATCTATTTCACTTGCAGAAGTACTGAAAGGGAAGGGAACGAGAAGGAAATCAGACAGGTATCAGCCCTGAATTGTCTTAACTTCAAGCTTAAAATTTGCATTATCCAGTATTCCACCTATTTCTGTAGTTCTCCTGATAACTGCCAAAAGCCGTGACAGTGAATTGGTCAAAAATGCTGCCATGATACCTTATTTCTAAGTGTGGGCTCTTGGTCCTTGCTTGCTATTTTGAAAACTTAGCTGATTGAGATTTTAAAAACAGCTTTCAAGACCTAGAATTTCAAAACCAGTTCCTAGAGAAAATCTCAACCTTTTGTATGACTTGTCATAATCAAATATAATTTATATAAAGCAAGGCAGTGATTCATGTTAAGATACTCTAGAAATATAGATTCATAGAGTTGGAAGGCACCTTCAAAGTCTAAGCTCCCTGCAGTGAGTAAGGACATTTGTACTAGATCAGGTTGCCCATGCCTGGCCTTGAATGTGTCCACCACTTCTCTTGGGTGACCTGTGCCAGTGTCATTACACTCATCTCACAAAGAAGTCTCACCTTCAATATATTAACATGCAACATATAGAAAGGTTTTTCTTGATCTAGCACTCCAGATAGAAATCATTCTTTCCTCTTTACTTTTAGGTGTCCTGGAAAGCCAGAGACAGGGCTGTGGTACAGTCATCTGAGGAAGACTGGAGTCCAGAGAAAAATAGGGCAGCTCTCAGGGGTCGTGATTGGATGCAGAAGTGTTCGGGCAGCGTAAAAGCAATGACCACGTGTTCCTGGCTAAAGGACAGTGGGCTTCATTGTCTCTGGAGGAGGGGCTTCATTGTTTGGGCTGACAAAGCTGCCTGTGGGTTTTCTTTGTTTGAGGTTTTGTTATGTTTTACTTTCATTAAAGGAAAAAAGGGAAGAAATGTCACACTGTTCCTCACTTCCCTGAGAAGAATGGAGTGGTTGAATGGGAACTAAATCTGACAAGACACTAATATATCAACTGCAATGATTAAAAAATACATGCTGGCACTCCCTGGAGAGAAATACAAGCCACTGTAGCCACAGTCTCCTTTTGTTACCTGGGCTTGCATCCACTGTACAAGCAGGGCAGTGTGTTCTTCTCTGTTGTGTACCATGAAGTCTGCAGCAGTGTGGATGTTTGTTTTCATTGGTGAATTTTAATAATCTATCAGGGAAATGCAGGAGAGAGCTGGGGCTGTTGAGGCTGGAGAAGATAAGGCTGAGGGGAGACCTCACAGCAGTCTCCCAGTGCCTGAAGGGGCTCCAGGAAAGCTGGGGAGGGGCTGTTTGCTGGGCATGGAGCCACCGGATGAGGGGCAGTGGTTTGAAACTAGAGCAGGGTGGGCTTAGATGAGACGTGAGGAAGAAGTTCTTCCCCATGAAGGTGGGAGATACTGTCCCAGGTTGCCCAGAGAGATGGTGGAGGCCTCATCCCTGGAGACATTAAAGGTCCACCTTGATTGAGCTCTGAGCAACCTGATCTTTAAGGTCCCTTCCAACCCAAGCTATTCTATGATTTTATGATTCTATGTCCCTGCTCACTGCAAGGGGGTAAACTAGATGGCCTTTGAAGATCCCTTCCAACAGAACACATTCTATCATTCTAACTGTGGTTTTTGACAGCCAGGTTAGGTTTCAAGCTTAGCCCTCTGCTGCTTTGAGTGAACAAAACTATTTGGGGTGGAATTGTAAGCAGGAAGTACTTGAAGAAAAAAATAGTGCTTTGTTCAAGATACATTTTGGGGAAATAAATGAGTGCTTTCAAAGACTGTATGGAAGGTGAACAGGGAAAAACTGCCCTTGGAAATTATTTGGAAAAGTGTGTCTCATGCAGTTTGTTCCAACTAACTCTCTGTAAGCCAATGAAAGGAGGAAACAGACTGATAGTGGCTTGGTTGGGCAGAAACCACATCTCTTTAAACAGAAACAGATACTTCCCAAAATGCAGTGAACTTGGTGTGCTGTTTGCAAGCCAGCTCTGAGCATGCTGCTGTTTTTGAAGGTCACTGTACATTAGAAGCTGTGTTTCTGGGAACAAAACCAGTTTGGAATGTCTCTATTTCTATTCCTGCAAATGTCTTGCTGCACTTTTCCTGCCTGGCCCCTACATCCCTTCCAGAATGAGTGGCAAGGGACTTGCATGAGCCAGCACTACTGCAAACCTTGTACAAACCCTTTTCCAGCAGATGCCAATGGCTGTTTTCCAAGTTCCAGTTTTAGCATGGGGATGTGCCCTTTGCAGTTTCAAGGGATTCTAAAACCTTGTGTGTGTTTTTGAAGCCCTGGGGATGTAAGTTCTTTGCTCTCACAGATGAATGGGGGTTTTCAAAGTCTCTGGGAGAGCTGGCAACTGCAAACATCACAGAAGTTGTCTGTGTCCTTTCTGAAAAGATGGATTTGGGAGGATGCACATAGTCGCAGCTATCAGCACAAGAAAGCAAAGATGTTGGTCCCCAGTGGTGTGAATGGGACAGAAGGTGCTTTGGTGCTGCTGTACTAGCAGGCTTCCTCTCCCCAAATGATGCACTGGCTGCTGTGGCTGCACCTGCCATGTGGCATTAGGTCAGGTGGAGGGATGAGTGAAAGTAGGATTTATTTAATTAAAAATCAGTTTTAGGCACATCCAGCAGTGTAAAAATAGGAAAACTGAATTGTGTGCTCAGTGTGTAGTGCATGTATTACAAAATCAGTGTGATTAGTGTTACATGAACATTAATCTTAACAGATACATGGAAAAGGAACTCTGCTTTCTCCTGCTCAGCTGAGTGTTCTTCACCTACTCAGAAATGCTGAATAATTGCATTACTACTTAAAATACTGCTCAAAAGCAGAACCTGATCTTGAACTGGGATAAATCAATGAAATATACTGGCTGCAAGGAAACTATAAATCATTTTCATGAGCTGAAAAATTGCTTCCCCTCTCAGTGGCCTAGTTTTTCCTTGGGTGTCTTCATGGACATTATTCTATCTGATCCGCCCTTGCTTTGCCAAGGATACATTAAATGCTCCTTAAGAAGATGTGTGTGAGGAGGCATTAGCACTTGAATTCAGGAAGAAGGCTGAACAAGGAGTTCAAGCTGAACCTCCTTTGTCTAGGACCAACTGCAAAGCAATTTATCACTAGAGAACTGGAGTTTTCTAAGCAATTTAAAGATGCTGTCTTGTCTTAGCTGCCAGTGGAAGGCTATTTGTCTGTGCTGTGTGAATTAGGACTCAAGCTGATGAACGTCAAAGAAATTATGAAGAAACTTCTTTATTTATTAGGACTGAGATGCTCAAAGCACTTCTAAAAAAAGCACCTTCATTTTGTTAAAGTAGAGTTGTCAGATAATTTGAGCCTAACCAGGCTAATTGTGACCAATACTTTTGAGAAACTCTTTATTTGTAATGATTGAGCAACTGTTCTGATTTGTATAAATAAGATGCAGATGCACAGTCTATATTATCTCTGGTTTTCTTACTTCTTACATTGGTGGCCCAGGAGGACTGGTGTGTGACTCAGATAATGCCTTTTTGCTTTTGTATGGCATGAGACAATGCTATGAAGAAGTCATGTATCCTGGCAGCATGTCTGAGCTCTGTGTGTCATGGAATGGTTTGGCTTGGAAGGGACCTGCCTGGGAAGGTCTCTGGGGAGTTGGAATGGGATGGGGAAGATTTTGAGTATGCTTCTGCTTTGTGATTATATGTAGCCATATCATCCTCTTACTGTTTTCTGTGCTTCCTGTCTCACAAGCAGCTGGATTCTGTGGTTGATATTTCCATAGCCTCAGCAGTCTCTCAGCAGAAGCATCTTTGTAAAGACTGATATCCAAATTAATAGCAGCTGAGCTGATACCATCACCTGAAGTCATGCACTGCTTTGGTGTAGTTTGCCAGTGTATCCTTCTGATAGCCAAGATCTTAAATTCCCCTCCCTGCGCAGCTGTACCTGTGATTGGTTGGTCACAAGGGAGTGGCTCAGAGAAAAAACAGCAAATAAATACAGAAAAGTTCAAGGATAGGGTTCAGGAAAAGTCACCTTCATGACTGCTGATCTAGAAGCTGAGGCTGTAATGCAGTGGGGTCATTGAAGGATAGGAGAAGGGTATGACTGTAAGTGGATTTTTAAAGAGGTACCAGTGCTATGCAATGAGATGTGGGAGCGCATGCACCATGCTGGTTCCAGCAGAAGAAAACTGCAAGGACAGGTTTTTGGCATCTCTGGTACAAATGCCAAATGTCTCATTACAAAAGCCCCATACTGGAGAAACACTGTGAACTGAATCGCCCCAAACTCCCCAAAGCTGTTGGGAGCACCTCAGGATCTTGCTCTTCTTCAAAGCAAATACCAAAACCACTATATTTTTCTTTCAAATGAGAGATGAGACTTGAGGGACTTCTCAGTACAAGAGAACTGAGAACTGCTGTGCTCGTGGAAGCACAAGGGATTGGTGATATCAGTAGACCTCCTGGGTACTAGAGGAGTCATTTCTGTGTTTACTATTGTATCAAAGTCTGCTCCGGAGAGAGTTCCCTCTCCCCACCCCAACACTGCTTGCCTAACTTCCTTGAAGGTAAAAATTTGCTCTGTGTTTACTATTGTAACTTTTGCTTTCATGAGTGAAGACAGTGATCTAGATGCCTTTAAATACAGGTCTGCCTGTGAAGTGGAAGATATTGATTCCACCAAGAGCAGGGATGTCTCCAGGGATGGATGTATCCCTTATGTATATTCCATTTCCAGGGATAGAATATGCTTCATGTAGCCAAAAGTCCTCCAAAGAGCAAACACTGGATTGTCAACACAGTAGTCTCTATGCTGCTAAAGCTTTAATGAGCTACCACCGCAAATGTGTTGATGGCTTCTGTACAAGATAGTATGACCCAGCAGTCATGCTGAGTGCCTTGAGCCATAGCTGTAATCAAAGACAAAATCAAAGACGAAGATCTTAAGAAGCTCAAAGGACTCTTGTCGTTACTATGTCCTAATGGCAGCACATTTGCCACATCACATTTGATACAGCTAAAAGTTGCAACTTCTCACTGTCTTCAGTCCCACAGCAGCCACCATTACACAAGAATCATGTTCTGATGGAATAAATCAAAGCCTGATGTTTGCACGTAATGCTTCCTTCCAAAATACCTCTAAGGTATTTGAGATTTAAAAGCCTGGAATACTTTTGAGGCCAAAGACACCAAAAAACCCTCTGCTGATGAGGAACGTTCAAGTGTCATGCTTATGACCTAAATGTAGTAAAATGAACTAAGTGCCAGCTACAAACTGTTCTAGCAGCAGTCACTGTGATCCCAGAAGAAAAACATCCTTTCAAGGGAGACACAGGAGGAATCAATACAGAGGATTCTGTTTCATTCTAAATCATGATCTGATGCAGTTGCCGCAGCCCAAACCAGGTAAACAAAACGGTAAGAACTTCAGCATGTATCTGAAGAAAGATACAAAATAAAATACAGAAGTGCACAAAATTCTGTTTCAGAATAAGAACTGGAAATAGATTTATACAAGCATCATATGGCAAATTATCTGCCTCTGCTCTGAGAAGCTGCCTGGCCTTGGCAACTCCTTCACATCAAATGGAAATGATTCCTACACACAAGAGAAAAATCCTTTTACATCTACACAACACAGTCAGTAACCTGAGGTACTTCTGCATACTTCTGTAATGACATTATAGAGAGGGCTACTTGTTTCTTTATAACTATTTCTAACGACCAATGTTTGTTCTCAGCACACAGAGGTGTGTGTTTCCAGCATGAAACCTCTGCACGTGCACTACCAAGGAGAACAGGGATTCAGCTCTCACCCTTAAGCTCCAAAAGCTCAGACACAGCTATACTGCACAGCAGAAACCAAGGAGGAAGTAACAGTGTACTGAATAAATCAGGTATACAAACTGACTCCTCCAAAATAAGTTACTTTTGGTCTGTGAGGATGTGTATGAGCTCCTCCTAACTTTTTTTGTACCACCAGCTGGAGAAGATCTTCACTCAGGAAATAATCCAGTAGCCTAGTTTTCAAAATATACAGATGCTGGGATACTGGAGTTTCAGAGTAACTACGACCCCAGCCCCCCAGACACCCATAGCTTCACTTGAAGGCTTCTGAACAGTTCCCTCAGCACTGATGTCAGTGTTAAGATGCTGCATTAGGTTTGTGCAGGACCCAGGCTGTTCAGTGAGCTGTAAGTCAGAATATAAAAAATTAAGGACTTGGGCTCCTGGCCAGTCTCCCTGGGTGATGTTCTCAGGGTGCTCTGGAGAAGTAGTCCCTGTGGGTCTTTGAAGAGTCAATAAGTCTATAAATAGTCCATGAGAAACATTTTAAAGTTTAAAATTAGCATGAAAGACACTGAGTTCTCATATATCTCAGCAGGAAGTTTCACAATGACTTTCCAGATTTAGACCCCCAAAGAGCCTGAGGGTCTCCAGGCCTGGCAGTGCCCTGCTGTGGCACAGACACCACCAGTCCTGTGCTTGGGCCAAAACAAGTTGCTCAACACAACATGTCAGGGTCCTTGTTAGCCCTTTGTGCATGATACAGGGGACGGTGGGTACTCTCTGGTTGCATCAGTCTTCCATTGCAAAACATCAATCATGGTTTTCATCTTGAAACAGCTGTCAAAATACAAATGAGGTAGAGGAAAATAGAAAAGTGAAAACCAAGAGAACTCATCTATGAATTTGGTAATCAACAAGAATAATTCTCCTTTCAATCCCAATGGAGAAAATGCATTCTAGCAACAGCACTATTTTTCATTAAAATAAAGATGAGATTTTTAAGGCTTTTTTGAAATTGAGCTTTGAGTTATTCCTCACAGCAGAATGATCAAGTCTGATAAGAAGCTTTTATGACTTAGTATAAAAGTCCTCTTATTTCTGAACTGGTAAAGTCATTCCCAGAACTATCTAACTCTTTTGGGCTGCTGTTAAAGCTGTGCCCAAACATGCCAGCAGTTTAACTAGAATTTAATAGACTGCAGACTCTTTTAGCTGGATTTCAGCCATGAAAACCTGTTCCTGGTTCAAAAGTAGAAAGTTAAAAAAAACCCAAACATTTGAGAACAAGGTTTTAGTGGTTTGCAACACCTCCAGAGACCAGGTACTTGAGGAAAAACTGCAGGTGATTGTCTATGGATGACCAACAGAAGCACTAAAAAAGTGTCAGGAAGGTTAAATTTCATCAGTGCTCTTTATTTGAAACGTGGCAAAAATACTGTAATGTCTGCTGAAGGGCTCCATTTTATTTGCCCTTGTTAACAGCCTCAGGAATAAATGAAAACTACCCTCTGCAGCTACCAGAGAGTCTCCTTGGATCTTTATAAGCATTTCATTAACCAAGCTAACAGAATGTGTTGCTTTGCTCCTCATTAAAAGCATGCTCTCTTTAAAAATCAGTGCAACTTCAGTACTAAAGCCATTACAAGCCAAAGTCTCTCCACATGCCCGGTCAATTTGGGTAAACTCAGATTACACTCATTTTTATACAAACATGGATGCATAGTTATAAATACTGGAATTAACTCATCAGGTTAATCTACAATATAACATCTTAATAGCTTCATCTGATCAATATTTACTGCAGCAGAAAATGGTGAGCCATCACCCATAAGATATCCCTTAGGAAGCTTCTGCTTATAAGGAATTGCCTTTCCTCCTGAAGCAAAAGGGAATAAAAAGATTTGGAAAAAAATTCTTCACATCTTAATATATTCATGCTATCCACATATTTTTCAATCTTTTTCAGTGCAGCTAATTTTGAGTGGAAAAGTCTTACTGTTTGACCATGTTAAAGTGCATCATCTTTCATTTCAAAGTTTCTCTTCTTTTACTGCAAATCATAAAAAAGAGTGCAATCATGTCTACATTAACTTCTTCATCATCACACCCCATAGCTGGATCTGTACAAATGCAATAGAAAACCCACAGGTTTTACAAATAGACGGTTATTCTATTGAATGTATGTGAGATAAACTTCAAGGGAGTACTGGTGGGGTTACTGGTAGATGAAAAGCTGAACATGAGCCAACCGTGTGGACTCAAGGCCCAGAAGCCAACACTACCCAGGGATGCATCAGAAGAGTCATGGGCAGACGATCAAGAGAGGTGATTCTGCCTCTGCTCTACTATGGTGAGATCCCACCTGGAGTTATTGTGCTCAGCTGTGCGCACAAGAAGGACGTGGACCTGTTGGAGAGGGCCCAGAGAAGACCACAAGGATGATGCAAGGGCTGTGCTATGAGGACAGGTGGAGAGAGCTGGACCTGTTGAGGCTGGAGAAGAGAAGGCTGTGGGGTGACCTCATTGCAGCCTTTCAATACCTGAAGGGAACCTACATCCAGGAAGGGAGTAAATTCTTTGAAAGGGCTGACAATAGCAGGACTAGGGGAAATGGATCCAAGTTGAAGGAGGGAAGATTTAGGTTGGATGTTAGGGGGAAGTTCTTTACTAGGAGAGTGGTTAGGTCCTGGAACAGGCTGCNGTCCCTTCCAACCCGGGTCATTCTGTGATTCTGTAATTCTGTGAGGAGACCTCCCAGTGCCTGAATGGGCTCCAGAAAAGCTGGGGCTGTTTGCCAGAGCATGGAGCCAAAGGACGAGGGGCGGTGGTTTGAAACTAGAGCAGGCAGAGGTAGATGAGATTTGTAAGATAGGGTTTTCATTGCCAAAATATCTGCATCTGAAGCTGCAGGTGTTAATGGAACCAGGAGCACTATTTGCTGCCATGAATCTGTTCAGCAACATCGGCTATTTGCTTCTCCTGGAGAGGGCACTTGGGCCTTGCTCACTTGGGCACTGCACTCAGCTGCTGATGCAGATGGCTGTACAAAGGCTGCTCATCACACTAAACAATTCTAAGCACCTCTCAGTGGGAAATGCTTCCTACTGACCTCTAAATCTGATACCAAACCAGAGGCGACACTTACATCCACACTTCATCAGAAAGTTGTTCAGGAACCTGGAAGGTCACAGATGTGTCTGACAGATATCTGCATTTCCAAGAAAAGAGAGAGGCTGTTTATTTAAGTTGTAGCTCTACAACTTTGCTTCCAGATAAAAATGAAGTAATTAAGACACAAGGGATAGAGAATATTCACCTAGACCTGCTGGAAGAGGTTACATGCTCTGCAAAGCTGTATTTCTCTAAAATGGGTGCAATTCAATGAAGAGACCCCAGGCCTTCACTAGGGTGGTCAGGATTGACCCATCTGTCAAGGCAGAAGTTTACTAATAAGTAAATGAGATCTATGCAAGCAACAGTACAGCTTGCTAAACAATGATCTCTAAAAGAGCAGTTCTCTAGGCCAGACATCAGTTCTGTCATTAGGTGATGTGCAGCCACACCGTGGAAGCATCCTGGCTGCAGTTCAGGTGACCCCCAAGGAATGTTAGCTTCTGCTTTTCCACTGATAACCCCAACCAGGCAGCAGGATCATGTACCAATGACCTTCAGATACTGATTCAAGAGATTTCTCTATCTAGGCATTTCCCCACGTTTCAGGAATGCTATTTCCCCACAGGATCCCTCAGGACAACTGCCTCTATTGCTCCAACAGTTCTGGGCTGCCGGCACTGCAGTGAGGTAAAAACAGCTAAAGATTTTTAGCCTTCAATTTTTTTCCACCTGTATCTTCCAAGCATACTTTTAACAGCATTTGCTTCTCTCAGTAACAAAAATGGCTCAGTATTTATTTGGGTTTTTTTCCCAAACCAGGAAAAGTGATCTCAAGCTAGTGGATAACAATCCATTTCTTCTGCAAGCTTGTGGTTGATGTGCAAAACAGATCATTAGAAGCCATTGGCAACCTGTATCTTCTCCCAAATGGGTTAGCAGGGACAAAACCAAAGGTCAATTCAAACGCTGGGATCCCAAGAGTCAGGAGGAAAGGTGAAAAAGAGAAGATACACAGGCATCAAACCCCTGAGGTGTTCCCCTGCACCAGGGAGGTGCAAAGATCCTTGGGGTAAATCAGTCACTGCCTTCTAAACCATTCAGTATTTTCCTATACACCTTTCATGAGGTTGCACCCCAGAGATCCACCACACAAATGCTACCGTTTCTCTTCAGCAAGTTTCAGTCTGAGTCTGGTGTGTTTCTCATTAGTGCTTATCACAGCAGAGAGCAGTGCTGGATAAATTAATTTGTAATCAGCAGAGACAAAGAGAGGCATTCAGAATTGGAAGGATAAACTTTAAAAACTTCTTCCTTCTTCCAGAAGGAAAGAATGTAAAAAAATTATAATTAGAAAAAAAACCCCAACAAATGTGCAAGAGAGGGAGAGTAACATGTACATATTTAAATGGCCCAGAGGAATATTTAAAGGGTATCAACTGTCTCCAAGTTTATTAAAAATAGAGAGGAACATGAGGTTCCTGATGTTGTACAACAGTGCATCTCCCTCTGACTGGAGGCCAGGAGGACCCAAAGAACCCAAAAGGACTGCTTGTGTGAGTCCTACCAGCAGCAATGCACCCAGCCAAGAATTCAGTGCTGTGGTGACAACTGGGGCAGTACAGGAGACAGGCCAGAACATGAAGAACAAGGATTTGAGAGAACTTTCTTCTCTGGATCAAATATAATGATAAATAAATCATGCTGTGTGTAAGTACTCATTCCTCACCTTTCAGCATGTTTTTAAAACTGAGCCTTTTCCTGGTTGCAGTGTAATGCCTGCTCTGCAAAGTGATCCACAAAGGACAAGAAACTATCACAGGCAGTTTTACAGGGAAACCAGTGGGATGTATTTGTGTGCTGGAAGTTATTTTGACATAAATTGAAAAAGCAAACCAAAACTGGTCAAAAAAGTATAGTATATCTGTAATTGCACACTGAGGGAACTCTTATACCAAGTACTTTGTAAATATCCTGTTAATGCACAAATGAAATCTTTTATGACACTTGTCTCTGATTTGACAGAATATTTTAAAAGTGGTATTTGTCTCAATGCAAATGAAGTTCTCAATCAAAATATTTCCATTAGTGAGAGGTGAATATTGCACTCAGAGACACCCACAGGCAGCAGTAGCTCAGATTTATTCTCAGACATTTCTGACAGAAAGCTCAGATTTATCTTTTTGTATTTCCTGGAGTTGATGCTGAGTGACACTTTCCAGTGTTCAGGATTTTTTAAAGTCTTCTCCAGCTTGATATAAAACCTTCCTAGATGCTCAGGCTTGGAGCACTTGGGTTCAGAGTGGAAATGGAAGAGTAGCTAAACTTTGCATTATGTGCTCTTGATTTTTAGGCTCCTGAGAAGAGGCACTGAAAGGAACTGGCAGATGGCTGCCAAGGTCCTTTATCCTACAAAATCCCACATTCCCAGACACCTTATATTCTTGTATTTTCCTTAATACAGCTTAATACAGCTTGCTGTTTTCAAACTGTTGCTGCCAGGGGTCAGTTTCATGACTAAGCAAGGAAAGGCCTTATATTCCTTGCCAGTAGTAGGAAATTATTATTTTCATACTATAAGGCCAGAAAGTTTGAATGTCCTCCCCCCTTCTGTAATTCTCCTTCAGGCATTTTTGCGAGTCTCTCCTGGTCAGTCAGGGAACCTTGAGACCATGGTATTAATATTAACATGGCAGAAAAACTTCACAAAACTAAGCAGACTCAGCAACCTTGGAATGTTGCTGGCACATCACTGGCAGATGATGATGTGGATCTATTACAGAATGGCAGGGCTTTGCCCAGACTTTCACTGTTGCATTGACCTCTGGGAATAAACAGGGGCTTATGTGATGTTGGCAAGTGGTGCTGTGGGCTTTCACTTATGATTTGTCATGACAACTTCCAGGGAAAGTATAAGCACATGTCTGGTCCAGGTAGGCTGTCTATAGCTGAAGGTCAGTCCAGGCTGTTTCTGGCTCAGGAATTTAGTGTGGGGGCTGCAGGCACTGCATGGAGCTGCTGCAGCGTCCTACACTTCTGGTTCAGTCCAAAATCTAAACCTCATTCTGCTATGTAAGAATTAAAAATAAAAAAAAATCTCACTATTTCTGTAGGTTTTGATGAAGAAAACACCCACACAAAATATTCTTTTATAGCTCTTTGTTTTCTTTTCTGGAAATCAAATCTGCCTCTTCTAAATGAACTGCTCAGTTTTCTAAATTCTATGATGACTGTGTCACTCAGTTCATATTTTGCCAGTGTGGTCCATGTACCAAGTGAGCAAGTTTAGGGGGTTCATCTCCAGTCTAGGTGGATGCCCTGGACACATCTTGCTTTTACACAAAAATTTTCACATTCTTCCCACAGGTGTTAATTGTGACAAGGAAAACTAACAAAAATGTTGGGAATCTCTGCAGACATCCCAGTTAAGCTCCTGACCATTTTTCTCCCGGGCTTTGCTCAGCATTCTGTCCGTGTGCTACCCAGTAAAGGTTGATGTTGGGAACCATCACTGAGTAGTGAAAAATGGGCTAAAGACACTTTCCACAACAACTTCTGTGGGCAGAAATTAAAGTAATGTACTGTAAATGTTAGTGTGCACTCACTCTTGCAGGTAAGCTGGCCTTTTTGCCAGAAGAGTCTCTGCCCTTTCTGGCTGAACTGGGCCAAAGCTTGATCATAAAGATGCCAAAGACTGGGACCAATGAATACATTTTACAGGCATTCCCATATGAGCTGCTGTAATGTGTACTCTCTTGGTGCAACCCAAGATTTAGCAGGTTTGCTAGATGCAGCAGTAATTTGTTGTGTTGCCTGTTTGCCTCTTTATGGACATTATGAACCATGATGGGCCTTTGCTATGCATGAACTTCTGCTCTTAGACAGGATCCATGGTGGAGATGGCCATGGATACAGGAGAAGGAACAGGCCCTGTACTACGATCTGTCATTTAATAGCTAAGGTACTTTACGTTTTCCACTACAAAGAAGCACCCTCAGATGGTGATTCAGCCTGCATAAGTAATTAATTAACCCATCTTTGTTTTCACTGACCATAACTGGGGACTTACACATCCATCCTCTCAGTGCAGGATGGGAATGCTCACAAATACAGTGTGATGGGGTACCGGATGTCATGATCCGGAGGATCGTGATGAGACATGGATGAGAGACTAATGCAGCAAACTAAAAGAACAGGTTTAAATCATAGCAGATTCCTGGTTGATATTGCCGAGACATACTATACCCACTGAGATTAGTTCCTGAATCCCCAGGATGAGCTAAGAATCTCAGCTGAGTAACTGACTTGGATTTTCTTGTGAAACCACTGCAGTATTTAGAGCTTGGAAAGCTGACAAGGATACTCATGGGACTTGCAGAATGATCCTTTAGAAAAGCTGGCATAAAATGAGATGGGAGGGGAAAAAAACCCCAAACAACTCAACCAAGCTCAGTGTGTGATGTCCTGAGTCCATCAGCTGAGTGCCCTGGCTTACATGAGAAAAGCGGATGTATATTTCTCTAAAACAGCAGGGCGGGTTTAGACGAGCTGTTAGAAAGAAGTTGCCCAAAGAGGTGGTGGAGGCCCCAACCCTGCAGTCATTCAAGGCCAGGCTTCATGAGGCTCTGAGCAATCTGATCTAGTGCAAGATGTCCCTGCTTACTGAAGGTAGCAGGATGGGGATGGAGGAGGTTAGACTACATGGCCTTTGAAGATCCCTTCCCACTCAATGCATTCCATTATTCTGATACTTGAAGAACCAGATTTTAACTTAAGAAAGTTGCAAATAAGTTGCTTTGCCTGTACATTGAACTCAATCCAATTTATTCTAAAGTGGGTTTGAGTCTTCTTGATGGTCCCTGCAAGATCTAGTGCAAGATGTTCTTGCTCTCTGGAGGGGGTTGGACTAGACAGCCTTTGAACTCTATAATTCTATGGTTTTATGATTAAATGGAAGCCCAGCAGAAAACTTCTCAGGCTTTGTCCCATTGGAATGGACTCATACAACCTCTGTAGGGTTGTATTATGTGGGCAGAGATGTGGCCCCACTGTAACTGATTGTTTTCTGCAAGCTGCCAACATTAATGCAGACAAAGCTTGTAGGGATATAAGGAGGCTGAGAAAGGAGAGTAATTCCATTTCCATTTCCACCCACTATGCAGATGCCTTTCACCTCTGCTATAGTAATTTTACTCTTCTCTGAGGAGGCTTGGAAGATAGGTGCCTGATGAGGGACTTGTGCTGTGTATAGTAGAGAGCTCTGTGCCTGGGACATGTCCTCAAATGCACACAACATCCTTTCGCACTCAACTCCATCCTCCACATGGGTGGGCCACCTAATTTGAGATTAAAATATAAAGCTAGATTCAGTTCTTTAGTTGCCTGTATAAACACAGAGGGCTACATAACTCTAAGGGGAGGTCTTGGAGTCACTAAAAAGGTTTATTCATTTTAATGTCAGAATATTAAAACAATTCATTGTGTTGATGTTTGAAAAAGCTCAAGTAGCACTGGAAGGGGGTCTTCACTGTGTGAAGCAGAAAGTGTTTACCATTCAAAGGAAGCATTTCCTCTGGAGTTACCAATCTGCCCAACACTCTTGCCAGTGAGAGTGAATATTAAGATCCTTCAGCATTGCTGATGTTCACACTGGTTTGGTCCCTCTCCTTCTGCATCTGTCTTAGATGCTTGAATCAGTCATGACTTTTATGATAGCACGTTCTTCTCATTGAGAGTGGAGATTTTCTCAAACACTGTGTGATTCCTATACATACAATAAAACCTTAGGAGAATATGACCCTCAGGACAGGTTCACTCAAGACTGACCAGAGTGTCCTTGATGTTTCCAGGCAGGTAGGCTTAGTCCTAATATGCAGAAAATCCCAGACCTTCTGGCTGTGCCAGGCATGACTAAGGGCATTCAAGTGACTCCCCTTTCCAGAGAAGTGGGAGTCTGGCAGTGGTCTCCCAAAGACCACAAGTAATAGCTTTGCTCCAATATGGGTTCAATCAGTGCTAATGTACGAGATCACAGCCAAGTATAGCTGCACAGCGGCTCTGTGCTCACGCACGTTCTTTAGTGGGACCAAACCACTGTCCATCATATTTGAAAGGTCATGGCAGACTGGTGAAGTTCCCACTGACTGGAAAAAGGGGAACATAATTCCCATATTTAAAAAGGGAAAGAAGGAGGACCCAGGAAACTACAGGCCAGTCAGTCTCACCTCTGTGCCTGGCAAAGTCATGGAGCAGATCCTCCTAAAAGGGTTGCAAAAACACATGGAGGGTGACACAGAGGTGATTGGAGGCAACCAACATGGCTTCACCAGGGGCAAATCATGCCTGACCAATTTGGTGGCCTTCTATGATGGAGTCACATCATCGGTGGACAAAGGAAGGGCAACTGACATCATCTACCTGGACTTGTGCAAGGCATTTGACACTGTCCCGCATGACATCCTGGTCACCAAACCGGAAAAGAATGGGTTTGATGGATGGACCACTGGCTGGATAAGGAGCTGGTTGAATGGTCGAACTCAAAGAGTTGCAGTCAATGGCTCATTGTCCAAGTGGAAACCAGTGACGAGTGGTGTTCCCCAAGGATCAGTACTGGGACCAGTGCTATTTAACATCTTCGTAGGAGATATGGACAGTGGGATCGAGTGCACCCTCAGCAAATTTGCAGATGACACCAAGCTGTGTGGTGCAGTTGATACACCTGAAGGAAGGGATGCCATCCAGAGGGACCTTGACAGGCTTGAGAGGTGGGCCCAAGCCAACCTCATGAAGTTCAACAAGGCCAAGTGCAAGGTCCTGCACCTGGGTCGAAGCAATCCCAAGCACAGATACAGGCTGGGTGGAGAGTGGCTTGAGTGCAGCTCTGTAGAGAAAGACTTGGGTGTGTCAGTTGATGACAAACTCAACATGAGCCAGCAGTGTGCACTCGCAGCCAAGAAGGCCAACCAAATCCTGGGTTGCATCAAGAGGAGTGTGACCAGCAGGTCAAGAGAGGTGATTTTACCCCTCTACTCAGCACTGGTGAGACCCCACCTGGAGTATTGCGTCCAGTTCTGGAGCCCTCAACACAGGAAGGATATTGAGCTATTGGAGAGGGTCCAGAGAAGGGCCACGAAGATGATCAAAGGGTTGGAGCAACTGCCCTATGAGGACAGGCTGAAGGAGTTGGGGTTGTTCAGCCTGGAGAAGAGAAGGCTCAGAGGGGACCTCATAGTAACTTATCAGTACCTGAGGAGGTTCTACAGAAAGGCAGGGGAAGGAATTTTTAACATAATATCGGATGGGAGGACTAGAAACAATGGATATAAATTAGCGGGGGATAGATTTAGACTAGACATAAGAAAGAAATTCTTTACAGTGAGGGTGGTGAAATACTGGAACAGGCTGCCCAGGGAGGTTGTGGATTCCCCCTCTCTGGAGGTGTTCAAGAATAGGCTGGACAGGGCACTGGGCAGCCTGGTCTAGTGGGAGGTGTCCCTGCCTATGGCAGGGGGGTTGGAACTCTATGATCTTTAAGGTCCCTTCCAACCCAAACTATTCTATGATTTTATGATTCTATGATTCTATGCGATTGCAGGATGTCACAGAGAAGGCTCTTGAGCTCCTTTGTGTGGAGGTTTTGCATTCTCAATCTGTGAAGAGGAGACCCTTCATCAACCCTGAGGGAGACGATACAATGCTCTGTCTGTTGTATCTTCCCCGATGCTCAAGTAGAATGATCACTGGATGTTGAAACCTGTCTACTACTGCAGGAACCTCACCACGTTTTGGGTTCAAAACAGCTCTTCTTCAGGGCAGTGTTTTATTCTCCTTTTGGTTCCTTGATCTACCCCTAGTTCTTTGGGCTTAAAGAGCAGGTGGACCCTCTTTGGGTGCTGATTACTGACTGGGCAGGGGAGCTTGGTCACAGTCCTCCCGGGGAGGCAAGGCAGACTCGAATTTTTGCGGTATTATTCTCTGCAGAGCCTAGAAGATTGTTATTTCGTGGAGGATTGGTGGGCAAGAGGATTTCTTCCATAGCAGCTGCAGTTAATTTGCATTTGGTTGCTGTTCTTGGCAGGGAGGTGTGCTGGATGGATTTTAAGCAGTGCTTCAAGGTCTGCCCCTTGAGAAAGATCCAGACGGGATTTGTTCTTTTGCTGAACATCATTGCTAGAGTTTTTTTCTTTCCATAGTAATAAAATAACTTAGTTCTGAGGTCAGATTTCTTCCTTCTTCATGCAGTGGACTTTTTGTGCAGGTTAGATGGCCATAAGCGGAAACCCAGGGCAGTGATCTGGTAGAGAACTGAGATGCTGGTTGCACAGCATGGGATGTGAGCCTTGGCAGGCCTTACATTCCTGTAGTACAGCAGAAAAGTATCTTGGAGAGCCAGTGGAGGAGGAAAATGTCATTTGTGGCTCTGGTGGGTACCTGTGCTCTGGGAAGAAGGAAAGCGCAACTCTGCCTGCAAGGCACGGCTGCTCTTTGCTGTCCTGCAGGCTGAAAGCACTCTGCCAAACTCAGCTTCCGTAACTGCTCTGGCTTCAACACTTGCAGGTTTTTGAAGCACCTGCAGAAAAATATCAGAGCTAGAAGCAGGGGGAAAAAAGTTCACAGCTGCTTTGTTTAAAACTAGAAAAATCCTAATCCTTAGTGTGCTCATCAGATAAGTGACTGCCTTTGGACAATTCCATGCAAAAGACAAATGCAGTGCCGGAGTGCAAGCTATGTCTCCTCCAGCTCTTTGGACAGCACAAGGATGGTTGAAATGCTGTCCTTCAAAGCAAATCCTACAAGGAATCACAATATTCAGAGGTGGAAATGTTGCCCATTTATTCAGAGCCACCATGTGTCCCATTGCCCTTGATATATATGTATTTTTGTGCTCATGGAGATGGTTCATCTTCAGTGCTCATGGTTCTCACTGCTAACAGAAGAGTCCCTCCAGCTCTGAGAGGGAGCCCTCACTGCAGGAGAACCAAGTACAGGCACCTCTAACCAGCAGAGCTCCTGCTACTATTCAAGTGAGAAAACATAAATGCAATTGCTTTTTCACTGAGATTGAAGTAAAATGGAGCAAAGAAAACCAAATCCTTGTTTATTTTGTGTGTGGATAGATTCTCTTGTCCATCATTTGGGCTGTGCTGTTACTGCTGCCTTCTTTGAGTTCAGATGTCTGAAGTCTGATTTCTCTTATTTGGCATCTTAAATGTTTTAGTGCTCAAGCTTTAATGCTTCCTGTCATTGGGAATGTGTTTGTCTCATGTTTCCAGTTCAGACTCAGTTTACTCTGGGCAAGCACTGAGGTTGCATTACTAATTGCTTGAATAAACATGTGGGGACCAGTGTAATTACCCTTTCCCATTTTTGTCACTAGAAGGGAACTGCTGTCAAACAGTTCTGTTTTTCCCCATTTTCCTCTTCCAAAGCTGTAAAAAACTATTACTCCAACACTAGAAACTGCTGGATTAATTAACCTAAATAATACATAGCACAACAAATGCCCTGCTACATTTTTGTTTTCCTTTCCATAACACTTGAGTTTGTCTCCTGCAAGTTTCATGGATGCCATGGAGGAGTGTGCTGCTTTCACTGAAATGGCTGTTTCTGTGGGGGATCTGGGATGCAAACTACATTGGACGAGACTGTTCACCCAAGAAGGTATGTAACATGGCAAGGTTGAGCATGCTGATAAAACTCAGAAATGTCCATGAAGAGCATCCAAGAGCTCAGGTTCAACCAGATGCCGGCCATGAATGATTTTATAGAATTATAGGGTTGGAAGGGACCTTCAAAGACCATCCAGTCCACCCCCCCCTGCAGTAAGCAGGGGAACCTTCACTAGATTAGGTTGCTCAGAAAGAATTCCAAACTATTGTTTTCAGTAGGCCATGAATTGTTTGCATCACTGAAGATGACTTTGTGACTTGTCCAAGTGCACTGGTTTAGCAGTAGAATAATAGATGTGACCCAGCTTTTAAAACGAGCACAGGGATTTGTATGAAGGACATGTCCAGCTGAGAGCAACCACCTGTGTAGCTTGCCCTGAGCACTGAAATGTGTGATCCCCACATCCCCTAATCTGACTCAGGCTTCCTAGGGCACTAGGCTATGCTTAGTAAGAAGTAATTCTATTTGCTTTTCAGCTTCTTGCAGCCTACTGAAGGGTAGCCTCTAGCTGTCTCCTGGGATCTGTTTTTGGAA
Organism: Turnix velox; assembly: GCA_013400935.1. NCBI lineage: Eukaryota > Metazoa > Chordata > Aves > Charadriiformes > Turnicidae > Turnix > Turnix velox. The sequence goes on from VZTY01000072.1 coordinate 31,654, forward strand.
ACTGAGCTGAGGGATTACAACTTCCCTGCTGGGGTAGGTAGCATGGATGCTACCTGTGTACTCGTCTACATAGGAAATAACACACTCCCAAGACTCTACTAACAAAAGTCAGCAATGTACTGTTGTATGTTCAAACTCGTCTGCCCAGAGTGAACCCTTCCCTCTGCCCATTGCTTGCCAGCCTGATGTGGGGACAAAAATTGTTCCTCTTTTAGTGGTTGCTATTTTTCTCAGGATTAAAGGAATTGAGGTCGCAAAGCAAAACAGTGGGATCTGTCAGCTACTTGCAACCAGCATGGGAAAAGAAGAGAGCCTGGATTGATTTCTGAGAATGAAGCATCCCTGCATAGCTCCTGTGATGACAATAATTTCAGAAACCAGAGTATAAAAATACAAATGTCAAATCAGAGGATACTACTTTTTGTGCCTGGCTGCAACCAAGCACCTCTAACTCCCACTGCGACTTTCCTTATGTGGTGCAGATAACCTTGGTTACAGGAAGCTCTTCATGGCAAGAGCTGAAGGCACAAGAACATTGCCTACAATACAGGATCTTCTAAAAGCAAAAGTCTGTTGTTCAATTCCTTAAATATTTAGCTTGCATGTGAAGCTTATTTTTTCAGTCTGTTTTTGCTCCCTCTTAAACCCACCATGGATTTTGCTACTTCTGTGCCTTGCTGACACAGGGGAACTTGAGCTGGGAGAAGGCTGTAGGCAGTGGGAGTCTCTGGGGCTCACTGTCTCTACAGCTTCCCCACCTCCCACTTGACCCTTGCTCTCTTCATTACCCATATGAACTCTGCAGTGTCCAGTCCTCCAGCTCCAAGCATCTCCAGCCACACTGGCTGGTTTTGACTTTTCCTCCTCATTGAAAATCTCCACTCATGGAAGGATAACTTGCTTCCAGATGGAGGTATGTGTCTGGGAGACCAGGTGTGATGATACAGGTAGGGGGCAAGCCTCAGAACTGGCACTCCAGTATGCTGGACTTCAGGAGCCTCATCAAAAAAATATAACACTTTGCATGTGCAGACTTGACACAAACTGCAGAAAAATGGCTCTTCCACTTCTGAGAATAGTTTTTGTGTTATTTTCTGTGTTTTGAGATCCCTGAAGGATGAGACAGTCCAGAAAAGGCAGCTCACACTCATTGCCCCGAGGAAGGGTGCTGTAGCCATCTGCCACTACTCTGTCACCTTCCATTCCACAGGAGGTCACCAGAGGACCAGTTCATAATCCTGAAGGGGTCCCATCACTCTCTGGGTTTGCAGAGAGCTCTGCTAGAGGTGCTGAGTCCTGCTGCCATCTCAACTGGTGTCATCTGAATGCTCACCCCAATGAGTGTGTCCTGAAAACAGAGAGCTCTCCGGGGTCAAAGATTCACTTGTTATGTAATGGATTTATCAGTATTTAATTTGGACAGTTACACTCTTCAGTGCTCCAATCTCAGTGTAGCTCCAAAAGAGATAAAGGCTCTGCGGTCCTGGTGAGGGCACAACCAGGAGAACCTGCCCAAGTGGTGGGGGTGGCTCTGACAATTGGATGGCACAGCCTTCCCACAGAAGACAATTCTTCCAGTTTGGGGTTTTTTTTTCCATCTGTGGAGTAGCTTTGAAGAGGAAAAACCTGTCCTGCAGGTGCTACCTGCTTCAGCCTAGGCTGCTGTGACTGATACGCAACAGGCAGGACTTCTAAATTGGCTTTTCTAGCTTCAAAAGATGGGAAAAAACCAATTAGCCCATGCCTCCATGCAGGGGACAGGTCCATGGTGGAACAGGAGCCATCCAGGAATGAGTTATTTGCAATGAAATGACTGAGAAGGATTAACTCAGCCCTCTCCACAGATCTTATTAAATTCTACCCAAAATATCGGAGCAATAATAAGTGTAAGTTCAAGGTTTACACCTGAAACATGGCTTATAGAGTGATTTTTGTGTAATTCCCTCTAATCTTTCAAGCACTTACTGCAGGAGCTGAGACAAAGCCAGATCTCCTTGCAATACCAGATCTCACACCCTGCCTGGGGTGGGTTCCCAGGGTGCAGGGACCAAGCTGGGTCTGTGTAGGGTGATGAGTGCTCTCTTTATGGCTGAGGAGAGTGAGTGGCCTGCCCTGGGCTGCCTAGTTCTCACCTGCCCACTGGCTCCTGACAGAGGGCTCACGGGTCCTCTCCCACTCGGGGCACCACTGTGCTGTGAGCAGGCAGGTGCATTTCTCCCTAGAGCTCAGGATCAATATGGATCTTACTCACCAAAAACCAACAAAATTGTATACCAGTTGTGCATCAGCATTTCCAGCTGCCTGACACTGCTGACCTGCAAGTGAATGCTGGGCAGGTTAGCACTATTAAAAGCAAATCCCTCTTACCTTGAGAAGAGATTAATAACCCACAGTCATAGAATCACAGAGTTGGAAGTGAACCTTCAAAGGCCATCTATTCCAAGTCCATGCAGGGACATTCTGCACTAGGGCATAAACTGGGAGAAGCAAGAGCCAACCACTGTGAGTGAAGATTAGGTTCAAGACCACCTGAAGAACTTGGAGGTGCACAATCCATGGGACCTGATGAGATCCATCCATGGGTCCTTAGAAAAACTGCCAAACCACTGTCCATCATATTTGAAAGGTGGTGGCAGACCCGTGAAGTTCCTACTGACTGGAAAAGGGAGAACATAATCCCCATACTGAAAAAAAGAAAAAAAGAAGATCTAGGAAACTACAAGCCAGTCAGTCTCACCTCTGTGCCGGGCAAGTTCATGGAGCAGATTGTCCTGAAGGTGCTGCAAAAACACATGGAGGATGAGACTGAGGAGACTGAAGGTAGCCAACATGGGCAAATCATGCCTGACAATTTGGTGGCCTTCTATGATGGAGTCAGCATCAGCGGAAAGACAACTGACATAATCTACCTGGATTTGTGCAAAGCATTTGACCCTGTCCCACATGGCATCCTGGTCACCAAACTGGAGACATATGGGTTTGATGGATGGACCACTGGCTGGATAAGGAACTGGTTGAACTGGTCACACTCAAAGAGTTGCAGTCAATGCCTCATTGTCCACGTGGAAAACAGTGAGGAGTGGTGTTCCTCAGGGGATCAGGACTGGGACCAGTGCTATTTAACATCTTTGTAGGAGATATGGGCAGTGGGATTGGGTGCACCCTCAGCAAGTTTGCAGATTGACACCAAGCTGTGTGGTGCAGTTGACACACCAGAGGGAAGGGATGCCATGCAGAGGGACCTTGACAGGCTTGAGAGGTGGGCCCATGCCAAACTCATGAAGTTCAATAAAACCAAGTACAAGGTCCTGCACCTGGCCTGGGGCAACCTCAAGCACAGATACAGGCTGAGTGGAGAGCAGCTTGAGTGCAGCTCTGGAGAGGATTTGGGGTGTCAGTGAACAAGAAACTCACCATGAGCAGGCAGTCTGTACTTGCAGCCCAGAAGCCCACACAGTCCTGGCCACAGAGAAGTGTGACCAGCAGTTCAAGAGAGGTAGTTTTGGCCCTCTACTCAGCTCTGGTGAGGCTGCACCTGGTGTTACTGTGTCCAGTTTTGGAGCCCTCAGCATAAGAAGGACATTAAGCTGTTGGAGCAGGTCAAGAGTAGGGCCATTAAGATGATGAGAGGTCTGGAGCACCTCCCTTAAAAGGACAGCCTGAAGGATTTGGGGTTGTTCAGCCTGGAGAAGAGAAGGCTCAGGGGAGACCTCATAGTAGCTTGTCAATACCTGAAGGGGGCTACAGAAAGGCTGGGGTAGGACTGTTTAACAGGATATGTAGTGGCAGGACTAGAAATAATGGATGCAAATTGAAAGAGGAGTGATTCAAGCTAGATATTAGAAAGAAATTCCTTATAGTGAGGGTGGTGAGAGGGCCAGAGAGGTTGTGGATGCCCCCTCACTGCCGGTGTTTAAGGCCAGGCTGATGAGGCACTGAGCAACCTGGTGTAGTGGGAGGTGTCCCTGCCTATGGCAGGAGGGTAGGAAACTGATGATCTTTAAGGTCCCTTCCAACCCAAACTATTCTGTGATTCTAAATCAGGTTGCTCAGACCCTCAGCAAGACTGGCCTTGAATGTCTCCAGGGATGGATCCTCCTTCACCTCTCTTGGCAACCTTGGCCAGTGTCTCACCACTCTCATAAGGAAGAACTTCTTCCTAAAAGAACTGTCTTTGTTTTCTGTGTGAGGGGCAAGTTTCATACCACAGGACAGCCTTATGTTTTGGAGGTGCTAAACTCCAGCTTCTTGCTTAGCCTAAATCCTGCCAACAACCAGATTCTATATGACTTTTCTTTTTAGTACCCTTTTTTTCAGCATTTACTCTTAGGCTTTCAGAGAAGCACTGATCTTCAGAAACTCCAGTTCCCACACCCTCCACAGACCTCACACTCTCCGAACCAGTGATCCTCATCCGTCTATAGGCTTGCTGCAGTTTTAAGACCTAGGACCAATCTGATCAATGTAAGTTAGCCTCTCCTTGTCTTAATTTGGGTTAATTGAGACTATCTTGAGTGGTCTGGAAAACTGCTTTCATCTGTGAAGCTGTCTTAGGGACTTGCAGGTGCTCACATTGGAATGTGACTTTGGAACCCTAGTGGAGAGGAGCCTGTCACCAAGGCAGTCACAGCAGAGCCGGTTTCCATCTGACAGCAGAGAAGTTATAAAGGTGGAAAATGGTGGTTACTGGTTTCTGAGTGGTTTGGAGTCAAGGTAAAAAGGCAGATGAGGAATTGGCTTACCTGCCTTATTGCACACAGCAACTTCCCATAGAAATAGACAATAATGACGAAAGGGATAACAAGTTAAAAGGTGAAAAGACATACGATGTAGGATGCATTGTACACATCCTTTGAATGGCAAATCATGGAGCACATAGCTTGTCCCTCTAGCTTGTAACTGCTCCAGCTGAAGGGTGGAGCGGCAGACCAAGACATAGGTCCAGGACAGGATGATGCCTGTCCAAGTCTTCCTGTAGTTTGTGGTATTTCCCTCTGTTGTTTGTGTCATGGTGCAGCAGTGTTCGTAAGAAAGTACAGCCAGGGAGATGAACAAGATTATGCCTGGAGGACAAAAGCCCATTTGCATTAGCAGAGATAAATTAAACCTTTAGTCTGTCTCTGGAAGTCGTGCTTGAAGGTAAAGATAAAGATGATGGCAATTTTGGAAACCTGGTGGGCAAGGGCTGGGGCTGGAGGTGTCCCTCCAAGAGTGAGTGATGCCGAGAGTCTGATCTCCCTCACTAAATGATGGGCAATTTTTAAACATGTGTCCAGCCAAAGCAAGTCTGAATAATAATTAAGCACATCTCTGTTCATGGATGCATATGTACATATGGGACCTGCAGTAAAAGCCTGGTTTCCTACTAGATTTGGTGTTCGGTGCACCTGTAAGTCTTAAGGATTAAGGGCTAATAGTTCAGGGCTTAGCAAGCTTTTATAGGCTTCCTGTAGCATTGCTGATTTTGCCTGAAATAATGACATTGACTCTTTGCTTCCCTTCTCCCAGGTGTCTTTTTTTTTTTTTTTTTTCCTGTAGACAAGGTGTGTAAGGAACAGTAGGTGTCCGTCCCTGTATTCTAATCTCTGCACACAATCCCCCTCTGCCCTCTACATAGGCATTACAGTCTCTAGGCACTGCACTTTTTGGATGTTTCAATGAATGCCAGAGACTCACCGAACTCTTCCTCCTGCCCCTCATCACTGAGCTGGCCCTTGAGAACACCAAAATGTGTGTCAACAAGGGCAGACTCTTTATACAAAGAGAAGTACAGAAGTGACTTTAAGAAATTTCAGTTGTGGGAGAGAAAAGATGGTTTCGTGAAAGTGGAAAGAGAGTGTGTGTCACTGGAGGGACATGCTTAAATAAGGAGTACCAGGAGAGCTTCCCTTTTGGAGCATTTTTAACTTCTAAGGAAGTCAAAACAAAGATCTGTGAAAACAGAAAGAGTGTAAGGAACATGGACATATTGTTGTTCAGTTTTGAAACCTAACTCGATTCTGAGGGCAAGATTTTCAGCTCATTAGAACAATATTTTTATTATCTAAAGCATGAGGAAAACTTTGATAGTCAGCAAAAGCCCAAATCCTCTGCACAGGGCAAGGCACCTCTCTGAGAGGTGGACAGTAAAAGGTGCTCCTCTGCCAGCTCAAAAGTGCAGAGTCCAGAAGCCTCCCACAGGAAGCAAAATCCCCACATATTTTCCATAGGGATCTATCAGTGTCGCTAGTGAAGTAGATTACAACAATGTAATGAAGCCTGCTGGTCCAGCAGGTGCCCTGTTGTGCCTCAGCAAGGCTGGCTCATAAGTCCTCACAGAGACATTCATGGGACTCTTACATTTGGGGAATTGTAAGGGATATGGATGGGGTGAGAAAAACTCTCAGCTAGCAAAGTATTCTTCTGCAAACACTAATGATAGGAGGAGGTAATTTCTAATGCTGATGGTAGAATTTGTAATTTCCTCTCTCCACACACATCCCACACTGCTTTTTGGAAGTGATGCTGGCAGTTACAAATGAATACAGCTGGAACTGCTGGCTAGTGTTGACATACTCTAAATTTGCATTGGCACATGAATGTTTTACATACACAAAGGTGGCTTGTTGCCCTCTATAACTTCAACAGGGAGAGAGGAGGCAGCAAACATTCAAACTGCAGATGCAAATATCTTTATGGTAGATTTAAGTGATGTGTCTCCAAAAGCAGCATGCAGCTGTTCTCTGGTGGTTTGGGTCTGTCACAGATGGGCAGACCAATGACCTTACTGGGAAATCTCTGACCTACATGAGTGCTAACTGAGGGAGAGTCCCAGTGCTGTGTGTTGGTCTCTGGTCGGGGAGGTTAGGAAATATTCTGAGTGCTGGGAATCTCAAAAAGTGAAGATAATGTTAAACTTACTCAAAGCACCACTGCTCAAAATGTCTGTTTTTAAAGCTCAGCACTGCAGAGGTGGGAGGACAGGGCACAGACAGGTCTGCCTAGTACTGTCCTCACAGCCCTCTTGCTGCCTCCACTGCACCCTGGATGTCCCTCCATGTGCCTGGTTGGCAAGCAAGGAAAAGGCTGGTAAAGGTAGCACATGATGGATGATGCTCTTTTCCTGCTCACCACCCTCTCTTGCTCTGCAAGCGTTCCCTGCCTTGCTGGGAGTCACACCAATGGCCAGGACCTGAAGCTCCTCACTCCTCTTCCTCACACTGAGGTGTTCTGGGGTCCCTCTGCACCACCATCACACCTGCCCTGGGGCTCATTGGCTCCCATCTAGCTCTCACTGTCCTGGCGTTGGAAACGATCTCCTGGACTGCTCCTTCCTGCAGCCAGGACCTGGGGTGTGGTCTGGAAGCCAGGAGATTTCAGAAAAATCAGGGCTCTCGAGGTTCAGCACTGCCTGCTCCATTTCCATTCTCTAAAGTTAGTAGCTCTCTTCAGGAACCACAAGAAACACACATTTTGCAGCTAGAAGGAGGACTGGTACTTGATGCTGTTTGGTGGCTTATGAGCTTTTCCCAGAAATGTTAGGAACATTTCACCTCTGTGTCTTGGGCATCCTTGGGGAACCGCTCCCCACACAGAGAGGGATGCACCATCCCGCGTGCCCTTCTCGAACTCGCACAAACACCCGCATAGACCGGCCGGGGGTCTACTGTTCCCATCCCCTCCCCAACAACAATACCCGGTGCCGATGACGTTCTCACTCACTGTAGAGAGCGCAGGCAAAGCCGTGTCCCCCAGTGTAGGGCGGCCGCCAGCCCTAGGGGTATGCCGAGGGCGCAGACCAGAGGGTCGCTGAGGGCGATGCTGAGGGGGTAGGACTTTTTAATAAGATATGTGATGGGAGGACTAGAAATAATGGATGTACATTGGAAGGAGATAGATTCAGGCTAGAAATAAGAAAGGGGGAGGGTAGTGAACACTGGAACAGGCTGCCCAGAGAGGTTGCGGATGTCCCCTCTCTGAAGGTGTTTAAGGCCAGGCTAGAAAAGGCACTGAGCAGCCTGGTGTAGTGGGAGGTGTCCCTGCCTATGGCAGGGGGGTTGAAACTCGATGATCTTTAAGGTCCCTTCCAACCCGAACTATTCTATGATTCTAGGTTGATGAGGGAGCGCAGCGCCGAATAGCGTCGAAGAGCAGCAGTACCAGCAGGTCGCTGCAGAAGCCCAGGATGCCCGGTACGCCCCGGCATCCAGGCACGGAGCAGGGTGGCGGCCACTGGCGGCAGCCTCGCAGGCAGGAGCGCCGGAGAGCACCGGCATCCCCGCGGGACTCCAGGCATGGCAGCACCCCTCTGCCTCTGCCGGTCCCTGAGGGCCGTCTGGGGGTTTCTGCCTGGCTACACTAACGGGTCCGTGCCTGCCGTGCACTTCCATGAGGCCGTCAGCAGCTGCCGCCTTTCCCTCAGGAGGCTGAGAACAGGCACGACCTCATTGCAAGCGGCCAGGCTGCGGGCTGGGGGAGAGCGTCCTTCGGCTAGTCCCTCCCGCCGCTGCTGCTCGGGGATCCCCGTAGGGCACAGGTCTTGGGGTGATGTCTCTTATCGAGCAAGGGTCTCACAGCTCAGGGAGCTGCTGTGCAGCTGCCAATACTGCTACAATAACTGTAGCACTAAGTGTTGTATAAAATCACAGAATGATAAAATTACCATGGAATTGGGTTGGGCCAAGTCCTGTGTCCTGGATGTGGGCTGGTGTAGGGTACTCCCCTCTTGCATGGCATTTGGTGTACTTTTACAGGGGTGACTCAGAGTCAAATTTAGGACATATTTTCAAACAGAAGTGCGTATGATTTCACTTCAATTTTCAGTTCGTGTCCCATCCCTAGAGACATCCAAGGCCAGGCCTGCTGATCCTCTGAGCAACCTGATCTAGTGCAGGATGTCCCTGCTCACTAGAGGGGAGTTGGACTATGTGGCCTTTGAAGGTCTCTTCCAACTTCATGATTCTATGATTTAATTTTTTTAGTTGGAGCCATAGCCCTGTCAAACTGCTGCAACGGTGGCAATACCCACATTGTAGGCCAGAGGCTGGGGCTGCAGCCTGCAGCAGATTTTTATTTAATAAAGTTTAACTCTATTTTTGCAATGGCCACAAGATGGCATGGGGTTCCTCTTAGGAAGATGCGAATATGATCACCCAAGAAATGAATTTTCCAGGTTGCCTGAATCCAGGGTAAGCAAAGCCTGCTTGGAAATAAAATCTAGACTTACGATGCCCACAAGATCTGGGCTTCAAGACACTTCTAGGATGTGCCAAGCATCTTTTCTGCCTTAATAGTGATAAGAGGGGTAATAATCCTCCCACTGGACTAATTTCAAACAGTGAAAATGCACTAATGAAATTAACACCCATTGCCAGTATCTGAAGAGCTACAATTCACATGGAAAAAAGAAGAGGCTTATGTGAATATAGCTTATTTTGTACTCAACTCTCTCTTGTCCCATCTATTCAAATCTCAGTAAATAATGGTGTAATTAATCACAGTTGATTAAATGCTGCAGGGAGAGGAGTGTGAGCTTAAGAAGAAGCAAAACTCTGGGGTTTTTTTTCTTAAAGTACATAGGGAAGATTGGGCTGCTCTTCTGCCTTGTCTCTCCTTGCTTGCAAAACACGGGTCAAACAAGCAGATACAGGCTGGCCATCTCTCTGATGGGGGCTGTCAGCAGTCATAACGCCTCTGTTGTCAGAGCTGCACACACTTATCCACCTGTATCATTCATGATAAAGTCCTCTCCCTGTTAATTTACCATCACCTGGATGCCTTGACTCTGTCATTCTAATTATTGCAGACTAATATTTGCCCCCCATCCTTTGCATTGGCCATAAATGGAAGTGAAGATTTGATTTTGCTGGCAGATCAGCCTCAGTTCCACCAAAAGTCACTCCTCTAGCTGCTCACAGCTGAGCACTTGATATTATCTATGTTTTGGCTATTGCAGTCCACGATGACATCTCATGTTTAGTCCACAAAATAAACTCTGTTAGCTGATGAGTTTCTGGGGCTTTGTGGGAGTAATTCTCACGTGAAGCATTTCTACTCTTTGCTAGAAATGGGCAGTCTCTGAACTGACTTTTCTATTTCATTCTTCTCAAACTTGTATTTTATGCTTGCTTTTTTTTTGTTTTTTTTTTTCTTAAGGATTTAATTATTTTTTTACTTCTTTATAAAACATCATTTCCTTGTAGAGTTGTCAGCTCTGAGGTATCTACATGGGATTTGGTGAGCTTGGGCAATGCAGTAAGTTGGTGTCATCTCATTATTTTGATACAGATACTTATCAGTATTAGTTATTGCTTTTAAGGAGCACTCACGAGTGACTGTCCTACCAGATGTTTGGTAGGATTTTAGTGACATACTTTGTGTCTAGAATGACCTATTTTTTAAGCACCTATGGAGAGCTTAAAAATACTTCCTGCGAGGTTGCTTCCTGCTGTCCCATCAAATGTGTGTTTTGCTGGTCCTCTACAAAGAACTCTGGAAACAACCTCGTTGCTGTCATGAGTGCAGCAGCTTTGGTCTGTGCACCAGTAATTACAAGTTAAGAAATGAAGTGGTTTTAACTGGAACTCAAACAACAGCAGGCATTGATAGAAACGAAGCCTTTAGGAACCATATTAATTAGCAGCCAGTTGTCCCCAGGTTATCAGGAATTTTTTTCAACTTGAGGATAAACGGGAACAGCCGAAAACATTTAAAAGTGTGAGATTTAGTTAGCTGCTCAGGATGTGCTTTGCCTTTGGTAGAGCTGTCCTGGGACACAGCTGCAGCAATGCTGCTTCCATGGGTGCCTGTGGTCAGGCAAAGTGCCAGTGAGGTGAAGGTGAGGAAAGGCTGGGGCAAGCATCTGTGCTGGCCCTGGGGGTTTCCAGCTGGCACGGCTGGTACTGAGCCATTCTGTTGCCTAGGAATATGTGTGCAAAAGCATACATACGCACACACACATGCATAAACACAGAGACCTTATCTGATTCCCAGAAATACTCCTGCTGTGTGTCTCGTCTCCATTCAGCAGTGTGCTGAGCCTCTGCAGCAGATCCTGCCACGGTGTCACTGCTGAGGTACATCTAATTCAGCAGACACACAGGTTTCCATGGCTGAGGTGACTGGTCTGTGCTCACAGCCACATAGTGTTGGGGAATGGGCACAGGCTAAAGGGTTAACGACTGCCACCAAGTTCTCGGAGCACGAGTTGCAGGAGCCTTGATCGGGGCCTGAGGCAAACCTTATCAAGTTGGAGCCATAGCCACATGACGACCTTGACGATCGTGTATGTCCTTGGCGGCCTGGGGGAATGCCGAGGAACTAGTAAACAAGGAACTCGTGGTCAACTGTGCCGGAAGGAAAAAAACAAAACCGCAAGGGGAGGGCTCGACATTAGTGCAAGAATGTAACATGTAACCAATCAGTATGTGACTAGTAGACGTAATTAACCATAACCGTATATAAGCTTGTCTGATGCTCTCAATAAACAGATTCTGGCTGATCACATTGATCATGATTGTCAGCCCCTTCTTGTGATAACATAGGATCCAAGTCCTTCCTCTGGCAACTAAGGATTATAGGCACATTAATAGTAACCCTGTTTTAGCACCCCAGAATGTCAATAAAGCAAATTTATAATTCTACCATCTCATAGTGAAGTAGAAAATTACTTCAAAAGTTAGTGTAAGTCTTGGAGAACCATTTCTTGTACCTGCAAGTTTTTAAACCTTGGGGTCTATGAGGGAATAAATTAATATCACATCTGTTTGTTGTATGCCTTATGGTAATATCAGCACGTTTTCCCCTTGACCTTTTTCTTTCAGAGAAGAGAGGAGAACTACTGGATGAGAGACTTCATCTGTGTGCAACACACAGCACTGTGCTCAAGATCCTGATGAGCAGAGTGACTACACATCTTAGTCAAGATGCCAAAAAGATCCTGAGTCAGTTAAATTAACTAGGTATGTTTGAGGGGGTGTTGGAAAGAAGCAATTGTCCAAAGTCACACAAAAACTTGCCGCAGCAGACATGTCCCTGTAGGTTCCTGCTGCAGCACGATCCAAGGGCTCATGGGTTTACTTTCAGTAGGGTGAATTTTGAGTGCATTTCAGAGAGTGACAGCAGCCAATCTGATCAGAAACCACGGGTTTCAGGTGGGAATTTCTCACAAGTTGCTTGCATGTGGGTCAGTGTTGGTGTCAGTAGCAGATGAAGACTCATGGCAAATGAACCCAAAATGTTGTTTCATGTTTACTGATCCACTGATACAGGCCTGTTGCTGTGAGAACTTTAACCCATTTCCAGTTTCTTGAAGCAATTGGATGGCCACTAGCAGAGTAGGTCACATCACTGTGTTTCAGTGATAAGCCCTGCTGTATAAGTCAGGAGATAGCTTTGACATTTCCTGAGGACAAGTCACCCACAGTAGTTCTTTCCTTCTCTGAAAACACCAATGCTGCAACAAATTAATTTTTCAAACCATTAGAAGCATTTAAACCATTAAACCTAGGGAGAGGCAAAGGAGGGGATCCAAATAAGAGTCCCCTGTGACTGTGACAACAAGAAATCAGGTTCAGAAACCACTTGACTAACACCAAGTGAAACTCTGCCACTGAAAAGGAAGACAGCATTGATGTCACAAGATGGCGTGTGTTTATCTGCAGATTCAGGGTCTGTATCACTAGCATCTGCAAAAGGCATCTGTGGTTGTATTTTTGCACAAAAGAATTGTGGGAAAATTTGCTACTTTCCTGATTAAGAAGTTGGGGTGAAAGGATGATACACAGAAGAAATATAATGGAGTAAAGCAGGCAAAGCTCCAGCCACCAAACAAACTTTGTAGTTAAAAGTTCAGCACAGTTTCATGCATTTCTTGCTTTTCCTTTCTTCATGTGTTCCCTGACACCATCAGCTCACTGTTCTGTGCAGCCTCCTGACCACTCACTGCCAGGAGTGAGAGTGACCATCATCACTGAACATTGTCTATTTGGACAGATTTCCTCCCCAGGTTTTGTTTCTTCTTTTCTAGAGACCATGGAGGTCTTCAAGTGTGAGGCACATGTGTGCTGGCTGAAAAAACTGTCATATTTTCAGGGTTTAGGACTAAAAGCTGTCTGTGGCATGAGATCAGGGAGTTTCAAGCATCATGCTGCGTTGAATTCTCACTGATGATAAGTAGTTGGATGACACTGAGTAAATGTGCAAGTAGGTAAGAGCACCTTGGTGCTCTCTGTAGATGCATTGCTTTCACCTCTGCTCCATCACATTTCAACTGTAAGATGCTGAAAGCCAAGATATCCTAGCTCAAAATTAAATTCCATTTAGAACCTGGATCTGAACTTCTCAAACCACATTTTCCTAACTTTGTGTCTGTGTGAGGAGAATGCATCCATCTCCCTGTGCCTCTGCTCCTCAGTCACTTTGGTGCTCTTTGCTCTTCTGTATTATTCTGAGTTAATATGTAAGCACAGCCCCAGATAAAGAAGAAAGACTGACATTTCTAAGTATGTGTATGTGCTTTCCTGTCCTGAACAACAAAGCAAACATGAACAACTTAACCTTTTAATCTAAAAGGCAGTTCTACAAAAGTTATCCAGAACTGGTGAAACTGACCCATTACACTTCCTACAAAAGTACAAACAGATCTGTAGCTCAGGCTTAGGGCATCATCATTTGCTTTAAATCCAGTGGCATCCAGTGGCACACTTTGATTATATTAAATGCTGGGTGGCATACACAAGAAGGAAAACCCCACAATTAACTGGTGTGCCCTCCATCTGCATTGCTTTGGAGCTGTGCCATGTTATTGACAGAACTGGTGAATCTCTGATTGGAAACTAGTCTTAACCCTTGCTCTTCATTGGAGCAGGGACAGGGGCTCACAGTGCATGTGCATTACAGTATTACCTGTCTGTTCACATTCATGAACAGCTTGGAATCCATTGGTGTGGTTGAGGTCAGGCAGAGCTTTACATGCCGGGTTTTGTAGTGACAGTGTTGGTGTGTCTGGTTTAGGTCACCTCTGACATGTGGAGATCACCACCTAGTGATTCTTGCTCCTCTGCCCAGGTGGTGGGTGTTTCAGTGTCCCCTTTCATGCAGCTCTGCAGTATTTGGTTATCTACTGCCTTCCTGTGTCTGGCAGAAACTGTATGGTGATCTGGTATACAGTAATTAAGAAGAGATTAAAATATAACTCCCTGGCACTTACAATCTCTGCTCAACCTCCCTTGCTAAAGTCAGCTAGCTCGTTGACCTTCAGATAATGTTGAGTCAAATTTAGTTTTTAATTATTGAACCGTACTCCTAAATTTGTTTTCCATTTCAGGAAATGGAAACAGATCACATGAAAAGTATCCTTAGGAATGTTTTTAAGATCTGTGATAAACAAATAGCTTTTTGGGACAGATGCACTATCACCTTTCACAAGCTATGTGAGATGGATATAAACTACTTTATCAACTCTTCTTTGCTGGTTCATTGCTAAGTCTTAAATGATGGCACAGTTTTCTTACTAGAAAATGTAAGTTTATGGAACATTTTTCCTCCCCATACATGTGTGAAACATATGTCTGCTTTCTTGTCTCTGGGCTTCCACAGCAAAAGGTTCACAGTTTAATCATAGAATGTGTTGAGTTGAAAGGGACCTTCAAAGGCCATCTAGTACAATCTCCAGCAGTAAGCAGGGACATCTTGCACTAGATCAGGTTGCTCATAGCCTTATCAAGCCTGCCTTTGAATGTCTCCATGGATGGGGCCTTCACCACCTCTCTGGGCAACCTGGGCAAGTGTCTCACCACCCTAAAGTCCAGTCTAACCCTTCTCTGCTCTAGTTTCAAACCATTGCCACTCATCCTATCTCTCCCATGCCCTTGTGAAGAGTCCCCCTCTAGCTTTCTTGTAGCTCCTTCAGGTCCTGGTAAGCTGGTAAATGATGCATTTGATCTTTGATCACTTGAGGAAACAGTAGTGACTTTGAAAATGAGAAAATATCTGTTAGCTTTTGACTTTTTCTCTGTAGTGTCTCTATGTGCTCTGTTCTGCATGCCTGTGTGCAGGGCAGCAGCACCTCCAGGTCTCAAGCAGTTCTGTGCTGGAGCCACCAGTCCCCCAGAACCCAAAGATGTGGATGGTGTGATGATTTGCCACCTTGTCCCTGGGAAGGGGAGCAACGGATGCGGTGCCATGCCTCCCCTTCGCTGGTGCAGAGAGCAGGGTAAAAGCTGGATGCAAAAGCTCCTCCTGGTCTAGATGTGCCTCTCTAGGGGGAGGCAAATTACAGAGCAGCTGGTGAAAGCAGAGGATCATTTTACAATTATCAGAGAGGTCAGATGAGTGCATTTTACAATTATCAGACTTACCTTCACTCTCCTCTGTTGCTTCCTATTAGCAAAAACCAATTAGGGCTTTTTGTGCATTTATGTATTACAGTTGAGAGAAAAATGAATGAAATCTGATAGAACTCTTCATATATCAGGTGTCATGACTGAGCACAGGGCCCTTAGAAACAAAATAACTCTTACAATTGCATAAGAGCAAACTGACTTTGTGAGTCTGCAGCATGAACACTAATGAGTCTGAATAGGCTGGTGTACAGCCTGATGAGCACTAATGAGCCATTCTAGTGTGTGCGCACTTCACACATAAAATCCATTGCAAAGAGAGGCACATGTATGGTGTATTTCTACAGTAACATATGAGAAGGGCATTGATGAAGCCAGCCCTTAAATAAGGGGGCCTGAAGAATGTCTTGCTTTAGAAATAATGCCATCTTTAAATCATCTGAGGTTTTTTCCTCCTCCTTGGACATGTGAACATAAATTGTAAATTAAGCTTTGAGTTTGGAATCCTAATAAAGGTGAACACCTTCCACACTCAAAGGATTGCACAGCAAAGTGACATTTCAAATTGATAATATGGGAAAGAGATGTTTATGGTTGAGGAAGGAGAAAAAACCCCAGAAGTTTAACAGTGTTTTTGCCTTGCTGCCAGGGGAAAGGTGGTATCTTCAAAGGTCACCCAGGTTGTCTCATGATGGTTTGCATCATCCCATGGAGGCCATCTCCTTCTTTCATGCAATAACCAAAAGCACATCATCCAATCCTGCTTAGTGTACTATATTTTATCAAAACAAAGATGTTGTCTGTCAGTTTAGCATCCTCCAGCACTGAGAGTTGCTAGGAGACTGGTGAAATATGCCAGGAAAACATACAGGTCCTCAGGAAGTCCCAGAACACACAGCCTTCTCCCGTCTTCATTGGAGGAACAAATCCCTGTATCCAGACTAAATACCCCGCTTACAGGCAAGTGCCACTGAACTTACTGGTTGCCAGCACACAAGAGGTCCTGTCCTGTCATGATCTTGTGTCCCCTGCTCACTTCTACCTTTGCACTGAGTCGATCACATCAGTCCTGACCATGTGGGCAGCTTGCCCCATAGCCATGGTCTCCTTCCCAGTCACCCAGGCCTACATCCTCCTTGGGGTTCTTTCCTAGGCTACCATCTCCAGATTATCTCCTTCTCGTCTGCATCTCCAACACTCTGCCATGAAATACTCTTCCATACCTTCTCTCTTCTCCATGGGCTGATTTTACTCTTCTCCTGTTGCTGGCACTGTCAATCACCACTGTCTTAGTTCCCACTGCCAACTATATCCTCCTGCATGCTCATGGTGGCACAGGAGGCTATGCCAACACCATGACAGCCACCATCTTTAGAGAAGTCAACTTACTCCTTTGCTTGCCAGAAAATGGCAAACCCCTGGTTGTTGCAGCCTGGTACACATTCTAAGGACTGCAGAGGTCCTGAACAGGAGGAACAGAGGTCCCTGTCCAGGGAGGAAGCCCACCATGCCTATCTGAGCTGGTCCTTGGGTGTCAGGACCTGCACAGCTGTGGTAGGGATCAGCCTCTCCCTGCTGAGGGCATTTGGATGCATTGTGGTGGGGCTGTGGCCTTGGTGCCTCTGACAATGGGCTGTCAGGAAGGCACAGTCTGGTTCTCAGGGCTGATGGCTACATTTCTCCTGAGCTGATACTTGCGTGACTTTTCTCATTGCTGTCTCTGTGGACACACACTAATCAAGAGGTTCCCCCTGGAAGTGAAAGCACCATACCTTCAGGGTTTCCAAAGCCTTGTTGCCATCATGCCATACTGTTGGACATTGAAACGTCCTGCTGCTCCAAAGATCCCCATCACAAGAAAAACATAGACTTGCTAGAGCAGGTCTGGGGAAGGGCCACAAAGATGATTGAGGGAATGGAGCATCTCTCATGTGAGGAGAGACTGAGAGAATTTGGACTATTCAGCCTGGAGAAGAGAAGGCTCACAAGGGTTTATGTAAGCATAAACACCCAATGGGAGGGAGTGAAGAAGACCCAGCTCTTCTCAGCCACGACAGTAGAGGACAAGGGAAAATGTGTACAAATTAAATACAGGAAAGTCCATTTAAGATATGAAAAAACATTTTTTCTCAGGGTGATGAAACAGTAGAACAACTTGGCCAGAGGATCTGTACAGATATCTTTGGAGGTAGTAAAAAAACAGACCAGACATGGCCCTGGGTAATGTGCTCTGAGCAAGGGGTTGGAGTAAACATCAGCAGGTCTTCTAACTCTATGAATAAGGCCATCATCCTGGGCTTTCAGTCAAAAATAACATACAGCATCCTCCTCTGTTTGGGAAGCGGATACCACAGTTCCCACCGCCTTTCCTTTGAGACTCTCTCCACCCATCTTCCCTTGCTGTAAACACATGTAGTTACCCTCTAGTCTCTCTTTCTTGCTGCAACCCAAAAAGTCCC
This sequence comes from Turnix velox, assembly GCA_013400935.1. NCBI lineage: Eukaryota > Metazoa > Chordata > Aves > Charadriiformes > Turnicidae > Turnix > Turnix velox. The sequence continues at coordinate 49,433 of VZTY01000072.1, forward strand.
TTGTGGTGTTGAAACACTGCAGCACACTTCCCTGCCCCTGTCTGTCACATCAGCTCACAAATGCTAGATGGCATCTAAAGGTCTTATCAAAGTGTGCTGCAGAGAGGTTTTATGTGGCTTCTACCTTGTGCACTGATGCTTTCCCCTCCATGACAGAAGAATCTGGAGGTTTTTAGATACTTGGTTGCCTCCTGAGGGCTGTGATTAGCACAAACAACTTCGTGGTTATAGGGTAGCTGAAGGGGTGTAAGCCATGTGGTGGAGCAGAGCAAGAGGGTCTTATCTTCAGGATCTTCTGCTGGGTGCTCTCTCTTGCACAGGCTTCCTGGATAGCTGTGCTGCAGCCCTTCCTCTGCCTGATGCCACCAAATGCCTCCTGAGCCAAGGTCACCTGGCTCACATCAGCATTCTGCTCTCCTTTGCTCAGTGCCTGCATTCTCTCAGCCCTGACCTCAAGCCCAAGCTCTCACAGCCAGGACACTACCCATTGTGCTATTTTATGAGTAGCATCATTGAAATGGAGAAGTGTTATGGCTGGTCAGATATGAAGGGCAAAAGGGTAGCAAGACACTACCCCATTAGCCATATTGTGTGCTGGTTATCAACACCAATTAAGTAGCCCATCGGTGAGCCCTTTAGGGCTTAGAGCTCCCTACAATTGTGTCAATGCAGGTTCCACCAGGTGAGGCTCTTTGCCACCCATGTGAGATGTCAAGAACTTGGTTCAGTTGCCAAAACTGATCTTGGGTGCTTTGGCTTTGGTATCAAGGCTCAAATAAGAGTGTGGGATGGAGTCCTGCCACTGGCCCTCTCATGGACATCTCCAGCTCCATCCCTGCTCCAGGCGCCAAATGCATCTCAAGGGACTGTTTGGATTGCAGCAGTCGCTACCTGAGGAGGGTTTGGGAGACCTTCTACAGCCTACCTATTTGGTATGTCCCGACAGAGACCTGCTTAAGTTCAATTAAACTCAGCCCCCAGCCAAGGGGCCCAGCACCTCCAGCCACACCAGGTGATCTAACACTAGATATTACATCTTACTTGGCTTAGATTTAAGCCCAGTATTTCATATCTAGAGTTGTGGAGCACCACTGCGGGCTGTTGTCAGTCACCATTTAGAAAGCACCAAATAATACGGTGGTAGATGGAAAGTGCTGCTGCCATTTATTTTAAAGACCAAACCGACATGAAATTTTCTCCTATACAAGAAGAGAAGGTGCTAGAGAAGCCCTCAAGTATCAGTGAGCATGCAGCCTGTGCTCTAGCCACGTTGGGTGGCCGGACTAGCCCCACTCCTCCTGTCCAGGATGCACGACTGCATAGCCTCCAGATGCCCTGCATCTTTATGCCCTGTTTGTGACATTAAATCTGCAAGTAACACCACTTTGTTTCATTCTCTGTTGCTGTCTGTGAACTGCTGCTGAAGGTCCTGTGGTGGCTGTGAGGATGCAGAGGAGGCTTAGATGCCTGATTTCTGTACAGAAGTGCAGTCCCCACAATGCAGAGGTCCCCACAGCAGAATCCCTGAGCCTTTTAAGTTTCTGTTCCTACTCTATTGTGTTCTCTGGGTACTTTAACCTTACAGCATATTACATCCTAACATCAACTGGTAACTGGATACTAAAATCATTCTAGTGTAGAAAATGAGTGATTCCAAAAGATTTCCTTTCTGTGGAAATGAGCTCTTGCATTCTCAGGGTCTTTCACAGCAGTTCTGTGTCTGGGGTGACAACACTGTTTCCAGTGACAGGAAAGTCCGAGGTTCCAGAAGTTTCAGAAGAGAGCACTGTGTTTGAGAACTGTGAGCAGCAGCAGCATGGTCCAAGCAGGCAGTTTCCAGGTTTCTTTAAGTTGTTGGGAAACAGAAAACAAAAGTGCTGTGGCAGGGCCCCTACCTAAGGCTCTTCTATCATGGTGGCAGGATATCTGGGCTCTCTGTCTGGCTATGCTATGCTTCCCACCCTGTTCCTCTTCTGCTCAGTCCCATTTCCCTTCCCTCACCTGTCCCTCAGCTCCCATAATGTCCTCAGCCATTTCACCCATCACATTCATTCACTCTTTTCTCTGATACCTGCTGCTTTCTTCCAAGTTCCCCTGACAAGGCAGGGTTTTACATCCAACTGAGAAATACATAATGTGTTTGCCACCATGGTGCTCCAGTGACATTATGTCTCTACCTGGATTTATACAAAGTGTTTGACCCTGTCTCACATGACATCTTGGTCTCCAAACTGGAGAAGTAACGGTTTGATGGATGAACCACTGGCTGGATAAGGAGTTGGTTGAATGGCTGCATTCAAAGAGTTGCAGTCAATGGCTCATTGCCCAAGTGGGGATCAGTAAGGAGTGATGTTCCTCGGGGATCAGTACTGCAACCAGTGCTATTTGACATCTTTGTCAGTGACATGGACAGTGGGACTGAGTGCACCCTAAGATCTGCAGATGACACTGAGCTGTGCGGTGCAGGTGACATGCCAGATGGAAGAGATGCCATCCAGAGGGATCTTGACAGGCTTGAGGAGTTGCTGCTCCCACCCACTGGGAAGCCCTTTTTCCTCTGTCTAGACCTTTGCATTTATATCCCCTGGGTCTATGTTGTAGCACCAAGCTGGCCCCCAGGTTTACCATCTTGGCCACAGCTCAGGATCAGAGTATTAGCCTCCAGCTGGGTATGTCTAGATCTGGGCTTCTGTGGCCTGCACTCATTGACAATCTTACTGTTTCCATGGGGAAAATGCATTTATCCACAAGTCAGTGGAGATAAAGAGTAGGTTGACCCCCTACAGGGGAGTTAACCGTGATGTTGTTCAAGTGCTCCATAGGACCGTGGTTTTTTCTTTCTATATGTTGCAAAATGCCCAAATGGCCTCTGACCTCTGCTGAGGCAATGCTCAGAATGCTCCAGGAAACAGTGTGGAGGAGTCTTCCCTGTCCATTTACACAGTTTTCCTGGGACCTACATCTGCCTTCAGGGAGTCCAAGGGCTGCAGCTGTCTTCTGTGGGACCATGATCCCAGGAGATATGAATTAATGGGATAAATCCTAAGGGAATCATAGTCTAGCTCCCATCAGCTGGCTCAGATAAATGGGACTGCAACTGCTAGAGCCAGTAGGAAGCAAAAGCTGTCATAATGCAAATAAAATACTACTGGGGTATATTCTTAAGCATCTTTCTAACGTTGCTGACACCTGTGTTATGCTTAGTACCACACTGGTATCTCTCACCCATGTCCAGCTGGCAGTGACAGTCACGGCCACCTTGGGCCTTCCAGTGATGCTGATGAGCAGCATTCAATACTCTGCTGCTTTGTGGAGGATGACCAGGCCCATAACTCCTGTCACCTTTTCTGTAAAGACCCTGAAAAGAAGCATGCTGAGTCCCCCTGGCATACTGTCACAGGGTTCATGAGTACTGATATGTCCCCTCAGAAAGGCCACCATTCCCTGCACTGCTGCCCAACTGGGGCAGGCTCTGCAACAGCACCGGAGTCTGCCCAGGCTTCTCTGCTCCCAAGGGGACCTTACACTGCCAGAAGTGCAATTTTCAACCATAATGGGCTTTATTGCAGAGGTTATTTGCTTTCCCACTGCTGAAAATATTAAATTTTAATTGCTAGTTTGTGTGAGGTGAAGGGAGGGCAGAGTGTAGACCGGGTGGAAAAAATTATGGTGAAACATCAAGCTGATGTGGAAACAACAGAGGGCACCAGAGACTTCACTGTTCCAAAAAGCAGATGATAAATGAACCATTTTTGGAGAGCAAGAGTTCATTGCTGTGTTACAGTGCTCCTGAGCTGCTGACAGCAGGCTCCCACGCACAGAGCATCACCCTGTACAGGCACCCATGGCCCAGACACGTGCCAGACCACCCATGTCCACACTGCAGCCTTTCTGAGGACTCAATCCACATGAAGCAGGTAATGTCTTAATTCTTGCCATGCTGGTGTGTGACAGTGTGCTCTGTCAGTACTCCATGTTGTGCTTTCTTATCTCTAAGCTCAAGCGCTAGCCAGGGGTGCCTGTTCATTAATGTAGGGGTCAATCCTCAGCAGTGCATGAATACCCTTGGTGCTCTTCTGCTCTCACAACTGTTTGGCCTCACAGTTTTTCAGACACCTGTGTCATTCGGGCTGGAGGGGTCTTCATCTCTTGCTGTTGTTCACATCCTGTCTTTTCTGCCAGCATGGAAACACTCAGCTTCAGGCATGCTGTGGACCTTGGTAACCACTGCCAGATCTGTGCTTACATGGGGGATTTGGTAGGGATGGGATGTCTGGTCCAGCCTGGATGGCTCAGCTGCTCCTGAAGGTGCTGCTATGAATGCAGCAGGTGACCTCTTCACTATGGGACTATGTCAGGGAATAGCAGCCAAAGACCTGTGAGGCTGAAAGCCTAAGAGAGCCAGGACATTGGCTGAATGTTATTTCCTTTATGAATTCCACCCTAAAAAGAACTGTATCCCTGTGGTTATTTAGTGCTGTACCAGTTCTGGTACTATGGCAGGTGCTGCTTTTTCCTCTGTGGCTTCCAGATCTGTCCCTCAGTCTCAGACATTAAAATCAGTTCACTGATGCTTAGCAGCTGCTAACTAAGACAGGACTAGGGCTAATGGATGCAAATTGGAAGAGGGAAGATTCAGGCTGGAGATAAGAAAGAAGTTCTTTACTGTGAGGGTGGTGAGACACTGGAACAGGTTGCCTGGAGAAGTTGTGGATGCCCTCTCTCTGGAGGGCAAGCTGGATGAGGCACTGAGCAACCTGGTCTAGTGGGAAGTGTCCCTGCCTATGGCAGGGGGGTTGGAACTGGATGATCTTTAAGGTCCCTTCCAACCCAAACCATTCTATGATTCTATGACTTGCTAGCAATGTATTTATAACAGATTATAGGAATCTGGGCAGTTTTCTTTCCTGCCTCATTGTTTACATTTCCTTTATGAGCTGCAGACTAAGTTTGATTCATTCCCTGCAGCCTCCTTGCTGGTAGCAGATGCCCTGAAATATTTAAAGGAATACCAGGAATATTAAATATTTAAAGCAGTATAAAAAGTAATACCAGGAGATAGCCCAATTTATCCAATTCATGTTTTCTCCTCTAGCAACATTTCGGCTTCCTGTTTCTAAAGGCTGAATTCAGACATGGGTGCTCACTTTCCCTTCCCTCTTTCAAGCCCTATCATCTTCCAGGGCTGGTGTTACCCATACCGAGCAGTTCCTCCCCCAGCATCCTGCAGCAACAGTAGGGGTTTTGTGCCTGGGGACAGTCTTCTCCTATCCTCCAGCAGCATTCCCATTGCCCACAGAAGTTAAGCCACCTGAACTACCTGGAAGAACTCAGGTCCTGGGGAAGTTGACAGGCCTGGCAAGACCCAGAGTAGACTTATGGGCTGGCTTCAGCAGCAAACCAAGGGCCTCAGAGGGCAAAGAGGGAATGCTGCTTCTGGCTGTCCTAAAGGAGGTCTCTGATAACCACAGCAGCAGCAGTAAAGATGAGAGACCACAAAAACAGTCATTCTCCCTTGCAGACTCTTTGCTTTTACTCAAACTGTGCAAGCCAGGACTGGGTGGAGGGCAAGGCAGGTTTAACTCCGTAATAGCTGCAGGAGATAACTGGAACTGTATTTTTGTCTTGACTGGTGATGAGTGACAGAGTTACTTTCATGGCAGAAGCATAGACAATGCTGAATAGCCATCATTACATGCAGCACAGGAGCCACAGACCCATGACAGCAAGAATGACCCAGTCCAGAGGACCAGTTACTGATCTCCATCTCATGCTTACATCCTTTTCTTGCAGAGACAGCCCAACATGCACAACTGCACTGAAGACAAAGCACTGTTAAATTTCATTGAACTGTTTCAACTTATTGTCTACATCCCATCGCTCTCCTTGGGGATCCCACTGACTGTGATGGCCTTCTGGGTCTTCTGCTGCAAACTCAAGAGATGGACCGAGACCAGGGTCTATATGATCAACCTCATGATTGCAGACAGTTTCCTGCTCTTTGCCATGCCTTTTGTGATATATTTTACCAAGAACAAACATCCCACAGACAATCTGTGCATTGCCATAAAAAGCATCTATTTTACAAATGTGCCTATGAGCATCCTCATCATTACCTTGATTGCAATTGATCGATATATTGCAATCAAGTTCCCTCTAAGAGCTAAGATGCTTCGATCCCCACTAAAATCAGCTTCTGTCTGTGGGTTTCTTTGGATTACACTGATAATTTATTCCCACTTACATCGAAACTCTTATCAAAATGAGGAAACAGTCTGCCTTCAGAAAGAATCTTCTGAACCTAATTATTCATCATTAGTATCCATTATATTAGGGTTTTTTATTCCTTTAGGGATTGTGATTTTTTGTTCAGTACAAGTCATTGTATGTCTCAGAAAGAAGATGGCCACAAGCCCTCATGAGACAAAATTAATGCAGAAAGCAATCCACATTGTTTCTGTGAATTTGTTTGTGTTTGTCATATGTTTTTCACCTTTCTACATCACACTGTTTGTGCGGTTTGCAATGAATTTTACTGGAGCTTGTTCTCTGCTCTTGAAAATCAGAGCCTCTATTCAGATCTGTGCATGCTTAGCAAATTCTAACTGCTGTTTGGATGCTTTTTGCTACTACTGTGCAGCCAAGGAATTTCAGGAATTCCCTTCTCTGTTCCCCACCTGTATATCAATGAGGTTCAAGGTGAAACAAAGCCAAGAGTCACAGCTGCCCACAGATCAAGTTATGACATAAATGAGGTGTAGTGCTCAATTGTTATTAAGAGCCACAGTGCTGCTCAAATTTTGAGGCAGAGGGGATGCGATCACCTACAGTATTTGCAATTATTGTAGGTGTAAGCATATCTACAAAAAGGGCCAGCTGCCTCCAAAGGGTCTGATAGTAACTTGAATTTTGTCCTTCTGGCCTCAGTGACTTGACTCTATCTCTGACTATTGCCTTGGACTGTATTGCAGCTTCAGGTGTCTCCTGCTCAAGAGAAGGAACCATACGATGGACTATAAGGCCATTGTTTCTGCCATGTGCTTGTTCATACATAACATGCAGCTAAACATAGGAAACTGAGCACCCCTAAGTAATAGACAAACCCTCTTTTAGCAGTGTAATATATAATCACTTAAAACCAAGAAACAGTCCCTGTAGTACAATGCCAAACCTAATACATTTGTGCTGCTCACACCAAAGAGTTTGCCTTTACATTTGTAGTTTCCTACCAGCCTGTATAATTTCAAAACCTGAGGCTATCATCAGGATGCAATTAGTGTTGTGTGTGGAGTAAATTGCATAGAGTCAGACTGTGGCCTGAGATTATTGTCCCCTTCCTGCCATACAACCCTTGTAATTAGCTGTGGCAATAATGAGATTAAAGTTATTGTGAGTATAAATAAAGACAGAATTGCATGGAAAAACTGAGGTATGCAGAGTGTTGCGAACCACAGAACAGACCAGTAGCATCAGGCTTAACAAGTATAAGGCCATGAAAATCTGATCTCACATCACCTCCTGCTACAGGTGTGTTGAAATGCAGAAAACAGCAGCTAGGAACATGCAGAAAATAATGAAGGAATTTGGATTTTGCAACTGATATATTTTTCAGTCTGAAAAATCAGGTAGAATTTTTAATTAAGTAGCATTCTCATTAGCCTAATGAAAACTTTGACTGAGAGTATACCCTTGTTAACTATGCATTTCTTTTTATAACTCAATAGAATCCTAAAGAGAACTTGGACTAAATGTGTATCTTTGTTAGCTAAGTACTCATCATGCCAATAACTCAGGCAGGAGGCCATAAAACTCAGACATAATGAAGGAAGTGTTGCTTATACACCTTATCAAGATAAGATGCAGCTGGTCTGAACTCCATCCTGCTAGACCACTGGCAAGATGAAATACAGCCAATATGAGCAAAGGTCATCCTGCTGGATGGAGATCCGAAGGGACAGAGCTTCAGAGGTCAAAACATGGTACACAGTGAATACCAGGAGTGGATACAATAAAAGATCACCAGAGAATGCTGACTACACATGCTCAAATGGGCAAATTTCCTGGAACTGTAATGAGTATTTTTAGAAAACAATGAATATGTACTACTCAAGCTTTAATATACGCTAGGGCAAGATACACATGAAGGGGTGCTCAATTTGAGGAAACTGTCCTCTGTGTACCCAATGCTGTTGCTGCTTGGCTTAATAAATTTTTTCCTCTAGATTGCTATTAAACTGCTAAATTAAAAAATAAGTGTGAGCCTCATTTCTCACAGAAAATGAAGAAGTGTCTCTGATCCCTCCCTCCTCATCCATGAACAATTTTCCGGGGAAGTTTGGAGAGACTGGGATGTGCAAGACCTTTCTGCAGAGGAAGGGCAGATCCTTTGCTTATGGCTTTTCAGCATTGCCCTATGTGATGAGGCATTGCTTTGGATTTGGGTCTTTTTTTCTCTTCCAGCTGCTTAGATAGTACACCGTGGGGGTTCAACAGCTCTCCTGCACCTCATTTTGAGACATTTAACTCTTTCCATGCTTTATACAGAGAGCCTAGCTGCATTCTAGACCAGGCTTCGGTTTTAGTGTCTGACTTTCCAGCTACCAAATTCCTCTATCATATCTGTGCTTTTTAACTACACGTCCACTCATATGCAGGCTCCCATTCAACTGCAGAGTGACAGCAGAGCACCTCAAAACAGTAAGACAAAAAAGGAAGTCTTGGGGCATTGGAAGGAAGTGACCCATAAAGAAACCCAGCCTGTTTATCTGCACAGCCATCTAACATTTTACCACATATCTTTTTACTAACTTAAAGTCAGCATTGTAAACGTTGTAAAGTTTTTGAAATGCATGTGATAGCTGTATGGCTTCCTGGCTCATGACTTTCATCATTCTCTGACTTGTAAACCCCTAGAAAATTCCCCCTGGTGAACTGCAAACCCATATTCTGCTCATTTGAACCTGCAGACAGTTAACTTTCTTGGTGGTGGCAAATTACAAATTGATCCACTACAAGTGGCCTGTCATCCCCTAGTGTCTTCAAATTATGTTCTGAAACTTCTGTCTAGCCACTGGCTAAAAAAACACTGGAAACAACTATTCCCATTACCGAAAGAATTCCCTATCCAACTGTTAGACCTACCTCCTTTCTGTCAATACTTTCTCGGAGGTCCCAGTGTGATGGAAGCTGCTATGAGCACATGCATCATAAAAATATATGAAACCACTCATGTAATTCAGTTGGTTGTTTATGTCTCAGTCTTCTTCTTTGGAGTATTAATTAACGCTCTGGCATTACTGGTATTTCACTGCAAGCACAGCAAAAGGGCCAGGTGTATGAGACCCATGTAATCAATGCACAGTGTTTGGCCCTCATTCTACCTTTTTAAGCCTGTTTTCAAAGACAGAAAAAGATATGAGAAACATATAGTTTATAATCTTAAAAATCATCTATTGCATAAGGAGATGCGGGAGTGCTGTCAACAAACATCCTTGGAGAGCAAGAGGTTTAAAGTGCCCGTTAGCCCATTCTCCTTTGTGGTGTGCTGCCACTCTTCAGTACAGACATGCCTTATCTCTCCAGGTGAGTGGAGTTCAAGACTTCTGTTTTCAGAAGTTTCTGTTTCACTGCAGAGGGCCTTCAAAACCACTTCTTGCTCTGGTATTCCGTTTTGGGATTTTGCATCTCATTAGTTATAGTGAATGCCTGTTCCAAGCAGAATATTATGAACGTTATTTATATTTTGAAAAAAAGATGAAAGCTGGTTCACATCAACCTGTTATCCAGAAAGAAAACTCTTAGCTTTTTGGCTAGTTGTTCGTGCTGTCTCCTTGTTAACAGGGAGCTTGTCCAGATTAAAATGAATTCAACTTAGGTCTCCCAACTGAGCTACACACCCAGGTCGAATAACATTCATCAGTGCTTGGTAGATACTGACCAAGGCTCAACACAGTACAGTAAGTTGTGCCTCTTTGGAATAGCCGCTGCACTTTCCCTTCAAATATTCTACCACATTATCTGGGTCCTGTAGTTTTGCTGGGCTGAAGTCCCAAAGCATTGGAGGTGAGAATTTCTCTAGATACCTGCCCATGCTCTCCCACATACCATGCCATCCCTGACTATTCCTGGGTGGAACAACTTTTTGCGTGGAAGTCTTAAGTAGTTGTTTAACACCATAACAAACCTGGAGTACATTCAGGAGACATAACAATAAAACTAGGCTGGCTTGAGTATCTCAAGTATATTAAAAATTCCCAAAAGCAGTCATACCTGACCCAAAGGACAGCAGGGAGGCAAAAGAGTTGGAGAAGGTATGCTCCCCTGACCCCCCAACAGACCAGATGTTGTTGTTAATAAATTCTGGAGACAGTGCTCAGAAGAGCAGTACAGCAACACCACACAAACACCCCACAGTAACTGTCTGCACCATAATATTATCATGCCATAAGCTGATATTACACAGGTCACCAGCATTATAGTCCTTATTACTCTCCCAGATGTGATAAATTACGTTGTGAGAAGTGGATATGACACATGAGGATTTACATACGACAACCATGAGAACAAAGCAACGTGGTGACCAGCCCATGCAGACACACACAAAAAAACCAATTCTATCATAGTTTTCCCTTTGTCTCAACCCTCGTGCACCATGTTGGATGCCAAAGACTGTCGTGGTTTGACTCCAGTGAGAAGGGAGTGTCTCTCATTCTGGCTGCCCCCTTTGTTGGGGGGCATATCTGTGAGTGGAAGAAAAGAGGACAAAATAACAGGTGTTTGTTGAGACAAAAGCAACAGAAGCAAAGTTTAACAGAACAACAGGAACAAGAAAAGAACAATAACAGGAGTGGGGGAATTGTATATACACGATACAATACTGAGGCCATGCAACCTGTAATAAAATAACTGAATAGCCTTGGTGACTATTAAGCAGGAATTCTTTATTGTAGCGCTGGACACATGGGAAATAATTTTCACAAATCGTGTGTGCTGAGTTCAGTACAGGCACAGTATTTATGTGTCACAGATGGAGGACTGAACAAAAACTGATTGCTAAAGACCAAGACCTGAACAAAAACTGATTTCGAAGTTTCCCATATGATATCCCACCAATGTCGTTATCTGGATCTTTGCTTTCTCCTGATGTTCCAGTCATCCTGCCCAATCAGCGTCGTGGTCTGATCCCAGGTCCTCTAGATGCTCGCGGCCATCTCATCTCATCAACAGTCGTTACCTGGACCAGCAACACCCATTCAACTGCCGCTTGTAAGGGCACTGTTGCCATTCACACTATTTGTGAAGAGACTCCTGTCCTCATCATTGGGTGTGTCCCTGCCTGCTGGACCCTCTGACTGCTTCACTGCAAACGGATTTCTTAGTATCTCCTCTTCATTACCCCCTTCTCTTTGTATTGACAAAATCTTTTGCAAAATTTCGATAGCCAATGAATTTCTTAATATCGCCTCTTCAACACCACGGATGCTGCCGACCGCTCCCGACCCAGGCACGCCGCCACCCTGAGCTCCCGCGCCGAGCGCCAACCCCCAAGCCCTGCACACCCCTCCACCTTTCTCTGCCAGCTCTGGCTATCTCTGGGCATGGCTTAGGTGNCCCCTTCTCTTTGTATTGACAAAATCTTTTGCAAAATTTCGATAGCCAATGAATTTCTTAATATCGCCTCTTCAACACCACGGATGCTGCCGACCGCTCCCGACCCAGGCACGCCGCCACCCTGAGCTCCCGCGCCGAGCGCCAACCCCCAAGCCCTGCACACCCCTCCACCTTTCTCTGCCAGCTCTGGCTATCTCTGGGCATGGCTTAGGTGGGACTGGGATATCTACAGAGTTAACCCTATCCTCGCCGGAACCAGAACAGTGGTAAAACAAATAACAGAAGGGGATGAGAAAACTAGCTCATGCACCAGTTGAAACATAGAAAACAGAAATTCAGCGTGTTCCCATGGCTGTCTGGTCGCCCACAGAATAGATGCATTCTGTTTTTCTTTCTTTGTACTTTAGCAGTTCTGTTTTTTTACCATGTATGATATCTTGTTTGTTGCAGCTCTTCCAGCAGGTAGTTAAGGGGATGGAAGTAGTAGCTGTGTCCAGTATACCAGAATTAGATGCACGGGGGCAAATTGCTCCAAAAGCAAAAAGTAAGCCAAGAGGAAAAGATTCAATTTATGGTAACTAAAGGATAAGGGTGTCTCTACAAATAATAAGAGTATCTTTGCAAACCAAAGAAACTAGATAACATTTGCAGACAAAGGTGCTGATTAAGACCAAGCAGTGTAAACTAATATGTCACTGAAACTCAATTTACATTGCAAGCATAATTTCAATATGAGTATCAGGCTTTGATTTTCATATTAGGCATTTTGAGGGAGTCTATAAATCCCTATTATCTCGGAAACAATGTTAAAAATGCAGCTGGGAAAAATTAGGATTTTCTTGCTCTCCAGCAATTTGTGAGACCCCCTTGAGGAATGTCTCAGTGGACTGTCACTTTATTCAAATAAAGTCAATACTTTTTTAGGACTCCTCTGTCTCCTTTAGCAACACACCCACCTCAGACAACTGTAACTTTCGGAACTTTTCTGAGTAGCTATCAGATTTAGTATTTTGATCACTTCTAAGCAGGGAAGACAGGGGGATAAGACAGCATGCTGCTGTTTGGAGGCATTTGGTCAGGTCTGATATCTGAGTTCTCAACAAACCTTTGAGCTCTAGCAGCACTCCTTTCCCAGCGGCTGAAGGACAGACATCAGAGAATTCTGTAGCCAGTTAAGTGCTGCTTCCAGCTTTAGAGGTGTCTCTGGGGTTTTGATTTCTCAGTGTAGCACAGGTGTTGCAGCTGTAAGCATCACCCAGTAGCCTCCGGGGTGCTCTGCAAGCACCAAAGTGGCTGCAGGGAGCTGGAATGTTCTCAGTGCCCTCCCTGGTCTGTTTGGAGAGACACATGACTGACTTCTGCAGTATTGATACTGTGGGATTACAGGGAGGGCCACAAACCAGAGCACCCCGTGGATGTATTAGCTGATGTAGTTCAGTTCCTCTGCAGTGCTAAGGAAGGGGAAACAATCTCAAGAGCCATGTGTGTGAAGCTGATACAGTCAGTAATTTCACAGTCAGGGTTAAAAATAATAATGACACACTCTGCTCCCAGCCCTACAGTTCTGCTTTGATCAAGATCTGCTGTTGCAACATCATGTCTTCCCATGAGAGACCCAGGGGAAAAACCACATCAAGTGTCAAGGGGGAACAAACCCCTGGCTGTAGCCAGAAGGGCATACTTCCTGTGGGTCAGGAGATCTAAATAACATTATAGTGTGCATGTGGGAGGGGTGTTGGGGAACAAATAGAAAGGCAAAAGTTAAATGACCTTACAGGAGTATTTCTTTCACTAAGAAAATCACTTTTCCAGTCAAGGTGTGGTAGACACTAGTGTCAGCGAAAGTTCTGTGGGAGCACATTGCTGTGGGTAATGCAATCTGTGCAGGCTCTGGTACTCGGTAGTGCCACATCCCTCTGCCCCACTTCCCTCCCCCTTGACTACGCTGTCAGAGAGCTACCAGTAAGGAAGAGAGAAAACAGCACAAGTGTCACCTGCACCTCACCACACGATGACAGCACTTGCACAGTTGAGAAAAGCGGACAACTGCAGAGGATGGGTAAAATACTAAACGAGTATCACCGGTAGGTGGCAGAGGTGATAAAACCGGCTACAGGATGGGAGAAAGAGACCGTAAGAAGCTGCGAGAACTTAGAGAGTGGCTGATGATGAGCCAAGATGGTGATAAGCGAAGCATGAGAATCCTGACCCAGTCTGTCCAGAAGTCAGATAGGGAACTGAGAGCCACATCAGAAGACATGTAAGTTCTCCACAGATAACACTTCACTGCAGCTTTGCTTTCTGGTGGCTGGTTTTGGGTTGCTCTTGTGTATCTGATATTTATAAGTATGTGAAGGGTGAGTGCCAGGAGGATGGAGCCAGGCTTTTCTCGGTAACATTCCACGATAGGACAAGGGACAATGGTTGCAACCTGGAACACGGGAGGTTCCACAGAAATACAAGAAAAAATTTTGTCAGGGTGTCCTTTGCCAGGACAGTGGCACAGGATGCCCAGAGAGGGTGTGGGGTCTCCTTCTCTGGAGACATTCAAACCCTGCTTTCCTGTGTGACTTGATCTGGGTGTTCCTGTTCCAGCAGAGGGATGGGACTAGATGGTCTTTTGAGGTCCTTTCCGATCCCTGATATTCTGTGATTCTGTGATCCTGCTTTGTGCCTGGAAACACTATTTGTCCCTCTCTTGAAGCCTCACTGGGCTGATGAGAGACATAGCTGCCCTTATCATTGGGCATAAGAAAACAATGAGGATAGAGAAACAATGGAATGGATTGCCCAGTTGTGGAAATGGTGGATACGCTGTGTAAAGGGAATGGAAAATTACTAGATGATCTCTGAAGGCCAAGTGGCTCTTGTTGTTTGGTTTCTTTAGACTCCTTTACCAGTTTGTTGCATCATGATGTCCTTCTCCCCAGCCCTAATGTTTACTGGGAATGAGTCGTTGGGCAGCTGGAAAGCTGATAAGAGGGAGGTACAAACCTGCAATAATAGTTTGCAGCTGGCCTTCAAGGCGGAGTAGAGATCACAGGCACTGTGATGAGAAAACAACCCCCATGGCCCAGGTGGTGCATGCATGTTGGCAGGAGCTAGATTTAGCAAAATATCTGCCCCCAGATCCCATGGTGTGGGCATGTACCAGCCCCACATGCTGGGACAGGGATAAAATTCAAGCCTGGCACTATTGGGCTGAAGGAAGAAAGAAGGAGAGTGCTACACTTCCTTCCATGTAGCTCTGGACATGTGTCAATCCCTGCATTCTGGGAGTCCTGGGTTCTGGAGGACTCACTTCTGCCTGCAGGGAAGAATAAACCTTAACCCCTTACCTGCCAATCTTGCTTGTCTTGTGTGGATGTGGGGGGGGGTTGGGTGAGGAAGTTAAGAAATCAGTTTAGCCATGTAATAAAGTACCTATATGTGTTTAACACTTGGGCTATTTGCCTTTTATCTGTGAATTCTAAAACCTTGTGGTTACACCCTGTCAGGGAAAGAGTTCAGGGATGGGTTGGATAGGGTTTTGAGGATAGGATATTCCAGGCCGTGGCAGAGGAGTTGGGCTAGATGATCCTTAAAAGTCCCCTATGGTTCATCTGGTAAATACAGCACCAAGCTGTGGACTGGAAGCATCACAATGGAGAAGTGCTATGAATTGAGTTCACTGAGTCTTGATTTTTATTCTTCGTGGTTAATATGGGTGGAGATTGCCCTGGAACAGACAGCACCTGAGGAAGATGCAAAGTTAAGGGTTGTGAAACTATTACAGCCCAGGAGCTGAATTACTTTGGAATCTAAAGAACTAACAAAGACTACAACCTGAAAATTAAGGCAGTTTAGGATTAATGAGCTGAGTGTACTAATAGGTTAGTAATTACTTATTACTTACTAACCTGAGAAGCAGCTGCAAGAAAGGCAAAAGCAGTCCCTGGAAACTGAGGGAAGTATTTAAACTAAGCTTTATGCTAACTGTGCACCATCAAGGAGTTAGTCTCAAAGGCTGGTTTGTAATGGGCAGACAGGCAATGCAGATATACTCCTGAAGATACTTCAAGATGACCTGGAAAGTGGGAAGGGGAAACATGTTGGCCTAAGTCTGCAATTCAGGGCACTAAAAGTAGGACCTTTGAGTTGGCTGATCAGCTTGTCTGAGTTCTTGTAAATGGGCTGCAATGGAGAGCCAAGGAGGAGACTCTAGCCAATGGGTGCCTGCAACTGCAGTGTAATCACACAGTCTACAGGTCGCAAGGTCACGATTTCTCAGAATTGCTGGCTGATGTTAAATATGGAAGATGAGACAACTGCCATGATTGAGAGTGAAACTGAATTATAATAATCACAAAACTGTTTGCAAACCACAGCTTCTAGGCCTTAGCAGTGTGACAGCAGACATCAGTCCCTGCCCTAGCCCTAGCAGAAGCATGGTATACAAGGCAGAGAGAAGAGCTCTAAACCCTCCAAGATCTTACAAGCAATGTGCACAGACTGTTGAGCAAGGAAGTTCAATGGGTATTGCCCAATAAGGCAGCAGAAAGTAAATCAAAGAACAAGCCCAAAGCCATTCCATTGTTGGAGGGACTGCTGCAGGGCAGAGCCACTGATGATCATTTCACCTTGCAGGGCAATTACAGCCCCTCAGTCAACAGAGGGTGTTATGAGCTGTGGTGACACAGGAAACTTAACCCCAGGGGAAATGCATGAAGGAGGGGTGGAGGTGCTTGCTCCACTAGCACTGCTAGTGTCACCTGCACATGGTCATCACAGGGCACCTTGCTGGTCACACCAAAGGAGTGGCAGAAGACTGCTTGGAACTCCGCTGGGCTGGAGGAACATCCAATCTCTCCGAAGACAGCAAGCAAGCAGGTAGTTCCTCCTGACTCTTTGCTGACCTTGTTATTTGAGCTTTGCAAGGCACTACGTTTCCCCCAACCATAGTGGGTTCTGGAGGAACAGCAGCTAAAGACTGTATTTTCAAAGCCACACTGGCTGGCTTCTCCTGAGCCCTGCTACAATGAAAGGGATGAGAGCTGGCTTTGGCCATCCCCTTTCCATTATCAGATGGTTGTAACAACTCACACAACTGCTAGCTGTAGGATACTTGCTGCTGCCTGATTAGAGTCTGGCCTAAAATAGACACCTAACCATTTTCCCCTACTGCTTTCCATGGGCAGGCTTCCCCATGTGGAACCCAGTGAGAACATAGCACTTTTCTCTGCTCTGCCACTGATCAGGTTCATGTCCTGCACCCTCCTCTTCCCACTAGTGCCCCCAGAGTGCTGTGCCCCGCAGAGTCACGTCTATGGTCTGGTTTTCACTGTTGGTAAAGCCCTGAACTACCTGAGCTAGCCATGAATGCAATTAAGAATCTAGATTCTAAATGTTTAATCTGCTTTTGCAGGAACCGTGTCTTTTAATACCGCAAAATGAACTTCAGTAACTGCAATATCACAGTCTATGAAAGCTTTCCACTTGTCCAGATGTGTGTTTACATCCCAGTTTTGCTTCTGGGCGTTTTACTGAATGTGCTGGCACTCTGGGTGTTCTGCTGCAAACTTGGCAAATGGACAGAAACCAGAGTATACATGGTCAACTTGGCTGTGGCTGACTGCTTGCTTCTCTTTACTCTGCCTTTTAAAACTTCATCCCAGTTTCATCAGCTGAAGGTGAGTAGATGGTGCCTGATGCTGGAAGGTGGCTATTTCATAAACCGTTTAATGAGCATTGGGATCATCACTGTTGTGGCAGCTGACAGGTACCTCGCAGTCAAGTACCCTTTGAAAGCCAAGGTACTGAGGTCACCACTGAAGGCAGCTTTTGCCTCTGGATTTCTTTGGGTAGTCATCATCTGTGTGATATTCCTTATTAAAAAATTAGAGGATCGAGGACAAGATGAACTTTGCTTTGAAAAATCTTCCATTAAGCCCTCAGTGATCACCCTGTGTGGTATTATCATAGGGTTTTTCATACCTTTGCTCATCTTGAGTTATTGCTCTATACAAGTCATTGCAGAACTCATCAAAAAGAAGAATGAGAAGTGTCACAAGGAAAAGTTAATCAGGAAGGCCATCTACATTGTGTCTGCAAACATGGCTGTTTTCATCGTATGTTTTTTACCTCTTTACCTCGGGCACCTCCTCCGTTTTATAATGGACTCCGTGAGTTCCAACTGCTCTGCAATACAGAGGGTTAATAATTTTGTTCACCTTGCCTCAGTCCTTGCTAACACAAACTGCTGCCTGGATGCTGTTTGTTACTACTTTGTCAACAAGGAATTCAAGGAAGCATCTCCCAAACTAGCAAAGTCCAAATCTGAATCCAGTGAAGAAGCTGAAAATTAGCTCCCCTGAGTAACACATGTGGCACACATTTTATACTCGCTGTGGTCAGGTTTAACTGGGACTCGGCAACAGGCTTTCACAGTTTCTGGGATGGAAGAACTTTCTGCTAATTCAAACATGTGAAAATTAGACAACCACAACAGTCTAGGTCCTGATCTAGGTTGCTACTTACATTTCTCTGCCTTATGCAAATTTGAGAAAAATAACAGGTTTCCTCTGCAAAAATTGTCTTTAATTTTCTCATAAACCCTAGAACAATTACAACCAGTGGTAAAAAGGTTGGTTTTGTCCTTCACCGACCCCTTGCATTAGTTTTTACACAGCTGTAGCTGTGACAAAGAAAAAGGGTTAGTCTGGATATCAAAGGAGAAAAAAATGTCAAAGTAAAACCACTGCAGAAGAACAGAGGAGAGGATATTTTTGTAAGTTACATCTTGTGTTTTAGTTGATAATGACGCATAATTGCAGTGAGAAAGGCAGATTTGACCTGCTTTGGACAACTTGACAGCATCATTTTTACCACATAATAGCCACAAAATGATCACCAATTGCAGTACTAAGTCAGAAGAAATTGCAATTTATTCTACTGGAGGAAATGTTTACATCAGAAGTAGTTCAGTCAAATGGCATTAAGACTACTATACATAGAGGTGGGGTGGGGCAGTGGGATTAAGAACTCTGGATTTGGAGTCTATTCAACCTTGTAACTTAAAGGACTGTCTAAATAGCAGCAGAATGTTCCAAAAAAACCAACATGAATAAAGTTGTACTACTTCCACAGAGCTCAGTCTCTTACTGAATTAAATGGAAAAGGTGGGAGATGGGGTGGTACAGGATATGCTCTGTTATCTGTCCCCAGCAGGGACAACTCATTTACCCTGCTGCTGGCCAAGCAAGGGGAAGTGGGTGTGAGGAGCAATGGAGACTGGGACTGCGTGCAATCCTGTGACATCCTTACCCAAGTACATAGGTAAAATGGGTGACTAACCCCAGCCCCCCAATTCACACCTTGCAACCCAAGGCTGGGCTTCCATTTGCCTACTTATGCTGAGCCAAATCTGTGGACCACTTAAGCAGCATTACAGCCCCATGCCCAGCTCAGCCTTTGCATCTCCTGTTAATCAAGGCACGTACCAGAAGGGAGAAGACTATCCCACAGACAGTTGTTGAGCAGAGCCCTCCATCCAGCCAGCCAGTGGCTGTACTGCGGCCCAGCAAAGTCCACACCAGCTGCACAGGACAGAAGTAAAGCCCAAACAGCTTCCCAAGTGGGAAGACATGCATGCCAGAGATTCAAGTAGAAATGGGTTGAAATCTATTTTGACATCAGCAAAACAGAACCTTGCCTTCATGTGCTGCACAGCAGGGTGGAGTAGGAGAGGACTGGGTTGCAAAATCTTTTAGAGTGGTTGGCTTCTTCCCGTTTCTACCCCTACATTTTCTTTGAAAAGATAAAAGCTGCACATGCAAAAATGGGTATCACCTCCTGGCTCAGCCCAAAGTGCAGCATGGCCCTGGCTGTTGCATTGCCTTCTCCAGCTAGGTCTGCTGCATCACTTGAATTCGACGGACAGTTCCTCAGTGTGGCTCAACATGCCTTTAAGGTTTCCTCCCCACCATGGTATTTGTGTGCTGAGAGCACTGTGATTTGAAGAATTACTTGATTGTCAGTGTGTTTCACCTACATCTCCAGATTCATCAACATGAGGTGAAAGCTCTACAAAACCAAAAATGCTATTTTAGATTCACAGCAGTAACTGTGTCCAGTAACTGCTAATTAAATGGATGGAGGAGATATAAAACTGCCTACAAAGAATTTCTGATTAGATTCTGATAAGCTATCTCACTCTGAGTAACACCCTTCCCTCTAACACATGTTCACCCAGACCTACCTACCATGAATGCTTGTCCAAAGACAGTAAAATAGCCTCATCAGAGAAACTTCACACCAAAGCTTCTGTACATCTTGGGTGCTTACTTATCTGGTCAAGCTCTCCCACACTGTATAGAGAGGAGCTAAGGAATGAATTTGGCAATGAGGAGGCAGCACCAGTCTACAGTAATAGATGTTGCTAGTGGGCTCAGCAACCTCCAGGAGACAAGGGGGATTCAAGCACTTGCTGACAAGGTACCAATTCTATTACCCCAGCCTGAAAGGCAGTTCCCAGCCCCTCTGGAACTATTTAAATGGAAGAGGCCTTGCCTGGCTCGCTTTGATCTTGCTGCAAAAAGCCAGATATCTCATCACATCCAACAGACTTTCCAGTAAGTTCAACTTAAACCCTCTTAGCACAGAACTCACTCTATATTTCAGAGTCCTCAGATTTCACTGGGCCAAGTCTGGACAACAGACCAGCAGCTGCAGGACACAGGTAAACATAAACATCTTGGACTGGCATCTCCAACATTATGCTGCTTTTAATTCTATGAACAGCTGACAAAGCTAGACGCAGCTGCTTTGATATCCTTTGCAAGCACGGAATGGAGTGTGGCTGCTGCAGTGCACCAGAGGTGGCTGCCCAGGCGGGGCACACAGAGAGTGTAGGAACATCTCCAAACCTCCCTCTGACTTTCATGGTGTGGCTCACAGAGGTCTGGTAATGTCCCACACGAGTTCTCTTTCTAGGGGCTTTCCATTTGCTGTTGCTGCCACATTTCTAATGAAGCCTGCTGCCAAGTACCGAACCACGACAGCTGACCAAAAACGAGAGTTCAGCTGAATGTCAAATGTGGGGAGGAAGGTGTGAAACCTGCCACCAAAAATCTGTGATATACTTCAAAAATGCTATGACTGAAGACAGAAAAAAGAGAACACTTCTGGGAAAGTGAATATCAAGGTCATGCCTGCACCCACCGTCCATGTCACTTGCTGCCTGCTGTCAGTGAAAGAGAAGGGGATCCCACCTCAGGATGGGGATACTAACCAGATGGGATCTCTCAGGAGTTTTCAAAAAGAAAGCAGCAATTTAAAAGAAGAGGCCTCCCGTGGAGATGAAGGCATGACAGAAAAAGTGGTCTGTTTCATAGAGACGTTTCCCAGATTTTGCGTTTAGAGGATCACCCCAGATTCAGCCTGTGCTGCTGGCAACCATTTATCTACATGAACAATGAGAGGCAGATTTGAGGTGACGATACTGAAATCATTGATGAAACTGAGCACATTTCTGTTTCATAATTAATTCATACTGGATTAATTCATACTAGTTAGCCTAGACTGATTTAATACCACTGGTTTATTTCAACACTATCCTCCTCTTCATGAACACTTAAGTCCCTCACATCTTACTCTACTTTCCCTTGAAACATTTCCTTATTCAACTTCTCAGAATTTTAATTTTTCTGGTAAAAGTGAGCCAAGGAGGAAGCGTTCATCAGCTTTCAGCTGGGGCTGTGTAAGCCAGATGCTAGAGAGTATGCATCGTACTTGTGCTTGGCCCAGTTTCTTCACTTTCCAGCTGCACAAAGGGGCAACATGTTGGTCAACAGAAAAGAAAAATTACAACAGCTTCTTTTGCATACACTTGTAACCTCCTTAGTGCTGGAGAATGCCCTAGTAGCACAAAGGTTTCTGCAGTAGGAGACAGGCCAATACCTGCCTGCCATGGAAAGGACAGAGTCGCTAAAGCTGCAGCTTGGTGCTTTGCTGAGATTTGGAATCATAGAATGTGTGGAGTTGGAAGGGCTCTTCAAAGGCCACCTAGTCCAACTCTCTGTTTGTAGTGGGAATATTTGGGCCAGAATCCCTTTGCAAGCCCAAAAGGCCTGTTATCCAGGGCAGGGTGTGGGGACAAGCCTGGTGCAGATGCAGAGGGCTGTGACCCTTACCCACCTTCTCATCCTCTTACTGGCACTCCTGCAAGCCCATGATGCCTGGGCTGCCCCGTGGGGAACACTGGGATTAGATAGCCAGACAGGGCATCTCTCAGCCCTAGCAGCATGGCCCTTACGTGGACAGAAGGGCTGGGGTATGGTGGGACAGGGCTTTTCTGTGCACAGAAGACTTCTCCTGGGAAGGAGTCCCCTAGATCTCCTTTGTACATGTGTCCAGCTAGTCCTTCAGGGTAGACTCGGCCTGGGAAGCATTATTTAGAGAGCCAGCTGACAAGTCCCCCAGGCCCCTTGGCAGTTTGGCAAATCTCCACCTCTGGAGGTGGAGTCCCTGCAGGTCACAGAGAAAGAAGTAGATCACACCATCTAATGGAAACCTGCTTGATTACAGAGATCCCTGCAGTTGACAGCGACTTGCAGCCACATCTTATCCAGGAGCCTCTGGGCGATCTCACAGGTCTGTGGCTTAAATGAGTGCGTATTTAAGTGCTAATAGTCTGTTGAGATGAAGTTTGACTTGTTAGTTTCTTGGCCAAAGCTCAGTCCTGAAGAGAAGGTGGGAGGGAATGGGTGAGGCTGAGAGCTGTGCCCCGGGGCACTGGGGTCTTGCAGAGCCTTCTCTCTGAGCTTCTGCCCCCCTTTGTTGCTTCCAGCGCCTGCAGCAAAGCCAGAAGCCAGGCGACAGGGGCTGTGCACGATGCTGCTGTGTGGCAGGAGAGACACATGGCCCGGCTCAGTCCCCCTTTGAGCTGCAGCTATGGCTGTTGTGAGGAGAAGAAATTTGTGGAAACATTTCACAGAGCTACTCTCTCATATCTATCTGCAAAGGTGGTTTGAGGCCATGCGTATCCAGATTCCCAGCTGGGTTCCAGGAGTGAGGCACAGGGAAATGGTATGTTGGGGCTTTTTACATCCTTTGGGAGCTGCCAGCTCAAAGGCATTTCTTGTGGCTTTGAGAATACAGACCTGCCTTGTGTGTGCCTTGTAATTGCCTGATCTCCTCATGGGTTCTGCTGTGATGATGGAGCATATGCCAGGGTGTGATGGAAAGTTTTCTTGGGGCTGTGGTTGCAGGTGTGGCTACAGAGAGGGATCCCCTGGCATTGCAGGAGGGAGTAGTAAATTTTGACCGACTGCTT
Source organism: Turnix velox (assembly GCA_013400935.1). NCBI lineage: Eukaryota > Metazoa > Chordata > Aves > Charadriiformes > Turnicidae > Turnix > Turnix velox. The sequence goes on from VZTY01000072.1 coordinate 72,354, forward strand.
GAAGGCACTAATTTTCAGTATTTGGTTGCTTTCCCTTCAGATACCCAACAAGCAAAGAACCAGGCTGAAAGAAGCAGAATTTCTCCATGGAGATTAGAAATCCTCCAGAGACTCCTGAAGCAATTCAAGAACCAGCTCATGGAATCTTACAGCACAAATGTATTTTCACCTATAGTACTGAAAAATAGATAGAAAAATTATTCCAAGTGTCACCACTACTGACATGATCTACTTTTGATCAGGAAAAGAGCACAGTTACTCTCCCTGAAAAGTCCAGAGTTCAACTTAGATTTTAATCCATAACCAAGAAGCCATGTGTCATTGTCATCTCATGGGGGTTAAAGCACTGCTTGCCCCAGTGTTCAGAGAAGTGACCTCTGCTCGACAGTTTCAATTCTGCAAATTGAGGGAGCTTTGTCTTTCTTCTGATTTTTCCCAGTAGGTCAGAATTTGACCCAAGACAGTTTCTATTCCTCCAACCATCTCCTAACACACAGACCTGGGAATGACAGCCACAGACCAAAGGAAAATGGGACATTTTCTAAACGGCTGCTGGCACCTGAGGTATTTAGAGCTCCCAGAAACTTCCTGTCAGCCCCATCAAACATTACTCCTTTCCTTGGCTCTACATCTAGTACATCAGCTCCTTTGGGGAGATTTTCTTTAAGTCCAGTAGACTAAGCCTTACTAGTGGAAAACAGATGAGTAAGTTTTCTCCCAGCAGCTACAGACTGAACTGTATCTTCCTGCCTCAACACAAGTCAGTAATTAGCCCATTAACATTTCTCAGCAAGATGCTGCTCCACACACCTCAGGGGACTTTCCCAAGCACCACTCTTCCTAATGTTCTTCTGGTCTTAAAACTGACCAGAGTTTTGCTCACAGGATGTATCATTATGGAACCTTTTATTGGTAAGAGAAATCCATCAGAAGATGATGACAACGGGGAAGTGAAGTGAGAACACTCCGGTGTTTTAAACAAACCTCATTTGTTGATCTTATCTTTCCTTCCCAGCCTGACTTTAAGTCCTCCTTAACAAATTCAACAGATCCAGCTTTTCAAGGCTGGGGATTTCAGCTCCTTCCTTTCTCTCTCTTTAACCACTATCACACACAAACGCAACACGCAACTGGTTTTCCAGATGACTTGTCTGGGAAATGTGCTCCATTCTTGATCAAAAAGGCTGAAGATGAATCAGGAACTGACAGCTACCTCCATGGTTTATTTTAACCTGGTAGGAGATGGTGACAAATTATTTACTGACATAAATAAGTGCAAAACTAAAAAAGGATTATGATTCTTTTGCAACAGCTGGGAAATTTCCAGACATTTCTGAAGTGTCAGAGCAGTTTACTATTTAGACTGGCAGAGTGATCTCTGACATATTCAATAATTTCAACTTTTATTTAAGGTGAAAACCACACTTCCCTTACAGCCTAATATCTTGGTAACTATCTCCTCACTCTTCAGATTTTCAAATCTCACATTCATCTAACTCACCTCAAAATTCCTTCACAATCAAAGCTGACTCTTCTCAAAATCTAAGTGAATCCCAAGATGCAAAGAAAGCTCCATCTCACCTCCATAGGGGAGGATCCCAAGGAACAGCTGATGATAGTGATGAGGTGGTGGCTCCTTTGAAGATGGAAAGGAACTTCCTTCCTGAATATTAAGTCAGGTTTTAAATGTAGCCAATTTCCTATGTTCTGCACTAATGAACTGGAGGCAAGTCAGAAAAAAGATTGTGAAGTGTCTCATTGCAGCATTCTGGGTCTACTTACACACTGGAAGGAGCGAGCAAGCTCATGCTGTACACAGAAATGGGACAGGGCCAAGAGGAAGCCTTAAAAAAAAAAAAAGGATGAGGAGGGATAGAAAAATTATTCCAAGTGTCACCACTACTGACATGATCTACTTTTGATCAGGAAAAGAGCACAGCTACTCCATATCACTTGGTGAGATGAAAACATTTGCACTAAACACCATCAAAATCTGAAAGGGCTCCAGAAACTTCATAAATACATAGAGAAAGTCCAACCTGTAGCCAACTTCAGTCATCCAGCTTCTTCTCCACAACCAGTGTGCACTTGCAGCCAAGAAGGCCAACCAAATCCTGGGTTGCATCAAGACAAGTGTGACCAGCAGGTCAAGAGAGGTGCTTTTGCCCCTCTACTTGGCTCTGGTGAGGCCTCACCATGAGTATTGTGTCCAGTTCTGGAGTCTTCAATGTAAGAAGGACATTGAGCTGTTGGAGTGGGTCCAGAGGAGGGCCATGAAGATGATCAAAGGGCTGGAGCAACTGTTTTATGAGGACAGGCTGAAGGAGTTGGGGTTATTCAGCTTGGTGAAGGGAAGGCTCAGGGGGGACCTCAGAAAGGCAGGGGTAGGACTTTTTAATACCATATGTAATAGATAAGATATAAGATATAGAAATAACAGATGTAAATTGGATGGGGGTAGAGTCAGGCTAGATACAGGAAAGAAATTCTTTACAGTGAGGGTGGTAAAACACTGGAACAGGTTGCCCAGAGAGGCTGTGGATGTCCCCTCTCTGGATGTGTTTGAGGCTAGGCTGGATAAGGCACTGAGCAGCCTGATCTAGTGGGAGGTGTCCCTGCCTACAGAGGGGGTTGGAACTCGATGATCTTTAAGGTCCCTCCCAACCCGAACTATCCTATGATTCTATGAACATAGAGAATTCCCTGCTAGCAGTTTGTTCTTGGGAGAAATCTTTGTTGAGAAGCATAAAACAGATAGACAGGAATAGCAGTGCAAAACAATGCTTCATTTGTGAAGTAGGATGCTTTTTGGAATGCAGTTAAAGGAAGCTGAGATCTGAAAGCCTGTCTTGCTGGGAACTCCGTTCTTAAAAAGGAAGCAAGCAACAAAGAGAATTCCCCGCTAGCAGCTTGTTCCTGGGAGAAATCATTGTTGAGAAGCAGATAACAGATAGGTGAGAATAGCAGTGCAAAAAAGATGGTTTTTTGCATGCAGTTAAAGGAAGCTGAGATCCGAAAGCCTGTCTTTCTGGGAACTCAGTTCTTCAAAAGAAAGCAAGCAACATAGAGAATTCCCTACTAGCAGCTTGTTCCCGGGAGAAATCTTTGTCTATTCATAATCAGAGATCAGATAGACGAGAATGGTGGTGAAAAAAAAGATGTTTCATTTTTGAAACAGGATGTTTTGTTTGTTAAAAATTCCATAGGATTGATAAAAGCAAAACTGAAGCTGGTCAGCAAGAAACCTTCTTGACAGCTCTATCTGGCAATTAAATTTTCTCTCATAGGAAAATGCCTGATGCTTTAGTCTGTTGGTAATTTCAACTGAAATGGATTAAATTCCTGTAAAGGGCTCAACACAACTCAGTGATTAATCCAGAAACTGCTCTTCATGCCTCATGAAGAACTGCAGCCTTCAAAGCAGGATTCTTAAAACCCTTATAGAAAGATTAGAATTTTCAATCACCAAAGTGGGGGTCTCACTATTCTCTCATGAGACTGCACCTGGAGTTACTGTGTCCAGGTCTCGGCATAAGAAAGGCACTGAACTATTGGAAAAAATCCAGAGGAGACCATGGAGACGATCAAGGGGTGGAATACCTCTGCTGTGATGAAAAGCTGAAAGAGCTAGAGCTGTTGAGGCTGGAGAAGAGAAGGCTGCAGCAGGTGAGACCTCACTGTGGCCTCCCAGTGCCTGAAGGGGCTGCAGGAAAGCTGGGGAGTGGCTGTTTGCCAAGGCATGGAGCCACAGGATGAGGGGCAGTGGTTTGAAACTAGAGCAGGGCAGGGTTATGTAAAATATGAGGAATAAGCCCTTACCCATGAGGGTGGTGTGACACTGGAACAAGTTGCCCAGAGAGGTGGTGGAGGCCCCATCAATTCCTGGAGACATCCAAGGCTAGGCTTGCTGAGGCTCTAAGTGACCTGATCTAGTGCAAGAGGTCCCTGACAATTGCAGAAGGCTGGACTAGACAGCCTTGGAAGGTCCCTTCCAACTCTATGATTCTGTGATCCTTTAGACATTAACTGTTATCAGGTCTGGGATTAAGACTGGATGCAGCTGCCCCTTGACTCTGAGGACTTTAGAAAAAAAGAGGCTCCTTCTGAACCTCAGGACTCCATGGGAGGCTCCCCTTAAAGTTGTGAGCCTCTCTTCCATGCAGTAAAGGGCCAAAAGCCCCTCTCTGTGGAATCCTGTTCAAACTCAGAGCCTCAGTCCCCAGATGCCAGGGCTGAACTGAGCGGGGCTGGTTGCCAGGGGTGTCTCTGACACGCTCTGACACTACCTCATAGAGATGCTGCCTTCCAGTTGCTCCTGGAGGCTGAAATTGACAGATGGCTCTGGGAGGTCCCTCTTCATTGAGCTGCTCTTTGGGGTGCAGGGAGATGACTCAGACATCTTCCTGAGCAGCCAGGCTATGGAGGCCCTCTCCACACCAAGTACCACCTGGGTAGAATGCTGCTTTGTGGCAGAAAGGAAGTTCTTCAGCCATGTGGCCAGGCAGGCCAGGCAGGCCCCTGGAATGCCTGCAGCTCTTTGCTGGCAGCCTGGAGGGCACAGCCTTCTCCTCCTATGACTTGAAGATGGTCGTGATGCACCTCCTGAACAACATCCCCCTGTCACTCTGGAGCAGGAGGGACTTCCTGATGCAGGTGCAGGATGTGATATCCTACCTGCATGACAGCTTGGAAAACAAATCCCTTTACCACTTCCTCATTGGTGACAAGGAGATACCTGAGGACATCCTCTTGCCCCCTGACTTCCAAGAACATGAGGGTGCACAACATCTTCCAGCACCTGGAGGGAGATCCAGCTGCCCACGCCAAGGTACTGCAAGAGTTCAAAGATCTGCAGGAGTGTCTCACAGAAATGCTGCTCTTTAGAGCCTGAAAGAGGTCTCCTGGGCAGGGCTGTGTTTGCATCCCATAGATTGCTTGCTCTGACTTCTCCAAGAGAGTTCTTCAGGCTTTCTTGGAGCTTTCTTTTGTACATAGTTATCAATAAATGGTGTGTTCAAACAAAAGCTGTGTCTCTGAGTCAGTGTGCCTCTGTTTTTTGGGGAAGGCAGGCAGAGGGTGCTGACTGCTCAGCTCCCCAGGTGTTGGGGAGCATTAGCTGAAGGGCTGATTCAGTGGGCTCTGGTTGAGTAGCTCAGGCTTCCTCTCCTGCCCATGCTCCTGCACGTGGATGGAATTATTTGGACGGATAGATGGGAAGTATTGATTGCTCCTGGCTGCAGAACCAGTTGGGTATCACAGCTTTTGCTGAACAGGTCCAAATCCCAGCTTGCTGCAGAGGGGAACTGCTTTAGTCCTAGAACTGAGAGAACCCCCATCTCAAAACTCCTAAATCTGCTAATCACAGGGTCTAGGAGGAATGGTTTAGTGTCTAGCGGGGTCCCTTGAGGATCAGCACTGGGACGAGTGCTACTCAATATATTCATCAAGGGCTTGGGTGAGGGACTAGAGTGCACTATCAGTAAGGTGCTATTCTTAGTGCTCCCTCCCCTCCCCCCCACTCCCCAGTCACTAAGCAGGGCTGGCGAAACCCTCAAATACCACCCCTTCTCCCCCCAGATTCCATCTTCTTGAGGATACTCTCCCCAAATACACCCTCATCACCCCCCAAACACGTCCCTTCCTCCCACATCTTCATCTTCTCACTGGGCTGAGTCCAGCCCCCACCTGCCTTTCTGTGGGTGCTGGACCCTGCACTTGTTGGGGAGAGGTGATGGTGAGGGGCTTGGTCCCTGCTTTAGCCCCAGCTTCTCCCCCTCATGGGCTGGGCCAGTGGCAGCTCCATCTCTATGTCCTCACCCTGCTCCCACTCCACAGAGGAACTGCTCCAGCACCAGAGTGGCCTCCTCTGTCTCTTCCAGGCTTTAGCCCTGTAGCAGCAGCTCCTCGGGGAGGGAAAGAGAGAAGGTGCAGGTGACAACATCTTCACTTTGCTGCTGTGGGTGGTTTCTAGCTCTCTCATCATCTCTTCCAAGCCCTCAAAAAATATGAGGCTCTCCTCCTCAGGGCCTCCTTGGTCTTTATCAGCTGGTTTGGTGGATCCCTGTGGGCATGAATGTCAAGGGCAGCAGCAGGGAACCCTAACAGAAGCTTAGCTATGCAACACACGGATGCACAGGCACAACATATGCAATGTTCCATTATACAAACACCATTTCTGAGAACACAATGCAAACAATGAGGCTGAAAGCACATATTGTGTGATATGGTACAATGCCCTGACAGCCACTGGAGACTACCTGGCCCAAACAGAATACAATAATGCCAGACTATTCGTGTTTCCTTATCGAACTACAAGCTACACAGCACAGAGCAACACAAGGGAACATGGTAAGTGAGTAGGGTACAGACTGATACAACACAAGCAGTTCCATATGCCTGGAAACACAGAACAGTGCAATATCAAATATAGTACACATGGACACAATGCAATAAAGTCAGGACAAACCCTGACCATTACAATGCGTGACTCCAGTACATGCAGACCACAAAAGCAACTGTTCAATACAGAGCCATCCCTTACAATTTACACCCAAACATTAAAGTGATGCTTCAAATCAAGAACTCCAAAAAGCAAAACATTACATGATAATTGCAAGAATGCAGCTACAGGTATCAGTTCAGGTCATGACAGAGCAAAATGGTTTAAAATCAATGCAGAGACAGGGATGAGATACAACAGTAATTATAGACCAATACAATGTCATTTACAATGTGGTACAAAGTGGCCTCTGGTGGTAGTCTGTACAGTTACAGAGCAATGCAATGCACAAAGATAGTGCAATCAATACATGATGATGTGTAAAATAATACATTTCAATGCACATAAGGACACAATGCAATGGTCTCGAAGAAGACAGAAGTCTTAGAGCAAAACCAGAAACAATCTGAGATACAACGGCAAATGCAGAACCGCTGAGCCCCTTGACTGCAGTGAGCAACAAGGACATCAAAACCTAAAGGCAGCCTAACATACAGAGCACACACACAAACATACACACACACAGAGGCTGGAGCTGCCTTATCCATGCTGGCATCCAGTTGAAAAGTCATTTCATCCCTCTCCCTCCCTAGAACTATTGACCTTGTCCCATCCTCCCAGCCTAGCTCTCCACTTAGCTTTCAAGGGAATGAAGGGCTTATACTCCATTGATGAAAAAACAGCACATCAGCTCGATGGGCCTTTCTTGTAGTCACTGGGTTCCTGGACAGATTCTTTGAAAAAAGAAAACCAAAGTATCAGAGGCTGATGCTGATCTCACTTGATTCCCCCACCCTTAAAAGCAAGACAGCATTTTGCTTTCCTTTCCTTCTAGAGCTGGGTAGCTGTGAGTGCTTGTGGCACCTGAAGCTCCATGGAACGATGTTACTGTTATACACCTGCTGAAGTGTTTCTGCAGCAACACAGATCCTCCTCCTCTGTAAAAGAAGACACAGGATTGACTAGAATAAAGAAAATAACACTGGCAACATACTCAAACAACACACAGAAAATCCCTACAGTTCAATCTTCAAAAAAGACTAAAGCTCCTAAGAACACAAGACACCTCAGGAAAACTCAGGATCACAACTACATAGCCCCTGCAGCCAGCCCCATAACACCATGGCACTCCCTGACCAGTCAGACCCCAGAGAAGGTCCTCAAAGCCTACTCTTCCACTCCAGCCTCAAAAGCACCTTTCTGTATAATTTTTTTTCTGCCTAATTTGCTTATTCAATTGATTAATAAGCAATTTAGGTTAATTACTTATAGTGTGGCCCAGAGTAATGCCTGCAATAACCAATATGTGTGATCATTATAAGTTGGGATTACTACCAGCTGGTAGTAGTTTGCTATGCTAATATACTATATGTAAAAAACATAAAGTAGTAAGTCTGGTGGAGCACTAGGGGCCATCTTGCTGAGTAGGAGGCTTTTATCTTATTTTTTCTTAACTCCTACCCAGCTACCTTTGCCTAGTGCAAAAATTAAAATTTTTAAATTGGAAAATAAAATTTTTAAAGTTTCGCCTTTGAAGAAAGGCAAGGGGGTGGGGAGGGGAAGAACGTTTTAAGTGGTACAAAGTGAAGGTTGGAGAAGCAAAGGGCACAAAGAGAAAGTTGGAGAGGCATACGGGTTGTTCCTCTGCATCTGGGATGGAATATCAAGTCACCTGGATGCACAGCATTAATTTCTTAATTCTAAAACTCTTGTTATTTATGAAAACAACACTTAGAATCCAAATGAAGTCTTCCATTAATATAAAATCCACCTGAACTAAATTGCAGTCAAAGCAATGGTAACATCTTTGAAAGACAAACTGCTTAAGCTATTCTGCACAACCAGACCTGTGTTACTTTTTGTCTTCCTGGAAGATTTATCGAAATGGCCTGTCCACACCCTGCTGATGGCTATGCCCCTGCAACATTTAGACATCAACTTATCAACCTTTAACACTACTCACAACCTGCCCCTGCTTCTACAGCATCAGGCAGGATGGCTCTGAGCAAAATGGACATAAGCCCAACACAATACCACACCTTCCACATGGCAAAGGTGAAAGGAAACTCTCAGCAAGATTAATGATGGATGAAAGCTACCATCAGATGAAAAGACCTACTGCACAATTGTGATGGTGAAAAAAGGAGAGAGGAAAATAAGAAATGCTTAGAGCATCAAGGCCTGAAACAAGAAGTGACTCTCAAACCTGAGATAATTTATGTGCAGGAACGCTGACTACAAGATCTGAGAATGCAAGCATTAAGGGAAGAAATCCTGCTGCCTAGAAGTGGATGGCTGAAAAGCAGGGAGGCTCACACAACTGACAACGATGCAGAGGACCATCTTGAATATTCAGTAAGCCAAGACTGGCCAGTACTTTAACCTCAAAATGCCAGAAAAGCTGCACCAATCTGGTACTATGGTGATGAGAACAGCTGATTGAGACATAAAGGACAGTGGCCAAGGTGCATGCTGTGCCCTCTGATGGCAGTAACAACAGTTGAAGACTCAGAATGCATAAACATCACGTGAGTGCTGGCAAGATCCATCCTGCCCCTGTACACGCTATCACTGAGCTCCCATAGTTTTCCTTGAGGCTACCCCTGGACAACTCTCACTCTGCCATGGCTTTAAAACCCCATCTGCAATAAACACAAACACATCATTTAACCACCCTGCCCTCTGTGACAGCTGATTGAGACGATACAAACATACACAAAAAATCTGCTAGCAGTCAACTGAACTTGATACAACAAGCAACTCTTGAGACACAGCAGATACAGAAAAACCTCATCTTTATCTTCTCATTTCAAATTGTGCACCCTCTCTTCTTGAAGAACCCCGATGCTGGTCTCTGTTGAAATCCCAGAGATGATCTGAATCCTGAGAAGCTCAGAAGAATTAGTTCCCTCTGTGGAGGATGTGGCTCTTGTATCCAGAGGGACCTTGACAGGCTTGAGAGGTGGGCCCAAGCCCAACTCATCAAATTCAACAAGGCCAAATGCAAGGTCTTTCACCTGGGTCAGGAAATCCCAAGCACAGATACAGGCTGGGAGGACAGTGGCTTGAGTGCAGCCCTGAAGAGAAGAATTTGGGGATGTCAGTGGATGACAAACTCAACATGAGCCACCCGTGTGCACTTGCAGCCAAGAAGGCCAACCAAATCCTGGGTTGCATCAAGACAAGTGTGACCAGCAGGTCAAGAGAGGTGGTTTTACCCCTCTACTCAGCTCTGGTGAGGCCTCACCATGAGTATTGTGTCCAGTTCTGGAGCCCTCAATGTAAGAAGTGAGCTGTGGGAGTGGGTCCAGAGGAGGGCCGTGAAGATAATCAAAGAGCTGGAGCAACTGTCTTATGAGGACAGGCTGAAGGAGTTGGAGTTGTTCAGCCTGGTGAAGAGAAGGCTCAGGGGGACCTCACAGTAGCTTATCAATACCTGAAGGGGGCCTACAAAAGGCAGGGGTAGGACTTTTTAATAGAATATGTAATGGCAGGACTATGAGTAATTGATGTAAATTGGAAAGGGGAGATTCAGGCTGGATGTATGAAAGAAATTCTTTCCTGTGGGGGTGGTGAGACACCAGAATAAGCTGCCCAGAGAGGTTGTGGATGCCCCCTCTCTAGAGGTGTTTAAGGCCAGGCTGGATAAGGCACTGAGCAACCTGGTCTAGTGGGAGGTGTCCCTGCCCATGGCAGGGGGGCTGGAAATCGATGATCTTTAAGGTCCCTTCCAACCCAAACTATTCTATGATTGTATATCCTGGACCCTGCCCACCACCTACCCCACAGTCTCCTGGCAAAGAGGCAGGGACAACCCTCAAGATGCATAAAGGCACCAGAGAAGACACAACCACCTGTCTTCCTTGTCTTCAGTTGGTAGTAGATAAAGTATTGTACCTCTTTTTTACTGTTTAGCTGTTCTGATCCACTGGAGCAATGTGGATGTTTATAATGTTGTTATTGCAATGTGTAGCAGTAAAGAAAAAAATTAAGCAAATGCTCTTGTATTTTTTTTACTTGTAATGTTACTTTTTTTGCAATTTTATTTAGTTGCTTTTATAGTTTAGAAAGTGTCCTGAAACCTCAGACTGGATGAGGCATTGAGCAGTCTGGTCTAGTAGGAGGTGCCCATGGCAGGGGGGTTGGAACTTCCAACCCAAACCATTCTATGAGTCTATGATGCAGTGACGAGCTGTGTCTGCTTTCAGTTTCGCTGTGCCCTGCTCCTGCCTCCTTATTGGACCACAGGGCTCTGGATTCTGTCCCGGTTAAGGTCACAATTCAGGAAGAGACAAGCTATTGTCTTGATACTAAAAACTTGATTAACTAGAGGGTTTTTTCACATCCCTGAGAGGCAGGAAAATTACAGGGCTCAGCATGGGGCACTGAGACTCAGGAGTTATAGTAATGAGTTGGCAAGGGACTGCTGAGGGACATGAGATGGCACCTTCTCCGTAACATAAAAATTAGTTTTTGCTTTTGTGGGAAAACACTGGTTTATCCTTTTCTGTGGGTAAACCCAGGGGGATTTAGCTCCCCATGACCCACAAATTGCATTTCTTTTCTCTTCCCCAAATGATGGTGTTTCATCTCCTGTAGACTCTTGGTAAGTGGTTTGGGGTGTTTCTGTGAAGTGACTTATGCTTGGCTCCCGCAGCCTCACAAGGGCAAGTCTGTCCTTTGAGTTATCTGCCCCAAAGTGGGTGCAGAAAAAGAACAGGTGAGGAAGTACCTTTAGAAAGTGCTTTTATAACTTGGAGAGGGAGGAGATGTAGGGGATAGAGTTTCTAAAGCCTTTCTACTACTATGATTTCTTTGTGGCTCAGAAATATTTCTTTCTGTGCAAAATTATACACCTGTATCTACTTACATGTATATTTAGAGAATATATATTGTGCTTAAACTTACATAAAATATCTATTTCCATATTAGTAGATCTACCTAGACTTGCATGCCAACACTTTCAGCATTATCGACTCTGGTTATTTGATTATAGCTACTCATTAACATTGGACTATTTACAAATCCTAGCTAAAAATTTATATTCTCAAACTGTAAGAAAAAGATACATGATGTTATGTAATATTATACATAAAAAAACGTGTTTTAGAATCTATATGACACACGTAGGAAACATGGGAAATCTGGTAGTAAGTGTCAACTAGAGGCCCCCAATAGAGATGTGATGACTCACGAAGCCTTCTTTCTCCAGCTACAGGCTAAGTCATATGGGATACAGTGACTGTGTGCTGGAGAAAAGCCTGTCAACAGAGGACTATGGAGCAAGAAATCTGTCAAGAAAGGAACCAGGGATGGCTGAGTTGAGAAGTGCAGAAAAAACTGCATAGACGGTTCAAGCAGGGGCAGGCTTCCTGGGAACAGATAAAGACAGAAAGACAAAGAGAGGGAGAAAAGGAAAAAGAGAGAAAGCGAGAGCAAGAGACAAAGAGAGTTAGAAACAGGGAGAAAAAGAGAGACAGAAACAAGCAGAGTAAGAGAGACAGAGACAGAAAAGCATAGAGAGAAAAGGCAGAAAAAGAAAGGGAGAATTGCGCAGAATCGGGGAGAAAGAAGGACAAACATGGAGAAAGACTGACAATCAGGTAGAAAGAGGAATAATCAGGCAGCAATATGGAGAATCCTGATGAATTAGGGAGAATCCAGGAGAAAGGTAGAAAGAGGAAGAATGACAGGGAAAGAGAGAAAATCAGGGAGAAATAGAGAGAATCAAGGAGAATCACAGAGAGAGAGGAAGGGGGGGGAGAGGGAGAGATGGGGGGGAGCACCAGATGAGATGGCAACAGCTTGACTGAAGAGATGTGTAAGGGACAGCAAGACAGAAAGGGCAATTATCAGTAAAGGTCTAGAATAAAGGGAGGAGAAAAAAGAGCAATAGCAAAAGGAAAACCAATGCAGCTGCCTGCTACAAACAACTTAAGAGACCCCAAAGAAAAGCGAACTTACTGTGAGCAGCTTTCTCCATGACCTGCTCTCATGGGCTCCGAGGGGAACTCTGGCTCTGGAAATGGCAGCTCCCAAGGCAGGGAACTGTGGGGGAAAAACAGATTTTAAGAACTCAGTGAACACATCCTTTCTTTTCCCACATCTCCTTCCACAGAGATCACTTCAACCCAATAACCAGTTGAGTACCAAATTTCACCACTCCTTTCAATTGAAATGTACCACCTGTTTGACTACAAGTGTAAATTGTTCCTGTGATCTTACTGTAACAAAAACACTAACATTTTGTATAAAGTCCCCAACTGGTATAGCTTGTAGTGGGGAGGCTATAAAAAATTCAATAATCTTTTCTGCAATGCTGGAAACAAGAATTTTTTGATAATTTTGCTGAACAAAACCACCTGAAGAACCTACATTTAAAATGCCTGAATTTTTTGTTGTTTTGTTTTTGGGATTTGTCCCCCCAACTGTAACACACTTGATGTTTGCCACTCTGCATAACTTGGAATGTTACCTGTGAAAAAGAGAGAAAGACTCCTTCAATAGCAAAGAGACCATGAGGTTTCCTAAGGAAAGAGTTTCCAATTGCACATAGCGTCAGCACCCAAAATGTATAGAGGAAGGAAGGATCAAAAATTATTAAGGACCCACCAGTACTAATCCTGTTCAGTCCTGTCTCTAGCTGTGATGCAGAAAAACAGCATCTCCTCTCTTTACCCTTGGTCATGCAAATACGGAAAAGAATCAGGAAATAATGTTACAAGAGGCAACAATTAATTAGAACTGATTAAATCTCTAATACAGCACTTTGTTTTCATTCTTTAAAAATGTTTTCACGAGCCAGAGTTTAAGATATAAAATTATTTCACATTTCAAAGGGAGAAAGTCAAACCTTTCTAAAGCAATAAAGGAGATGAATGAGATGCACCTCCTCATCACACTTGTCTGCTCCAGTAACACAGTAACAAACACATTTTTCTTCAAAATTTTATTGCAATTTTAAATTATGGGGCCAGCCAGATTTTTTGGGTAAGAAACATATTTTCCTCAGGAGAGAAGAAATGCTACCATGGAAGTAGAATTACAATTGTATACATCTCTTATTTAAAAACAAAAAAAAGGTTCACATTTAAATAATTTTAGTGATACCCTTAAACCTTCAAGCAGATAAGAAACCACTTCCAGAACAATAGATTTTTTAATACGAAGAGCACATCAAATGAGCTTTAATTTAAATACAACTTCTTTTCAAAAGCCAACATTCAAATGTTTCCACGTTAAAAAAGTCACCACAGCCATCATTTCCAAGGCCTAATAGAAAGTAACCACTATCCCAGCCTAAATGTTCTCACTTCTTTACATATAGAAATCTTTAGTATGTCTACACTTCTCCAAAGAGGAAACCTTATATGTCATGGTGAATAATGCTTGCCTCCACTCAGCTATGACAAACTTAAATATAACAGACTGGTAATGCTGAACTCTAACACTACCTTACAGCCATGTCTGCCTCCCTGGGTGAGAGTCAGGAAGAGTAATTTTCTTTCCTGTAGGCTCAGTTTGCAAAGGACTCCTTATGAGCCTCTGAAAGACCAATTATAATATTAAGAGCAATTCTATGCAAATGAGTGAAAGCACTAAATTTTCTGGAGCTAGCCGACTTCCCTTGTGAAGGCTTTTAAAATCAGCTCAAACCCCACTTAGGAGTTTCATCTTGCTTACTGCGGAGTATTTTAATAAGGAACAGCAGCAAACACTTTGTGTAGATTTCTCAATCCCATTCAGAGATGCAGAATTCAAACTTTCAGCCTCCAATCCCTAAGTTTGCTTGGCTATGATCTTAGCGTTACTATATGATGGATAGATACAATTTCAATAACATCATTTGTTAGACTCTGTAAGATTCCTTTTGTATGGTCACAGTAACAAAAACATGGTGCAAAATCACTCGAGTTCTTTGTTTTTATAAATACTGATAGTTTGTAGCATTAAAGAACAAAATCAACAAAATCATTTTGTTATGCTAGGACATCTATGAAATTGTTTCTTGAAGTTGGAGGGAATGAAATCATTAATTCTCACAACTACTGTACTCAGTTATTTACTATAAGGAAGAAATGATGATGCACTGCAGGCTCCCCAGGACTACAAGGAATCAATATTAATTTAGCATGATCTTTGCCATTTGCAGAGCTGGTGAACACAATACTAGTTGAATAAGGCCAATATTATCCAGTAAGAATGTAGTATAAAAGGTTCCAGTTCTCTCTTTCAGCCTAGCCTAATGGACGGCACCCCATTAGATAAGTGAATACCAAGAATTTACATGGGGTTTTGTGGTTTTATTTTTTCTGTTTAATGCTGCATTACTTAAGATTGTTAAATCAGCATTTCCATGTGATCTGTAGTATTCAATTACACATGAGCATTCATTTTGCAAAACTCAATATTAGGTCATAGTTACAGACTAATACAACAACATTCCTCTGCTGTACAAATTAAATCATATTTTAAAGAAATGAGCAGCCTAGGAGTTATATACAAAAGAAACCAGCAAGCATTGTTGAAATTAAATGCAAAATGTCACTGCTAGGTCTACTGTCTGAAATACCTTTAAAAGTAAAATTAACAGAACCCCTTAGAACATATTTCCAAGTTTACAAGTCAATTCTCAAAAAATTCAAATCATGTCAAAAAAATTTCTCTAAAGCAGTGAAAGGCATATATACACTTTTCCTTATGAACCTTGAGATTTCACTCCTTTAAAAGTTGCTGAGTTTCAACATCATTTATTTGCAAGATGACTGTTCATCCCAGTAAGCTCATATCTGAGATATATTTCCCCCTTTGATTACAAATAAAGCACTGCACTTTTTTGTTTGTTTCAAAATCAAGGCATATAATCTTGTGGTACGGTGCCAGGTACGCACAGGTCATTGTTGTGCTCATATCTCAAAAAAGGTAAGTGCAAACATATAGATATTCAGATTTGCAAGCATGCAACCTGTTATTTAACTACATTAATACCTTCTCTCCTAGACCAAAGTAGTATCTATATGTTTGCTTTCACAAACCTAGAATATTTCCTTTTCAGGACTCCTAAAACAAGCAGTGTCTTTGAATTCTGAAATGACACAAATATCAACAAAGTCCACATTGTGCAAGAAAGCAGCAGCTAAGTTTTTCAACTTGGACTAAAAACAAAAGAGAAAAACAAAAACCGTTCACTGAACAGCAGATTAGCAGTAATGTTCCTCATGAATTGATAAGAGTGCCTGATGCTGAATATCTAACAGCAAATGCTGAATTTGGGTTTAATATTTTAAGGGTTTATTGGAGATTAAGCTTCTTGCTGTGCTGGTCTCTTCAAATCCCTAATCTGTTTAACTAAATAGGTCTTCTCATCATTAAACTGTTCATCCTCGGTCCTGTCATTCTGAAACTTGCTGAGGAACTCAATAAGTTTGGTCTGGTTCTTTAGGAGGATGTCTAATATAGGCTGTGTCTTGTTAGGATTAGCTACAAACACCTGTAAGAAACAAAAGGAATTTAGTGTAATAGTAGAGAACAGAAAACAAACCTAGGCAATCATTAAAAATTATGTTTTAATTACTCTATGTTCTAATATCTGTACAGAAAACATCATAGAATAAATGCTAGATTTAATATAAAGTAATTTCTTTTAGTTGAATAGAAACTGAACACCAGCGTCACGGTAAACACAGTCCGTGGGAGGTGACCAGCCACAAACAGCCACTCTGCAGAAACGACACTGTTCGATTCTGTCGCAAATGCATGGTTTCATATTTTAAACAGCATCAGATAGATATCCTAAAGTTCACTGAAAACTTCCATACTTCAAACCCTACCTCATTCTGAGCTATTTGCTTTTCTGCTCTGAGGTCAGAAGGTCCCTATCTCCATGGGCAAATCATAATTTAGGTTTTGAAATTTAGATGACTACTGTGATAGTGCTAGCCCTCAACATGATGAACTCCTAAGAGGCTTCACATGAAATCAGGTATTCCACCTTATCTTCCTTCATCTTTCTTTACTCTAAAATTTTCTAGTAGGCATTACAGTAACAATCATATCACAGTCCCTGAGTAGTTTCTAAATAATTTTCAAAAGATACAAAGATGGCTGTTTGCAAAGATGGATGATAATAATCAACACAAACATTAGCTCTCTTTATTTAACCACTTAGCAGACATTAATGAAAACTTCATTTGGACTCAGCTAGGTGGTTGATTCAACTATACAACTTCTGTGTGATTCTGTTACTCACATCATCACATTGGAGTTTTTTAAATATACCTTAAACACATGAAAGGCCTCAAACTGAATGTTACGACTCTTGTCTCGTAGAAGGTTCATCATTAGCTTGAGATTTTCAGGTTTACTGATGTACTTTGTCATAATTGTGAAGTTATGTCTGTCCAGTAACAATTCACCAAGAAGCTGAAATGGTAGAAAATAAGCCCAAATGAAAAAATGCCTGATAACAGACATAAGAAAAAACTATTTCGTAAGTGTTCTCAAATACACTGAGCAGTTGAGACCAGTCTGTAATCACACTAATAACTCAAGTATCCTGAATTTCTAAGCACAGGGTGCATTTTCCTTTGATTTTGATGATGTGATTTCTCCTATATTTGTTGAAAAACAAATATAAAAAGCTAGTTTTGTTCCCCTTTGACCCAAATTGGAATTGAAAAAAAAAGTAATTTCCATTTTTTTCCCCCCCATGGTTTCATTTACACAGAAAACAAAATAACCAAAACCAGACAAAAGAGTAGTACCTCAACTGAGAAATATTTACATTTCTTTCCTACATTCTTTGTCCAGAAGAGAATAAAAGAATATGCCCTACATGTAGCACCCTTGCTACAAGTTAGAAATAATGAACTCAAGATTGCTATTGCCTAGTCACTCTATGAGAATCCTTATTAGATTATTTAAATGTGTCCACATTTGTTGAAGGAAGAATCTCAACAAAAATTGTCATGTGAGAACACAGCCACATCTGCACAGGTAGAGACATGACCTGGGGTGTGGTGGATGTTAAATAATGGCAGGACTGGACTAAAGATCCTAAGAAGTGAAACATATGAAAAATTAAAACAAATGCAAGCAAGATGTGCTGGACTAGATAACCTCTGAAGGCCTCTTCCAACTCAAAACATTCTGTGATTCTATTTGAGGTAGCTACTTAAGTAATTTTGATTAAAGTCAGACTACCTTGGAAGTAAAGGAATTCTCTGGCTTTGCATTTAAGAATTGAAAAAATGGCCTTACCTTAAGTGACTGTCTCTTCGTCACATAATTTTCTGAATGAAGTAACTTCTCATATTCACTAAAGAACTAAACACAGAATAAAGAGAAAGGTTACGACCTTCCCAAATGTCATAGGCACTCTTCTTCTAAAGGACTGTAACAAACCAGAGGAGATGAAAATCCATAACAAAAATGAAAGTAAAATCTGAAATATAAGTAGCCTGTAAGCCATCACTGTTTAAACATTGTATGTGCTTTAAAAATAATGTATTTACTCGTTCAGAAACCTTTAATATTCACACTGTAGTGTGGTGAAATTAGCTACTTCATCATTACTTTAACTATAGTATTTCACTAGAGTTATTTCATCTAAGGCATGCCCAGCAGGTGGGGGCTCTCTTGTATTCGAAGGTTGCCTTGGCTTAATAGAGACAACTAAAGGGTGCCCTCTAGTGGAAAAATCTCATCTAGTTTTCCTTCCCTCGGCATTTTTTACACTTCCTCATACAACAGTAAGGGTGTGATCTTGAATTTATTTCTTTAACATTGTATGTAAATTTGAAAATCTCAATCTAAACGAGGAATAAAACCAGACATTTCTTCAACTAAAATACCCAGAACTAGAGAAATCATTAGAATCTATCTGCTCACCCTATCATAATGTTGTTCCAAAAATTCTGCACTTAGCAACTTGTGTCTTGTAAGCAAATCCTGTAAAAGAGCACAAAACAAATATTTTCACTAAAATATTTACACAGTACATATACATCTTCATTAAACTATGAGGACACTTTTAATCCAATGGAAAAATTTGCTATTCCATTAAACAAAGAGATTTAGGGCGTGAATGAAGCTACTGTCCTGGTTTGAGGTAAAACAGTGAAAATTTTCTAGTTTTTAACTTCCATTTTCAGCCAAGCCTCTTCTGTCTGACTAAAGTCTGAAATTAACAGCATAGTTTTCAGAAACTGTTCATTCTCAAACTGATAAAACCTGATTATACAAAGTGATGATATGCAAGAGGTTCTTATTTTCATTTATCATTATGGTAACTGACATCAGCAAATTTGTCATGTGCCCCACCAGGGGTTGGAAGCAGAAAGACATGGAGGGGTCCCACCTGCAAGGAGGAGCAGACAGGTCACATGACCCAAAATTGACTAATGGGAGTATTCCATACCATCTGCCACACGATGAATATAAAAGCTGAAGGATCAAAGGCTCAGGCTTTCTTCAATGGCCAACATCCAGGAAAGACTCTGTCTGTCCATCTGCTTTTGCTCCTGACTCTAGATCTGGGATCCAGGTCCTGACCACTGACCCCAGTCTGGATCCTTTCTCATGTTGTGATACTCTTGCTGAGAGCTTGATGCAATTCTGTATACATTATATACCTTTTAATCTTTTTTTCCTTCTGATTTTATTCATTATTTCATTACTTATTAAACTATATGAGAATTTTTTTTGCTAAACTCATAATTCTCTTTATTCCTTCCTCTCCTCTCTTTTGAGAGAGAAGAAGGGGGCCATTTGTCATTCGGAGCTGCCTACAGGGCCTACACTGCAGTTACACAGCTAAGGATCTTGGCATCACTTTGGAAAGGTCTGCCATGTGTTAATTCACACATGGAATTCTCACTGAGGAATGTCATTTATGGATCAAGGCTCTGTACAGAGTTACACACAGCCAAGGTTGAGATCCACTATTTAATGCTGACCATCACTTATAGTACTGTAACATCTTGGTTTATGACAAAAAACGTTTCCCCTGACAAAGCATCAGCATCAATCGTGTTCACACCAGAATGAAAATTACTATGCTCACTTGACGAGCTGGAGACACAGATAAAAAAAAAAACCCTGACATTGAAGTGCACATACATTCAACAAAGGCATAATAGTTTCAACTTTTACTCCAGAAAGCAAGTTATCAGGGACACAGTATACATTTTCAAAGAGATGTCTTCCTTCTGACAAACAAGGAAAGGCATTGGTCAGCTTACCCATGGGCATCACAACTATTTTTTCCCTTATCCCTTTTTTTTTCCAAAGAATGTAACACAAAGGGGACTACACAAACAATTCAAAGGTTGGATGTAAATTACCTTGAACGTGGCAAATGCATCAGAAGCAATGTCAAATGTCGACATTTCCACATATCTGAAGAAATCATAGAATTGTTCTGACCACAAGATGATTTTAGCAAGTGGCTCATGCCTGATGCATTCTCTAAGCATGATTCCACAGTTCAGAGCAATTTCTGGAGATTCGTACCTATTTTAAACATGAAAAAACCCATTAAACAGCACAGATTCTTTATACTTTCACAAATTAGCATTACAGCACCACACTGATTATCATGATTTTCAGTACTATCAAAAGTGAACAAAAACTCAAAAAAAATCAGTAGTACTTTAAAATACTTCTATGAAATCACTGCAATTCCTAATTATACCTGATACAAGTGACTTTGACAAACCAAGAAACATGACTAAAGAAAAACATTTTCTTCATACTCCAAATCAGTTTTCTTTTCTCTTCTGGTGGGACTGCAGACATCTGGAAGAACCATTTGCTGTCTGGAAAGGCATTTGCTTAAATATGACTGCAATTCACAGAGAACTATCCACAATATGAACATGAAGGGTTACTATCACTGAACATAAATTCACATTTTCTCTTTCATTAAACCCTTTTTCAGCATCACTGGCTATTCCAGACCTTACAGGCTTCAACCTGGAACTTCTGGCAAGGATCCTCTGATTGTAAGGACAGCATCTTCTCTGCACCTGAGCTGTTATTGCTCCTAACAAAGCACCCATATCTCTCCTTAATAAAAGACCTCTGGAACTTGTCCATTGTCTACTTGATGGAAACCATCCCCGACAGCTGCACTCAGAAATGTCACTACACTTCCTTGGTGGGCTAACTTGCTCAAATACTCCAGGGTTCTCCCCAGCATATGCTGATAGCAGCTGTCAAAATCTCATAACAGTGGATTTTAAGAAACATTTAATAGAAATACATCTCTATACTTTTCTATTCAACCTAGAGCAGAAACTTAGAAGAAGGTGGGAACCAAGAACTCATCTCAGGATATTACAACATAAGCTTATAGAAAAACTGTATCATCATAAAATTGTAGAATCAGAGTTGGAAGGGCCCTTCAAGGCCAATAAGTCCATCACTCTGCAGTGAGCAGGGTCATTCTGCACTAGTTTAGGTTGCCCAGATCCTCATCAAGCCCAGCCTTGAATATCTCCTTATGCCCCAAGTCATTCTTTGTTTGGTCAAGTTTAAGTTGTGTCACTACAGGAGTGTTACTATGAATAAAAAGGCCAAGACCTAACCAAGAGCAGGGGATCAGACAGAAAACTGGAAATTACAATGACTGAAGGAAAAAACCCTGCCTTTAACTCTTCATGAAGGAGTAATTTTAGAAGGAAATAGTTTAAGTAAGATCAAGTAGTATTCTGAAAGGAAAATGTTTGCACTATCCTATTAATAATACTTTATGTGACAGTTCTCAATTCTCAGTCATTTTTCATGCAAAAGTGTATTTTTGGTGTTCTATTACTTAAGTTTTCCTTCACTCAGAAAGTACAAGCCCCAAGACAAAAAAAGAAAAGCATAATGCAAAAGAATTAAAAACCCTTTGGAACTCACTGCTTCTCCAAGAGTTTTAAAACTTCTTACTACTTGTAAAGGCATGTTTAAACTTTGCACCACACATACCCTTTTAATAGCATGAACAATATATTCTGTTGAGTGCAGATGTATTCAACTGTGGGAGTCCTTGTACCAATTTGCCTTCGGAGAATGTTGTTGAAAATTTGCGCGACATCTTTTTTGCCCTGTCAAAAACATGAAGAGTTAAACACATAATATTGAAGTCCACTAAGCAAGACATAATTAAACACTACCATGCATTCACCCTACATGAATTCTGCAGCTCAGTCAGCTCTGATCTTAAACACATAAAATATTATGTTTCTTCACACCTATTTCAAAACTGCCAAAGCACACAAAGTATCACATTCTGTCACAGCCAGATCACAGATTATTTCCATGGAGAAGTAAAGCCAGTTGATCTTCTTTATCTGATACACAGATATTTCTATGCAGTATCAATCTGTATTATACTTGCTAGTAACACGTCAGTATTCAACCATTCTCTTGTCTGGAAGTGTGTTTCTTCAACACTCCATTCAGCTTTCCCCTGGTCTAGGAACACAAAATGACACCACAAAGAGTGAGCTGAGCATTTCTGACTGCAGGATTAACATCCAATTTAAATAAATCAAAAAATAAAATCGGGATACTGGAATTAAGCGGAGATAATACACAAGAAGATCCAAAAGGATAGCAGTAGAACGTACCAAAGGAGCTGGGGATGTTCTCTTAGTTGATTATGAATACTTTTCCTATTTATTTCTTCTGTTAGACCATAGTTAAAGATGACAAATTGGTATGAACCAATCAGCAAAAAACAAATCTAAGCACTTTTCACTATCACTCACATGTACTATAAAATCCAGATTTCTGCCATTATCTTTTCATTCTGGACCACCATAAAGACACTTTGGGACCATATGCTATCAGATTAAGTTCAGAAGAAGGCCAGTACTACTTGTACTAGACTTGTAGATAAAAGGTCTATTCAGCAGCTCCACCTGAAGGCCCCCTGAATGTTTTACACAAGTAACAGAATCATAAAACGCATTGAGCTGGAAGGGACCTTCAAAGGCCATATAGTCCAACTCCCTGCAATGAGCAGGGACATCCTGCACTAGATCAGGCTGCTCAGAGCTTCAGCAAGCCTGACCTTGAATGTCTCCAGGGACAGGGCCTCCACTACCACCCTGGGCAGCCTGGGACAGTGTCTCACCAACCTCACAGGGAAGAATTTGACAATCTGCAGCTGTTTCTGACTAAAACACAAGAGCTATTTAATTAACAAGAATTTCAATAACAATGACAATTATTTTAAATTGTTTCCATCAACATACAAAAAAATATGAATGTTTACAAAATGTAGGAGGGCTGTAGTTTCCCAAATGGCTTTTTAGTGAATCACCATGGGCAGTTTTGTTAGTGTTGTTTTCAGGATATAACAGTTTGTTTGTAAATGCCCATTCTCTCAATTACAATTCCATTGAAAGCTTGCCCAAAGCAGCACCAGAACTCATTGTTCTGAAATAAGTGGAGCAGTGTTGCAGAAATTGCTTTACTCCAACTCCACATACTATAGTCATCAGCTCTCATTCAGTAAGATTGCCAGTTTTGTGCTGAATCTCACAATTTGCTTTGGATTCACCAGAAGGAACATGCACATGATTGAGCCAATGGTGGTACACAGTAATACCAAGGCTAGTTATTCTTGGAAGGATGTATTACTGAGTGATCTCATGGTCCAAGGAGGGCAAACAGCCACCAAGCCCTGTGCCAACAGTCACGGCTGCAAGAGATGAGAGAGAGACTGTGCTACTATTGTCTGCCCAGCAAACGGATCCAGGCTCTCTTGCACAAAGGCATTTTTGGGGGGGTTCAAATTCATTTTAAAAAACAAGAGCAAAAAATAAAACAAGTCAGTCCCACAAGGGATACCATCTCTCCAACAGACAGTAGAGCAAAACCAGCAGGGAGATAACTTGTAAATATATGGTTGCATTGAATGCTTTACTTGACAAGAAAACTTCCTGACAGAGAAGTTTTACAGATAGGGTCTTCATTCAGGTCTTTACAGACAGTGAGAGCTGGACAGTCCGGCAATTTCTTTTTTTATAACACTGAATTTGTTACTTATCTGCTGTGGGGTTTTTGTTTTTGTGATTTGTTTTCTTTTGTTTTTTTTTTTTTAAACATACTGCTCACATATAAATACATGTGACATCAGAGCTGATGTCTTCAACTAAACATAACAGGTTGCTCAGAGCCTTGTCCAACATGACCAAGGATAGGCCACCTACCACCTCACTGGGCAACCTGCTCCAGAGCCTCACCATTCTCACTGTAAAAAATTACTTTCTTCTACGTAGTCTAAATCAGTGCTTTTTTAGTTTAAAACCATCTCTCCTCATCCATCTTTCTCCATTTCTCTCCGTCTTTCTCATAACCCCCTTTTAAGTGCTGGAAGGCTGCTGTAATGTAAGTGAAGTTCTTGATCAAAAAAGGTGACATATGCCTTATCTCTAAATGTCCTCAAGCTGTGGTGGGGCACCAGAAGAAATAAATGTTAGACCTACTCTTTAATTTTAAGAACCAACAGGAAATCAAGTTTGTGTCTCCAAGAGTAACATAAAAACTCTTCCCCAAGCACCAGGACCTAGGATATCAAAGTCAACATCTGATTGACTATGCAAACCGCAAGCACAGGGATCTCAGATATCAAAGCCAACACCTGATTGTCTCTTTAACAACTGGGAAGCTGTTGGACCACAAGTAACATCCCAGGTAACATCACCAGCCAGCCAGATCCCATCCTTACAAACAGACATAGTCCAGCCTAGAAAGTCACATGGTGTTTCTCAAGGACGAGCCATTATATCCTCACGTAACTGAACTGCAGAAAGTCCACAAGCAGGAAACTACTTGCAATCTTTTCAAGTCTTCTTAGAATAAAATGAAGAGTTCTCCTCAATGAGAGCAAGCCTGTACAAACTGTTACTATCCGTCATTAACAGGAGATAATGAAGGCCACCTTCGCCAATAACCAGGCTGAGAAAACACCGACCTGATAAGAACCTAGAGGTCAGCAGAACGCAAATGGCAGATCGCTTCCTTTCATGGTTACCTTTCTTCAGGAATTGAAGACCATCCATTTCAGCATTTCTTCTCAGCATTCCCAGATCTCCTTGCTTATTTAACAACCTGAATGTTTTATGTTTGGTATAAACAGTAGTGTGGGTAGGGAAAAAATACCGCTGTATTATAATTAAGTACAAATCAGAGGCAGCTATGGGTGGGGTAGAGGGGAGAGAAGAAAGCCATTGTTTTTGGAATGTCATGCCACAATAGGGCTTTAAATGGTTGAGTTTGCATTGGGAACAACTTGTTTACGAACAATATTGTCTTTAAGCAACCTTAAGTGGGATGGTCACCATGGTCAAATCTGTGGTGTGAGATACATAGGGCTTTGGCTTTTTTCCTAGACAACCACATGATACTCATGGGACCTCAAGAAAAAACAGGAAAATCTCACTGTACAGTAATTTTCTAATAGACAAATAGGGAGATTCTTCACTAGGGCATTACAACGCTCAATTATTCCATATGATGTGGTGACAAATGCCAGATACAGGTTTATACAGATGTAAGTTTAAATACAAGTAAGCACTGCTATTTTGAAGTAATAACTAAACAATTGGGTGTGCTGTTTTTTTTAATAAATTAGAGAGTCAAAAGAAGAAAAGAAAAAAGTTGCATCATTTTTTCTGAAGAGAGAGAAATACTGGACAGTTGCTAAAAATTACAGCTTTACTTTAAATATTCAAAGCTCTTCATAAAAGTTGCAATAATTCTCTTACATTTAACAAGATGAGAATAAAGACACACCTCACAGTATTATTATTCATGTTCCTTATGGTTCTGGACATTAACATTCCTGTGCACACAACAATTCAGAATCACTACATAACCTCAAACCTCTAAACCTGGCAGTTTGGTTTTGTTATCTCCTTACTTTTTTGTGGTTTATGAGCCTAGATTCAGATTCTGTATTATGTATTTGCTTAATTTTCCAGGAAGTTTGGAACAATGAGTTTTCTTTCCAAGGGTTTTCTCCCAGACAGAGAAAAGATCAAAACACGTCTTAGTCAATTACAGTGGCAGGAAATCCACTGTTTAAGAAATGTCAAAGTTGCTTTTCTTACCTCAAAATCAATTAGCTGCAAGTCAGCTACTAGGGTACTAAGAAGACCACTGTTGTACAGTTCTTGAGCAAGCTGTGCCACAGCTTCTGTCTGTGGTTCTTTTTCATTTGTGCCATACAAGATCTCTTTCATGGCAACGAGGTTTTTTGAGACCTCTTCAGTGGCCTAAAGAAAACGGGAAAAAAAACAGTCAAGAGTACAATGTCATTTATCTTTATGGTCATACACTGTGTATTATTCTTAAAACCTCCAAGCTTCCATTAAGGGAAAAAAAAATTAGGAAATGACAGCCTGTTAAAAAAAAGATAATCTTTCCGCAAATAAGATTATAACGTGTCATTATTAAAAGGCAAAACACACAATTTGTTTGACAAATTACCAGAAGTACAAATTTCTCCCTTTTTACTGCCTTTAAATTTCCCACTCAAAAATCCCCCAGAAAAACAGCAGCAAAATTTCTCTTCAAGACAGAGGTGTACAGGACCAGGCTGGAAAAGACAACATAGCGACACATGTTTGTCCAAGTGAACTACAAATGTCCCCTCCTACAGATTTTACAGCCACCTAGTTTAGTCAGATACCAGGATCCCATTCCAAGCAGCAGGGTTGAAACTTTCCCTTTTCAACTAAAAAACCTCAAAAAGAACATCCTTTAATTTTCTGTTTATCCCAGAACCTAAGAACAAACTCCCAAACAGACACAGAAAGAGGCACACTTAAAGGAACAGTGACAGAGGACACAAATAACAGCCTATTTGAAGTCCACCTTACAGAAGAGGGACGGCTCTGATACCTCATTAGGGAAGCCAGATGGGCTGAAACAGTACTTGGACTTAGCAGTGGAAGCAGTTACCTCAGGAATAAAACTTTAAAAATCAACAAGAAAATTTCTGAAAGGATACTTTTGCATCCTAAAACCATTTTCTTGGAGAAGTAACAACTACTTCTTTCAATAGGCATGTTTATATACCTCGTGGGCAAAATGCTAAGAATGACCATCATAAGTAGCATAAATAAACATAAATCTATTGTATTAGACTTTGATGTGCCTACAACATATGAGTTGTCTGTAAGTGCATAAACTACATGAAAGCACCAATGAGGTATGCATTCACATTGATGTAAAGTATTTACAATTGGTAGCACACGGAAAACTAATCAAGTGAAGAAAATATCACTCCTGGATACTGTTCTCTTACCTTAAATGTTACAAAAGTTAAAACTTCAGAAGATTTCTCATCTGTGTAGTGTATCTAGAGGCTTAAGATCAGGGTGACTCACACCTATTCCAGCCAAAGCCATTCCCAGCTTTGGATGGTATGCAAATAAGCATTCTGTGACCTTTCAGGAGGCTTCATATCATTTTTAGCTTCTCTATAACTCTCCACTCCCCACTACCTCCCCTCTTCTTGGCTAATTGCAGTTCTTAGTCCCATCTGGATCCTCCTTAATTGAAATTCCAAAGGAGTTTCTATGCATTGTTAGCAAGACAGCAATAAGCAGGTGCTCGATGTGACTGCTTAGACTCACTACAGCTCCAGAAGATGTAAAATGAGAAAGTCAGTTCACCATATTGCAGCAGCATTTGGCCAGTAGAAATCTCTCTTTACTAGAAAAAGAATAGAAACATCTGTTTCTATTCACAGGAATAGAGGCACATAGGAAGAGAGGCCTCCGATGCAGGGCAACCAAGAAAAGAGGAAGCAACAATAAAAATTCTGTCATCATCTGCCTCTGCACACTCATTTAGAAAGCAAGATAGAAGAGAAAGAAAGGCAGAGATTCAAGGAACCACCCACATTAAGCAATGCAGTGGCAATACTGAGGGTATGCCTGTAATTAAGAATGTCAGAGAATTTTTCATAACAAAAGCCCAGATAACAGAACAGCTCTCTCAAAACTTCAACAATCACACTTGAAGGCTTTCCCTCACCTGAAGAAAGTTGCTGATCATGGAAACGCTTACAAATCAGATAGAAAAATGGTGCTTGCAAACATCAAGTGGAAAAAAAGCCTCCCAGCCCCACAGGAATATGCAACTTGGTAACTTCAAGAAGAAACACCAGCACTTAGATTTACTTATTCACAACTGTCAAGACCACCTGAAGGTGAACTTGAAATGGCACAGAGCTTTATTGGGAAGTATCGGTTAGAGACACAGAAACACAGAACAGTTCAGGTTGGCAGGTACCTCAGGAGGTCAGCAGGATCCAACCACCTGCTCAGCCTCAGGGCCAACCACAAAGTCCAGTCAGCTTGACCAGGCTTCATGGCCAGTCCTGCTCTGTGCAGCACCATTGATGGACACTCCACATACACTCTAGGCAGCCTTTGCCAGTGTCTGCTCACCTTCAGCATAGAGAGAGACCCACTTCCATCACTTTAGCTTAGGCCAAACTATCACTTCTGGATACAGCTTTCTGAGAGTATTCTATCAATAACAAAGGTCTTCTTATATACTACTTCCACAAAATACAACATTTCTCTATTCCCCTTTCTCTACTCTAAAATTCAACATCAACAAGACTAGAAATAAACTCTTACAAACTTGTTCTAGAATCTTTCTACTCTTCTATATTCCATGAACCCAAACATATTCCAAACACATTATGTGCAGAGCTAATTTTGATACCTCACATGCAGAATGGAGTTTAGATAGTTGTTTAGTCTTATATTCCATATCAATGTCAAGAGCTGCGACAAACTAGTAAAAACATGAGGTGGGATCTAAATGATTGCTAAGGGCACTGCTTTCTTTTAATAGGAAAAAAAATCTAGAGAAAAATCAAAATACACAATGTAAGCAGTATTTTATGTATAAAGAGTACATATTATATTTATTCTACATATTATATATACTTCAAATGCATTACATTATTTCTTATATGTATGAAAATCATTATCTCTATTCTTAATTCTGAGAAGACACAATCTTGGAACAGCTGCTGTCTCTGTGAAAAATTTCTGTGACAAGTCGCACCTGTAATTCAATGGTATCAGACAGTCAATACCATCTGATGATAAGTCACACTATAAAAGTGAAATGTAAAGTAAGTATTCACATCTCTCTGTATCAGAGACAGGAGAAATTGAAAGGTATAACAGTCACACCAGAATTAGCTGTGCATCTACATACAGTTTATTCCAGACTCTGGAGTATTTCACTGATATTTCCAAAACGTACTATTTCCATAAATGACAAAGTAATGCAAACATCAAATACTTCCTTTTAACTTGTACAGCTGGAGTATTTGAAATTTACAAAGCAATATTAAAAGCATCTTTACTTACAGAAACGGTAGAAGATGACAAGAACCCATGGTCAGTCCTGAAGAGCTGAAGTTGAGCTCAGATAGCTCCAAGTCTATGAAGGCTATGGCTAAGGGTTCTATCCACATTGATAATGCAGTCATACAAACTGCACTGTTAATGAAAACATCTATCAAAAAGATAAACTAGCTCTAGTTTTCAGCCTGTTGCAGTGAATATTTTTATTACTCTAGAGCAAGATCTAACAAATAACTACACCATTTTAATAATTCTATTTAAAATTATTGGATTTCAAACCACTTAGAAACTCATGCAATTCTCAAAATACATCATAATCTACATCAGTGCCAGCAGTTTAAAGACCAAAAATTCTTACATTACTTTTTAGCAGACATCTAGCACGAAGGTAACACCAAAGAGCAAAGTTCAATGAGAAGAGAAGCCACTCTTCTCACCCATCACTGCCAGCGACAGTCCCATCTTTTCCCTTTGAGTCCCTGCAGCAGGTGAGGCAGATGACTTAGCCTTTTCCCTTCTTTCAGCCATGAATTAACTGTACACATGTGCATAGCAAATTTAAAACTAGATAGGAAAAGATAGCATTAACTCACTGAATTCAATCTAATCTATGCCTATAGCAATATGCCATCATACTGCATTCAGACAGCTGAATGAAAACTTTACCTTATCCCATATATACATATACTGTCCACCCAATAGAACTGGGAACTTAAAGACGAGAGACCAGCCATACCTGCAATGACTAACCTGCATGGTTATGTCATGGAGCTACTCTTAGAAGGTTAACCCAAGATTGCAGGGGAGGGATGAGTAAATATTTACCTTCATGACAGTCAGTGTGTGCCACAAAGCCAGTGAAGTGGTAGCTGATGTTAGCCGAAGAAGAGGAAGAGATGCAAAGAGATGCAAATAAAAGACCAGATAATGGGCTAGATCTAGGGTAGATCCCAATTATGTGAAAGCCTTCCTTCCCTTTAGCCCCCCACTTTGTGAAAAAATGCAAGCTCTGGAAAACTAACAGAATACCAGATGAACACACTTTAAAGTGCCTGCTCTTTCAAGTTGCCCTTACAAAATACCATCAGACAGCAAGCTATCACCTCCATCCCAACCCCAGACTGCAGTCAATAAGCAGCCGGAGCCATGGTTCAGGAGACAGAGCGTGAGCCTGGCACTTACAGCCATCCCAGTTCTCCACTCCTAAGTGGGCACCATCAAAATAAAACAACATTTCAAAATGTCTCCAGTACTTATGGAGCTCAAAAAAAGATGGATTAACATGCAACTAGAATTAACATTTTGATGACAAAGAATGTAAACCTTGGACAAACTGTCCAAAGTTTAAATAAAAATCTCTTTTAAGTTACTCTGCTTTTTATTTCTCTCACAAAACAGTCAAGGTTTTAAATTTCAGTCCTAAGTACTGAGAACGTCTGCGGTATTGTATTCTGTTCAAACATAATTAATTACACTTTTTATTTCCAGGGAAGATTATTTGTCTAATTTTCTTACAAATCTGTATTTCTAAGTGCGTTAAGGAACTGTCAAAAGCAACCTCTCCATAGCAAACTGAGTATTTCCATACTGGATGCTGCAAACTACAGTGAACTACTCATTAAAAACACTGCAGTAGATAAATAACATTTTGTGTTTGGAACCTCTGCCAAACATATAACAAAGGGGCATTTACAATTAATTTCATTTTATGGAAGGAATATTTAAAGCAGCAATTAAATTTATAAACGTTCAGTTCACTCCAACAAGGGCTGAAATTTTTTTTGGTTTAAACTACCTACATGTTTCCAATTCCATATGGTCAAGAGTAAAGAAAATGTAGAACTAACCTTACTTAAGAAGCACTATAACTAAATCTTCCCCGTCACCAGAAGGCCATCCTTACCCCAGACAGTAACCAACATTGAGCATGTTCCATACTACTTAGCTCTGAAAGCTTGCTGTTGTTATCTGGCATCAAAAGTGCACCCTTGGATGAAACAGTACCAGAGAAACAGAGGCAGAGAGAGAAT
The DNA here is from genome assembly GCA_013400935.1 of Turnix velox. Taxonomy (NCBI): domain Eukaryota; kingdom Metazoa; phylum Chordata; class Aves; order Charadriiformes; family Turnicidae; genus Turnix; species Turnix velox. The sequence goes on from VZTY01000072.1 coordinate 103,280, forward strand.
TTTATAAAAGTCTAATCACTAATAAAATAGGAACTATAAAAGAAGAAAAACTCTCTTGCTGTTCCTCCCTTTTCTTAAGGGGTAATAATTTTTGTGCTGTATGTGCAATAGTTTTACTATTTCTGTTCTGCTACCCTCATCAGCATAGAATTCCTTTCCAAAGGCAGCTGGGAATTAATGCTACAGAAAGGTTTGTAATAATAAAATGGGTAACAAAAGATAAAAATACGCCCAAACATTGTTAAAAGGGCACATAGAAATACTTCTTTTCTTTTACCGATGCCTACTACTCAGTCTCTTGCTGTCTTCTAACAACCAAGTTACTCCAGTCATTTCTACAGACTGGATAAGAAGTGGGCATAAATTCAGGGTGCTGAATCTGAGCTGGACCCTTAAAGATGTGACAACTGTTCAAGAACTTTCTCTGTCAAACCATCAAACAATCCAAGAATCTGAGATAAACTGCCATGGCCACAGTCACCTTCAGGTAAGTGTTAGCTTGCCAATGAAACAGCTATGTCCTGAAGAATCACTGCATGGAAATGGGCCCCCCAGAGTTGAGAAAGTTCAGATTCATCAGCTGGTCACTTTTGTGAATGACAAGGATGTCAGAGGCCAGCACTGTCATAGCAAGCCCAGTGTCAGTACTTAAGCCTTCTCTTCCTTACCCTAGTGAGCATGGGTTCCCTTCTTTTCTTCTTAAAGCAGAACATGCTGCTTTCTACATGACAGAGACAAAACAGCTCTACAGGCTTACATACTATTTCTTGTCAAAGCAGCCACCTCACATAAGCAAGGCCTTTAAAGAAGGTGGAGGTAAAGGATTAAAGGCAAGCATGAAGCAAATGGTACATAATAATCTTCAGCTACAGCATCAAGAACACCTGCATGTGATAGAGTGCAAAGGTATGTAGAATGGAATGAAGCTGGTCAGTTCCCCATTAGAAATCTAAGCAAAAAGAAGATGACAAAGAAGAAGAATTTTAAGATAAAGCCACACCTCCAGGACTTAATAATGAGGCTGAGATGAAGGAGGCAGTGCCATGTCTGATCACAGATTGGTCAGAGTGCCTACCCTTCTTCTCCTGACGCGTGTCTTATATTAGAGGAAGAAGAAAAGCGGGAGCAATGAAAATCCTCCCACAAAGGCCTGCATAACAGGCTATAACATTTTCCTCTCCAGGAAGAGATAAAAACTATCAGGGAAAAGTACTCTGATACTCACTGTAAGAGATCTGAAATGTGCTGCATGCTGGCACTGGCGTGGAAGATGCTGATTCTAAAGAGTATCACGATAAAGGCTGTTATGCAGTTAAGACCCAGATTGTTCTACACTTACAGTGTCAAATCTATGCGAAACTGGATGTCTAAAGAAGCTGGCCACACTGCTTTAAATCACTGGTGAACCTGGAAAAGACTGAGACTGACTCTTACACGTGACCCAAAGGATGCCAAGAATGGTACTAAATACGTAACATAAAGAGAGGGCCCAAAGAGTCTATTCTTCAAAAGCTGTCTTTATGATTTGGTTTTGAATCTGACATATTGAAATCTATACCCTTGTGCTGAGTTTACCATAAAAACCTTCATTTAAACAGTAAAGATCCCTGCAATACAAATCACAGGATGGGATGCAGCTGCACAGAGGTTGAGCTTTTAGTAAAGCCACCAAGACGAGAAGTAAACTATTGTCAACAGGTACAGATCCTGCAGCAGTGAAGCATTCTATCTAAAGAAAAATGGACCACCACAGGAACTTTTCACTACTTCTTCCATTGGGCTGAAGAAAAGGCAATGAAAGGTAAAAGTGCATCCTCTGCTGACATCCATGGAGACACCAAGTTTCTCATTCACAGCAGCAGAAGCATCCTACTCTGCTAACATTTGTATGGACCAGCAGAGATAGCAGTAAAGCCACTACAGCAGACATAAGCATCACACACTTTACATCTATGAACTGCTCATTAAAGCACAAAACACTATATAGTTACAAACCAAATTATCACTTGCCAGTAGCATAAAATGTGATCCAACCAACACAGAATCATAGAATGTGTTGAGTTGGAAGGGACCTCCAAAGGCCATCTAGTCCAATCTCCTGCAGTGAGCAGGGACATCCTGAACTAGATCAGATTGCTCAGAGCCTCAGCCAGTCTGACCTTGAATGTCTCTAGAGATGGGGCCTCCACCAACTCTCTGGTGAAGAACATTCTAAGCTAACCTGGCCTTCCTCTAATTTAAAACCATTGCTCCTCAATGTATTGCTCCATGGTCTACTAAACAGTCCCTCCCCAGCTTTCCTGTAGCTCTTTCACATACAAGGATGCTGCTAAGAGGTCTCCATGCTTCTCTTCTCTGGGCTGAACAACCCAAACATGGAACATGTCTCTTCAAAGGTACGTAATAACTGTATTCCCAATTTATTCCATTTCAACAGCTCTAAATTTATTTTTCCCATTTCAATTACTGTTTAGCAGTTGGAAATTCTTAACCATACCTTTTCAGCCTTTTTGTCAGAGATATCTTGCTTTTCTAGAACTGCCATGCTTTCCTTCAGGTTCTTCACTATGTCTGCAGGAGACTTGTGAGACTTGCCAAAAGGGAATGGCATGATTGCAAGCCACAAGGTCTTCCTTCTACAGCTCCTGCTTCACCTGGAAATGGAGGAGAAAAAAATCCAACATGTCAAAAAAAGAAACATAAGAACAGTCTAACAACACACAAGAAGACAGGGGACAGCAGCAAAGGTATTCCTATGTGGAACAACCATCCTTAACACCCAAACAAGGTCTTGCCATGACAAAGTTAAATGCTTGCATTGCTAACTCTTAAAATGCAAGATACAGAACCTAAGAACATTATCTTATACTATAGGAACAAATTAAAGGAGTACACCAAATATACCCAAAGTCATACACTGCACAAATACCAGACATGAGAAAGAATTGCAAGGATAAACTATTCCAATTAATGCTGTCAAGGAAAATGTCTTCTTATATTAGGTCTTTGAGACATAATTCATCATGTCTCAGTGGCACTGCCTATTTAGGCACTCATATTCATTCCACAACAAATCCAAAGCAGACCACAAAGCCTGTGCCTTGAGGCAGGAACTACAAGCACAACTCATCGAGGCTACACACGCAATTCATTCCCATGTCGAAAGACTTGGTATGTCCTGAAACACAGCCTCATATTGACTAATTTTATAGGAAACAAAGTTAGCACCAGCAACAGGGATATGAATAAGGCACTTGAAAAGATGAACCAAACACCCGATACAAATCTTTTTGCAAAAGATAGTCTTCCCTCATCAGAGCCATTTTCATTTCCGAAAAATATTTGTCTCTGAATTAAAATGTTTTTATTCTTTTGTGTGTTTGCAAACATTTGCTTTCACACACAAATATATTAACTTCTGTACACGAAATAGAAAAGTATTAATAGTACAAAACACTATACGAAGGCTTTTTTCACTAAACCTAAACATGCCCCTTTAAAGGATAAAAGCTTCTTACACAAGCTAATTCTATCAAGTGTATACTTCGAGAACTCTGATCAAGACAGAAAAGAACAGGAAATCCTGCATTAGAAATGCTGACAGCACTGCTTCTAGATACAAGATTTAGCCAAAGCTGACCCCGCAGAGATAACACTGACATTACAAAAAAGGGCTGTTAACCCCAGAGTTAGTAATTTCTATCCCTGTACTATGCCAGTGAAGTTATTAACTACTTGACTATAACCAGCACATGCACTTTGATCCTTGATTAAAACACCAGCTCATTCACAAGCTCCAAAATGTTAATCCTGATCCTATTTAATCATGTTTTGAGCAAGGATTAAAAATACCAACTTGAGTTTATTTTTCAGTTATTTTGATTTTAACACAAACAAGTTGGAATGGTCCAAAGGCAACAATTGAAAGGTAAAGAACAGAAGCACTGCGATCCTCAGCCAAGAAAATTTCCATAAATGGGTATTAAAAATAACCAGTTACAGAGATCATGACTTCATAGTTCCATTTCTACAACTGTCCTAACACAACTGATAAAAAACCCTAGAGTAGATAGTTTTTATCAGTAACATGATAAAGGTTGAAAAAAGACCTCCCACCAGCCCTTTCCATTCTTTAAGAGATCAGAAAGGCTTTCTGTTGTTTCTATTTTGTAGTATAATAATTGTCTCTGCATAAAGTCTGCATAAAGATGGTGCCATAACACTGAGATCACACAGGATTCACAACCTGTGTCACAAAAGTGTCCCCACAGGTCAGTCCTTGGACAAGAAAATTTGGTGTTTCAACATTGTCGCATATAGTGGCACAGAAATATAGAAAAGCATATCTACTCATAATTAATTAATGAAAATATAAAGGCACTTAAAACAACATTCATTGAAAATTACAGTATTCTCACTATTTTTTTTCTAGAAAGAGACAGGTGTAAAAATAAGTGCAATTTCCCCACAACACAGATGAGATACTTTGAGCATCACAGCAGTATTTCATGGAATGCACTGAGTTGGAAGGGCCCTTCAAAGGCCATCTAGTTCAACCCCCTACAGTGAGAAGGGACATGTTCCACTAGATCATGTTTCTCAGAGCCTCATCAAGCCCAGCCCATGGGATGGGGCTCCACCAACTCTCCAGGGAACCTGGGCCAGTATCATACTACCCTCACGGGAAAGAACTTCTTCCTAATGTCTCATCTAACCCTGTCCTACTCTAATTTGAAACCACTGCCCCTCCTCTTACTGTTCCATGCCCTGGCAAACAGTTTCTCTACAGCCCTCCTGTAGGCCCCTTCAAGTAATGTTTGGCCCCCTCCGGACACTCTCCAAAAGATCCCCGTTCTAGTGCTGAGGGCTCCAGAGCTGGAGGTAGTAACTCCAGGTGGGGTCTCACCAGAGCAGAGGCAGAATCACCCTTCTTAATCTACAGTTCCCTTTATCTCTCCCTTTGATTACTATCCCTGCTAAATTAAAATGAGTTCTGTAAATAAGGTAGGATTCTTTCATGCTTGCATATCATCACTGATAATAATAGCATGCAACGCCTCAGAACATTCACTCCAGAAGATGTCCATGTTACAGAGAGTGACTGACTCAAAAGGTTGCTAGTCCTAATTACTTGGGTTATGTGTTAAAGCAGAATGAAACAAAACAGTTCTTTGAGAGAACAAAAATATATGGAATCACAAATTCTGATACTACAGCAATGTATCAAAAAATGACCAATCAAAATCAAGAAAACATCTCTACCCATTTTCCAAGTCACAACTGTGCTACTTCTAAACTAAAAGACTACATGGATAACAAAATAAAATTTAAAATATTATACTGTTTTGACTCACTTGTAAAACCTTCCAGGTTTTGCATAAATTAGATACAGCTCCGTGCATATATACATGCATATATGTTTTATTGTATGTACTAGCATATATAAATTGAAAATAATCAATTAATAACATTTCTCTAGCATATATTTACACTAAACATCTTTCCCCTATTCAAATAAGTTTCTGTATTAATTCCTCATAAGTAATTTTAAAACACCAGGACAGACTGCAAGCACCAGTAAGAAGGAAATCCACATCCATGATCACTGAAGGCGACACTTTGATCCAAGATATTTCATTCATTATAAAAAATTAAATATCAGGTAGTTTCTGATATTTCCAAAGAACCCACCAAGTCCAGAGCAAAACACTGTTACCGAGGAACATGTGCCCCATCCTGTCAAGAACAATGCACCAAGAACAGCACTGAAAAAAGGGCTGCTCCTGATGTTATTCTGTTTTGAGAACACAGATGAGCTGTTCAGCCTCCTCAGCTGAGCAAAACCCCCAGCAGCACCCCCTGCACAATAGACAATGACAACATCTGTGTGAAATCGGAAAGAATTGCCACCACCCACATCTGCAATCCCAGAAAAAAAAGGAAACATCATCAACTAACATTCTCTGTAAATAAGAACAGACCTTACATCATGTCAAATGAGAATTGTTTCACATTACCAGGCTGCCTTGTGAACTCACGATAAGGTTCTGACTGGACTAAGAAAGGGATCACAGGACTCTTCAGAAGTTTAAGTGCAGGAAGTATAGACAGCACTGCTCTGCTTTATCTCACCCTCCCCGCTTTTATCCATGTGCTAAAAAAGACCATGAATGATACAGAATCCAAGCTCTCTTCTGCATGCATTTTTTTTCACCAATTCTATAATATGCCCAATCCAGCAAAATTTAAGGTCCTCAAAGTATTGGTGTCAGGGCCACATGCAGAAATCTTAGATGATGCTATAAAACCAAATGGAACATAATACAACATTATGGCACATGGCCAAGGACAGACTTCAGCACAACTGACAAACACTCAAGATGCTGGGACATTTGGGTTTATATGATAACAAGAGATAGCGGTCCCGCTGTTTCAGACAGTTCATCATTTCCAGCTCTGTCAATGCAACATGCATCTGTGCACAGTTTGCTTCATGTCTAACGCTTTCTAATTTTTATTCACCACCACAATGACGACACAATCATAGAAGGCAGAGTTGGAAGGGACTTTACAAGGCCATCTAGTCCAATCCCCTGCAGTGAGCAGGGACATTCTAAACTAGATCACATTACTCAGAGCCTCAGCAAGCCTGGCCTTGAATGTGTCATGGTATGAGGCCTCCACCACCTCTCTGGGCAACCTGGGCCAGTGTCCCACCACCCTTTGGGGAAGAACTTCTTGCTCATGTCTAATCCAACTCTACCCTACTCTGGTTTCAAAACATTGCTCATCAAAACTCCATGCCCTGGAAAACAGTCCCTCCCCAGCCCTCCTGTAGCCCCTTCAGGAATGGGGAGACCACTGTGAGGTCTCCCCGGAGGCTTCTCTAGGTTGAACAGCCACAGCTCTGTAAGCCAGTTTTCATAGGAGAGACCCCTGATCATCCTTGAGGCCTTCTCTGGAGCATTTCCATAAATTACCTTTAATCAATTAATGTCCAATTTAAAACTAATATATTCCATAGACAAAAATGCTTTTTAACTAATCAGATAGCACTTAAAAGCATTTTCCTGCAAAGACAGCCCTCCTGTATCAAAAAAATACTGGAAGAATACAGAAGCACAATAACGAAAGCTCTTTTAATTAATTTTACATCTCTAAAGAAGAGATTCACTAAGCTGGAGGATGTAACGGTTAACTTAGAAAATTTGCTTTCCGTATAACAGAAACATCTGCTACAGTTTAAAATCTGATTACTTAACAGCAGAAGGGGCTTGTTTTGTTTTAATTTTTTAAATAAAGTGTATTATAAGATGTCTGCATGACTATTCTAAAGAAAAATACTTGTACCAGAAATGGCACAGTAACACTCATGACTATGGTGACATGGGCAGAGAATGACTCCACAGACAAATTAATCACCAGCAGTGAAGTCTGAGTGATGCAGGCTTTTAAAGATATAATGAAGGTAAAGAAATACTGACTGTACAAGCAAAGACAAAAGCAAATTCAAACTTACTGCTGATGACACACCACAAATTACTGCAACATAAAAAACTGTAACTTTTTTTTTTCCTCTGCATAGTAATGATAATCCATAAATAATAATAATTCACATTATTCCAGCTCCAGATCTGTCTATCCCCCATATGAAATGCCACTTAAATAATATACAAGAACCAGGTCTAATAAACTCAATTTCTTATTCTATTGTAGGCTTCACAGTTCAATTGCACTGTATTAAGTCTTCAGTTAGACCTTGCTGTCTTGTCTACTCACCAAGAGTTCAAGGTTACTGCTTTTAATTAGCTCCTAATGAGGAAGAGAGAAGGGAAAAAGCCCTTCACCCCCTTCCTGACTATATTCACAAGAAAATCCAAGCCAAGTGCAAAAACATACACAACATCCAGTTAATATGCACTTAAGGAAAGTGCTGAAAATGAAACAAAATCAGCAGAGTTACAATAAGACTATAACTAAGGGTTAGGTTCTCTAAGAGAAATGACCCAATCCAACTGCCAGCAGGGAAGGTTCCCATCCTGCCCCAGCATCACACACACTCCTTGCCTGGCTACCTGACCCATCCAGGAGCTGATTCAACTCACTGAGCTAAGAGAATTGACATGTAGGAGAGTAAGTAACGAGTAGTGGAGGGAATGCAGAAGAAAGATCTTTTTGAGCAGCAAGTAGCTCTGAATCGGCTCCCTCATCTTACAATCTCACCAGAGAGGCAGTTCACAGAAAGGCCAGAGCTGAATCAACAGTAGGGCTGAAAAATAAAGACTTCTAAAGGGTTTTTGAGTCATGGAGCCAGCACAGGAGAGGAAGTAGGACAGAGGAAGCTGAGGCAGAAGAGGGAAGGGCATGGCACCACCTCACCAAGTAGAGGGAGGCTGCCAGCCCCTGCCCTGAAATCCTTATCACATGTCAATTACACTCATCAGTGTTAATAACACATGGGTGACTGACTTAAGCAAACACAATTAAGTTATTGAATCTACTAAGGCTGCCTCGATTCAGTTGTGTCTATACTCTGTGTACAAATTGCTTAATTGATAATTTATCAGTCTATTACTGAAAAAAACACGCAGCACCTCACTAAACCAAGGTAAGTTTGTATTAAAAATAGTGAACATGCACTCGTCCTGATAGAACCCATTTCCCATCAGAACCCACTCCTTTGCTGTCTGCTTCTTAACGAGGGTCATTAAGCCAGTATCAAAAACAGTCATGTAAAACAGTTTCCATCAAGTCTTATTGTTACCACCAACTGTCAGTTCAGCCAGAATTCACCAGTGTGAAGGCTGCCTGGAATGATGAAGGCTACCAGAAATAGATCAAGGAAATCTGCATGCTTAAAGCACTGCTTTACTCTCTCAGACATGCCCGGTCTCTGGAAAGAAGACTGCCAGCCAGTCCTTTGATCCAAGAGCCAGTTTTTTTATGTACGCTGCCGTGCTCCTTGGGAAAGGAATGTTCAAGCACTTCAAAGGCAGAAGTAGACAAACATAAGCTATTCATCCCTCTCCTATAAAATTATAGAATTTTATTGATTTTCCCAAGTATTTAGCTGGACTGCAGTTACTGACTGTCCTGCAAGTGCCATGAGGGAGGTGTGCAGCCAGTGGGTGTTTTACCACTTCTCCCAGTACCTTGACTCTGGATATGGAGTTTCCTACAAGACTGAACAATTTTTTAGAGTCTCAGTACTACATCAAAATAATTTTTCAATTTTCTTCTTGCTATGCCATACAAATTGAAATATGACAGCCTCTAATCCAAAATACATGCCTAAATAGCACAACTTATTAATACAACTTCACATGCAAAACCTTTCCACCATGGAGGAAATGAGACTGATAAAGAGCAGAAGCCACACCTCAATCTATTTCAGGGCTACAGCATGAACTTACCCGAATAAACACACCATGGTTGGAAATGATAATTACTGGCATTGCCAGCTAGCAAAAGTTATGAGTGTACTCCAAATTTAAGGTATTTTTGCTACCCTGTAAGTACTTCTGCACATCACAGAATGTATTGAGTAGGAAGGGACCTTCAAAGGCCAACCCCTTGCAGTCAGTAGGGAGATCCTGCACTAGATCAGGTTGCTCAGAGCCTCATCAAGCCTGGCCTTGAATGTCTCCATGGATGAAGCATCCACCACCTCTCTGGGCATCCTGGGCCAGTGTCTTGCCACTCTGATGGGGGAAGAACTTCTTCCTTATGTCTCACCTAACCCTGCTCCACTCTAATTTCAAACCATTGCCCCATGTGCTGTCACTCCATAGTCTGGCAAACAGTCTCTCCCCAGCTTTCTTGTGGGCTACTTCAGGCATCAAGAATCAGATTAAAAAGGGGTTTCACGGCACTTCAAAGAATTAACTACAGTGTGACCCACCTCAAAATTAAAATGGGGGGAAGGGGGAATCCCCTATCCAAGAATGTTAACTTAATTCAGAGAATAAAGAGAACTATGAAGAACAATTTTTGCTGCAATACGTCTGTAAGTGAGCAAAAGTGATCAATTCAATGAAATAACGAAAAAAACCCAAAAAATAAATGAACCAGAGAATTGGAAAATTAATCCCTAGTAATAAAAATGAAATACATAATATGTGATAGCTTCTGACTTTTTGAGAATTTCAAACCAATTAAGTCCCCAGCAGGTCACAGCCCTGCTTGCTTATTTAGCACCAAATGCCACCTGATTATCCTTTCATTATGGAGGCTTCTGCCTTGTCACTGAATTACTTCACTGATCCTCGTGCCTCTCCAAGAGCCCATTCTCCCACAGACACCTGTACTTTACTGGAAGCAGAGAAGGGCAGCTACTGCCATTTGGCTCAATCAACTCACTGCAGCCTCATCAAGCTGCCCTGCACTTTGGGATTGTACATTATTACCTTCATAACCACAGAGCTCTTGCAGAACTTAAGCAGAAACTGGTTTTAAATAAGGCTACTGCTGTTAAGGGGCTTCAGGAAAGCCATTCTCTAGAAGCACAAGTAACAAGGCTCATAAAAAAAATTTCAGAATTAGTATTTACCCAAAGGTAGTTTCAATAAGAACCATGTCATGGCATTATTTTCTAAAACAAAGTAAGAAAATCTGTATTTTTCGCATGGTTCCTTAATTTGGAAACCAAATTCTGCAGCCTGCTAGAAACTTCTAATCATTGCTCTTTACTTAATTAATCTGAAAAACAACAGAACTTTATTAAATACAACCTATGAAGGAACAAGATCACTTATGGAATGACATCAATAAAGCATGAAACCATTGGGCTGTTAAACAATGGCCCAAGTCAGAAGCATCCTAAAAACATTGACTTAAGAACTGAAAGGTGTATCGAGGACTACCCATCTCACCTACTGGCCCCCATCACACGCAGAACATAATAAACTACACCAGTCTATGCTTTGACATATTACAGCTGTTAAGGCTTCTCTTCCAAAATAACTGATTTGTGAGTTCATAATGAAAGACTATGTCAGACTACTGTACAATTCACCTCACTCTCAGCAGGCTTTCAGAAATCAGCGGAGACATGCATTCAAGCATAGCTTAATGTCTCTGGGTTTATTGTTGTGCATTATTTTGACACAATTAGGGCAGAAACCCAAAAACAACAGGCAGAGCAAGCTGCACTGCAAAAGAACATCCAGTTTATAGTGAAAGCCCTGTGGGGGGACTGAGACCAAAGATGACTCTTCAGTTCTGCCATTTGTACCTGTATTGAGAAGTCTCACAGGCAATGCAAAGACCAAAACGTAAACTACTCAGAGATCGACCCCCTTGAATCTAAGCTTATTATTGCCACATGAAACCGAGAGAACTTGGCACATGATTCAAAGATTACATCTCTCCCCTGCAAAAGGGAGTTCCTTACAAATAACCTATGGCAGTTTTGTACTGAGTCACAGAGAAAGTGGGAGAGGACAATCAATAAACGACTCATAATCATGACACCACCATTACTGTGGATCCCTTTCTCCTAGTTCATTACATCCTCATTCAGTAAAAGGGAAAAACCTCTTTGGTTTGGCTTTTTAAAATTTTTTGGTGTTTTTTTTTCTTGGGTATTATTGGTTTGGTTTATTTTCTCTCTCCTTAAATTACCTCTTTCCAAATACTATGAGCTGATGTAAAGGCAATTATCTGACCTGATCCCTAAGGTCATTACCCATTTGATGTATTTGCTTTCTGTATAACTTTTTTTTGCCATGGTGCCTAGCATCTTAAAACACAGTCTGGGTGACAATACAAAGGGCTTACAGACACAGCTCTGTTGGCAAATCCTACTACTGCAGATATAGTTTATGTTACTAAAAGCCACAATCTCTGACCCTGGTAACTGCAACTGTGGTAGAGCTTTCCTGGTTAGGTACCTTTAGAGAGTGTTCTTCCCTTCACACTGCCAACCAGCACAGGTATTTCCCAGACTAGCTGAGTAGAGGTATCCTTCAGCTTACCCTCAGATGAAAATCCCTGCTTCTCCTGGGATATGCTGCAGTAAGCACAATGTCTCAGATAGGAAAACAGCACCAAGATCAGCAAAACTGGAGGCCAGCCAAGAGGAACTGCCCTTTTTCCCCTCAACACTCTGGATGAAATCATTATATTCATGGGCATTACTTGATACAACAAAATAATCACGACACCTTATAGGCACAAACAAACCTGCAACACTCAGATATACATTTCACAGCATCTGAATCAGTTTTGCTGTAAGTCTTGGAAGTACAAATCCACAACACCAGAAGTTAGAGTACCATAATAAACAGAAATGGTAAGCTGCTACTAAGATTTTTCAATGTTTCTAAGTAATTCCAAAAGTTAAAAATAACCCATTTAGAGAGGAAAGATTATGTATTTCTGGCCAACAATCCTTCCCCTTGTTCACTAAAGAGCTCAAGAAGAGCTGATTCAGAAACAAAGATTTAACATTTCTTCCTAGATTTGATACTGTTAAGTCCTCAACCTGCTTAAGTATATCTAGGAGGGCAACTGCCAGTGCCAGAGGGACAGCAGAGCTGCTCTTCAGCCTCCACTCCAATTCCTGAGGGAAGCAAGAAGCCTTGCATGGTCCATCTCTAAGGAAACATAATCCATCTTCTGTTGGATGTACATTTATTGGCTGCTGAAATTTTTTATTTATACCTATGCACAGCTCTACAGATACATGCAAGTTCCCAAACAGTAACACAAGCTCACTAGACAAAGCTCATTCCTCTTTAAGACAGATAGAACTGTATATATACAGGTAGGAAGGATTTTTCCAAGTTAAGATAATGAAGTGACATGCAATTCTTCCACAGAATTTAAAATTTCAATGCAATCTTATATAAACATCCTTAAGTTTGTATGACATTTTTGGGAAAATATGGCATAACACTGCAATAGAGGGGGTTCTTTTGGATCTACAAATGCTGATCCCCTCACCACAACACACACTAGTCAGGCTGCAGACCTGTGTCAGGACTGCCCAAATTCTCTGTGAATGGATGCAGTTCCCAACAGAAAAAAAGCCTGCTCCAACTCCACCCTATTACAGTTTAAATATTGCTCAATATCAATTACAGAGGTAAACCAGAACTATATTAGTCAATACTGATGAGTCAATATACCGCTTTTCTTAGAGATTAGAAATAATCTAAGCAACAACATCCAGAACAGCACTTTGAGTATTTTCAAGAAGCCTCCTTCATTGTTGGTCATTTTCCGTGAATTCCAAGAGATAATTTCACCGATAGCTGGAGCCTGTGTTGCTTTCAAAGTATATTTTACGTCAAGATGAATTTCTCATGTTCATGTCACAAGGTCCTCAAGTCCAACACACAATTCTAAGGTCACATCTCAGCAGAATTCTGCACTCAATTTTCTGTTCTCCTTGGGCAACACAGAACCCAAGTGCCTACCCAATGGTCACTATTTAAGTATCCTTTCCCTTTGGGCTCAAAATGAGATTCCAAAGCTAACAATTAACACCATGGCAGTAATTCAGGTGCCAAAATGACAAATGCAACTGCAAATGCAACTAGAATGGCACAGCTGGACTCCAAAATCACAAACCTCCTACCTGCCTTGGAGCATTGAAAATTAATACTACTTATCTATCACATTCTTAAGAAACTGAACATCACAAATGAATGTCACTGCAAAAAAATTATTGGAAGTGTAAGCTCTCAAGTGCTCCACTGAACACAGATCACATTAAGCACAGAGTAATTTCTCCTGTGGTTGAGAGCACGATCATCATTGCTTGAAAAAAAGGACAAGAACCACCATGCTGTGAAATGTACGCTCACCACTACCTGTGAAACAACGAAAAATCCACAGTGACCTGAATGAAATCCTCTCATCTTCAGGATTTTTCGTTTCATGCAACAAAGCAAAAAAGGAGAGGCTCCACTGCAAATAACAAGAACATGATTCTCCTTCCTGAGTGAGCACTGTCTTGTGTGTTGACTGGAAGAGAGGCCCTATTGAAAAAAAACAATCATGAAAACAACCATGTAATCCAGCTTTTTGTACAAAATCGGTATAAGCAAAGTGAGGTTCTGAATATTTGTTTACTTTTGTTCATTTTGCCTTCTCAACTTCTTATGATATAGAAAACCTTTTTCAAGAACTGTGCCTTATTCCACTACATGGTATCTCTTTAAATTCCAACTTAAAATTTCTCCATCAGCACCAACCTCAGGTCACAATAAACTCAGAACCTGAACAGCAGGTGTTACAGGTCAGGAGAATCATGTGGGAGAGACTTTTCAATGCTCACCTGCATTATACTCCTTGCATATCTGCATATATTTACATTGTATAAAATCTCCACATTTGCTTACCTAGAGGAAGAAATCAGAGGCTCAACTGCAGCAGGATTCTCTGAATGTACTATCAGCACACTCATCTATCATACTACACAAGATTTTACCAACAACTCTATGTCTACAGATATATTTTAAAGCAGATGACCTGGTGTGGCTCTGAACGAACACTTGAAAAAGAAACTTTGAAGGTCCCTTCCAACGCAAAACATTCTATGATTCTATTCTATGATCTGTATGTTACTGCACTAGCATACAGAATACAGATCTATGCACATTTCACTTAAAAGTCAGTAAATGCAACAATAAAAACTTTTTAGAAAGGTATTTCTTAGATATCAGTTATCTGCCTGGGCATCCCTGGCAGCCAGAAAAATATTCTGCCTTCTATATTTTCAGATATGCTTTTCAGCTTTTGCATTCCATGTTTTACCATGGATAACTTCAAAGGAGACAAGGCATTTTGCACACAGAAGTGAGTGAACATATGAACTTCCCTTGCAACCACACATATCCAGATCCCTGAAAAGCTGACATATTAACTCAATTAATAGTCAAGTTCTATCTTGGCCATTTTTAAGTGTCACATTTCAAACACTGTTGAGTTTCCAATTAAAATTTTAACTACATTCTTTTAGGAAGGAAAAAGAATTTGTTATCAATACAAATAGTTTTCTACAAAAATACACAGCAGGATGAGGATCAAAGGTGGCACATGGCAGTTAACAAAGTGAAACATTTGACAGTACACCTAAATATTTCAGAGAACTCCAAGTACTAACTCAGAAATCACTTGCTTCTTAACTTTGAAAAAATACACTGCAATATTAATACAGTTCTGCACTAATTATAACCTCCCAACATTTGAACTGCCTTGCTTTTTTTAACTTTTTCATAATAAATTATGTGAGTGTTTGAAAGAAAGAATTAACAGCTGAAATGGATCTTTAGAATGGAACCACGTATTTAATATAAGCAGATTTCCAATAAACAGAAAGTGTTGAAAGCCCCTGGCCCAAGATGCCCAGAGAAGCTCTGGCTGCCCCATCCCTGGAGCAGTACAAGGCCAGGTTGGACAAAGCTTGGAGCAATATGGGCTGGTGGGAGGTGTCTCTACCCACGGCAGGGGCATTGGAACTAGATGAGCTTTAAAGTCTCTTCTAATCCAAACCATTCTATAATTATATGATTATCTAAAACATTCACTGATTTCCCACTGAACTTCATGGTCTTGCGGATAGGCTTAAAATTTGCTTTCTCTTGAGAGTATTTGAAGTCCACAGTAGGGAACTTTCCATACTGCCTTTTGACTACATGAAGTCAACAAGGGAGTTAGAAAACAAATTACTGTTGTTTATTTAAACCTAGGCAATTTCTTCATTTATTTTCTAAACTAATGTTCTCCA
This sequence comes from Turnix velox, assembly GCA_013400935.1. NCBI lineage: Eukaryota > Metazoa > Chordata > Aves > Charadriiformes > Turnicidae > Turnix > Turnix velox. The sequence continues at coordinate 119,016 of VZTY01000072.1, forward strand.
AAAAAAAAACCCAAATCAAAAAACAAACAGGCCATGAAGGCTGCCGAGGAGCAACCACACCAATTCCTTTAAGCACATTGTATTTTGACTTCTACCAGCCTGGATCAGTCCTGAATTCAATCCTTTATAAAGCGTACTTAAATAGGGAAAAAATTAACACATCATTTTATTGTCTTGGGGAAGAACAAAGCATAGAAATCTGTGAGGGCTAAAGACCAGATTCACGTGACACCAGTTTAAGCATTAGATGCTCCCAAAGCATGCATTTAAAAGCCTAGCTCAAGCCTGCTACAATTATACAAGACAGAATCATCTTCTAATTCAGCTTTTATGTTTGCACTTGGGGGAGGTGGGGATGGATCTCAGCATAAAGTTTCACCTTCTCACTGAAGACATTCCCTTTCCTTCTGGCTCGCAACTCTACATCTTGCCATGCAAGAAGCACAACAATGAGAGAAAGGAGAGAGCCCAGATAGAAGAGGAGAGCTGAACTGCTGAACAATTGTTAATAAACACCTTAAAATAAGATAGCAAATCACAGAAGAAACTTTTTAAAGTTCTAATTCTGGTAGAAGAGTAGCCTAGAGCACTAGCAGGAAAAGAATTTCTCACCTTCATCAAAGTTTATCTACAGCTCCAAAATGACACAGTTACAACAAGCACTATGACTTTGGATCACTGAACAACTAAAAAGGCGCTTGACCAATGGAATAAATATCTGGCTTTTACTGGCAGCTACGAAGAGGTAGATGTGCACAAACCCCAGTATTTCCTTACCAGAAACCACCACATTTGCAAGATATCAACTGTACAATGTAGAAAACATGATGTCCTGCGTTCTAATCATATTTTTGCTCTACACATTATTCACATAAAACAACTGCAGGCTGTTGTGGTACTAGTAATTTTGAAGGCGCAGAGGAGGCAAATCTTGCTTTTGATAGGAAGCTGCAAGATGCCTTTAATTAGACAAAGGTAATCATACTCTAGGTCTTTTAATTAAAGCACACTATTAAGTGTCAGAAGCACAGAAAAGCAGGGCTAGAAGGGAATTCCAAAGGTCATCTAGCTTCCGACAAGCTAGCTCCAACTGAAGTACACAATTATAAAACTCTACTACGAGTACAGAAAAGACATCATTTTAGCAGGACTCCAAACTCTCTAAATACACTGCAGAGATTACAAAGGCCTTCAGAAAGATTTTCCACAGAAACTAAGGCTGCAAGTATCTCATTAAGAAATGTGCAAAGACTCCACAGAGAATTGATTCTGAAGTAAAGACACTGGTCAGCAACTATAGCCCTCACAAAAAATGCCATAAAATCCTAAAAAGAGCAGCAGTAAGGGTCTCATTCAACTACCAGCCATTAATTAATAAGTGATTAACATATTAGCTCCCACAACAGCATGCAAAAGAGATACCATTCCCTCCTGATTAAATGTTTCATATAAGTAATCAAGGAATTCCAAGAGGTGGAGTTTTCTTAATATTATCACATCCCTCTGGGAATAGGCATTTGTCTGCACTTTGTAGTCCCCAAAGAGCCCAATCTCTCAAAAACACATTTCTGCAAACTGGAACTTTTATTTAGTTTCCTTTCTTTGTACAAACACATATATCTTAAAAAAATTGTGGTTTATAGCTCTTCACCTGTGATTATACTAAATGCCTCAGAGTTTCAACATAAACAAGAGACCACAATTAACTTGATAAAGTCAAAACTATCAGCATTTAGAAGCATTATTCAGCAGCATGTTAGTCCATGTGTACAAACTTAACTTACGAGACCTTTACTTTGCTTGCTCCCAACACCAAAAGACAGAATCTCCTCCTGTGCTCAGTGAGGAAAGCCCCCAACAATGCTGCCATTGCTATAACAGTTTAAATACAAGAAAAGCCAAGCAGATCCTAGCTGGCTGACTCAATAGTTTCTCATCATGTCACGAGACAGCCACAAAGCTAACTGCAAAATACAATATTCTTCCAATAGCTAGTCAACAGCTAGACAAACTAAATCCTACCAAAATGCTATGCCAAGGGGCATCACGCCACTCTCACAAACCAGGCAAACTGTTAATTCAACGAGGGCAATTGGAAGGAAAAAAATAAAAAAAGGTATTTCTGACCCCAAAACAAGCACTGTTCATTTTGATTCACCGAATATTTCTTGGCTTTTTTTTTTGACCTCTGCAGTTAAAGGCATGTGCCACATCAACAGGTATTAGATAATGGGTACTAACTAAAGACACATAGCGTTTTAAGTAGTAAAAATCTATTATTTAAAAGCCAGGATGCCAAGGCACAAGCTCAGAACATTACATTTCTTTTGAAATGTACGATTTCCTGAACACTCTGCATTAAAAAGGAAGACACACTTCCTGCTGATGAAATAAACTGCTGAAAGGAAATACAGAGGCCAGAGTAAGAGCTTCATACAGGTGAGCTACAAAAACCACACACATGTAATTATTTTGATAATAAACAAGTTTCATTCCTGATCTACTTTTAAACTTCCAACCATTTTTACTTCCCTCCCTGAAACTAAAGAACATAGGTCAGTAATTTAATCTTTGACACATCACGCAAGTTAAATCACACCATTCTAAGAAGAGATCGTATAGGTTTTAAAACAAATACTGTGCACTTACGTGATTACCTAACAATGATTAACACCTCCTTTCAAAAATTATTAAAAAAACAACAACTGGAAAACACCGGATAGATCCCTGTTTCAAGAACAATACTATTCACTAGCAATTCCTAATATTTCAGTATGAAATTAAACGTAGCAAAAAGCAATGAAAAAGGGCTTTTTTTTCTTTCATGGCACAGAGAGGCCGCAGAGCTGGACACGGACCGGACACGGCGGTGACGGCTCCACACCTCCGACCCACCGGCCTAAGGCCGGCCACAACAAAGGAGGGCTGAAGCAAGAGGCGGCGGCTGCTCGGCGCCCCCTCCCCTTACCCCGGGTCACCCCGCTCTCCGTCGCCGCCGTCGCCCAGGCCTCAGCCCCGGCGGACTGAACTGAACCCCGCGATTGCTCGTTACGCGGGGACGGCAATTCGGGAGCTCAAACACACTACCGCCCTGGCGGAACCCCATCACTCTCCCCCACCGACGGCTTTCACACACGGACTCCGGTGCCGACCGGGAGCTGTCCCGTCACAGGCCGCGTCGGAGGCCGAGCTGGCCCGACTCTCCGAAACGAGGCCGGAACGCGGCAGGCA